>BGPR01000073.1:1292492-1420605 GCA_013235015.1 Araneus ventricosus
GCATGAATATGTATCCATTATTACAGGTTCGTGTAAATGTTAACTACCATTTATACGAACAGAAGTCTATAAGCATGAATTTCATGTATGCACTGCATACATGAAATCTCAAAGTAAAACCTCACGGAAAAACCCTATTAAATAAAAACCTTATTTGAGTGATTTAATTTTTCCTGTTTCTTTACATCAATCACCAAAACCCGCACAAAACGCCATCCATATTGCATTGTTGATGCTTTCAACAATGAAACAGAAACACGCAATTAAATATTTGTTTAAACAATGAAAACGGTTTGAATTGCGCTGCAACAATGAAAAGTACTGTTATAAATTAGTTTTTAATTCATATCTTTTTTACTAATTAAAATTTCGAAATCTAAATGGTCAAAATGGATTCCTTGGATTATTCCCCATCTTTTGGTACTTTACGCGCGTTTCTCCATTACTTCATGTTTGTGAGAAGATTAGCCGGCTTTAGTCATGCATACAATCAGATTTAATAGTGTTAACTAGCGCATGGCCCGAGTTCACGGGATATCTCGAATAATGCGTCATTCCCTGAGGAGAGATTGAAAGTGGAGTACATATACATGTCCAACAATTCTTCTCTAAATAAATTATGGAGAAAAGAGCGGTTCAAACATTCCATTCAGTAATGACGTTGAAATCAACTTATTTTTTTTGAAAATCGTTATTTAGAAATTCCGAGGAATTATTTTTTGTGGCTCTGACTTTAGTACGGAGGAAGAAGATAACCACGTTACTTGGGATCCAGTATTTAATATGTGCCTCCAGTTTACATACTACTTCAAGATGACTGCATACATGAAAATCTAAAGTTAAACCTCATGGAAAACAACATTTTTTAGTAAAAACTCTATTTGAGCGATTTAATTTTTCCCTCTTTCGTGTATCACCATTACCAAAACCACACACGCCATACCATATTGCATTGTTGCAGCTTTCAACAATGAAAGGAGAAACACGCTAGCTGTGTCGGCCGCAGCGTTGCAAGGGTTATCTCGAATGCGTCATTGTTCCGAGAGGAGAGAAGTAGGCTCACGTGAAATGCCTAACATTCTCTTCTAAATAAATAAGGATAAAGATCGGTCCAAACGTTCCGTCCTAAAAACCCATCAAAAATCGACTGATTTTTACGGATGTATCGGATTTACATTTGTTGGACTTATTTTTACTTCTTTATTGCATTTTACAATAGTATTAGTTCAACAAACCATATGGATATAGTGATTGTAATATTTGCATTAACTTAAGGGATGGCTAATAATACACTCTGTATTAATTAACTCTGCAAGTGGTATGATTTATAAATAATAAATATTCGCTTGGAGGAAACAAGAATTCTCTAACTTTTAAATAGTTTTTCTTGTTTCCGCCATTATTATTTGCATGGCCCCTAAATGGTCCTTGTTAAACCTAGGGCAACACTTCCATAGGTTGAGAACCTCAGTCATCTGATTCAGGATTATTTTTTGTCGGACTTTGTATGGAAGGAAGGAAAACGGCGAAATCGGATCGCTGCGTTGGCTCGAGAGTTCTCGGCTATCTCGAATAATGTGTCATTCTCTGCCGGGAGAACTGAGGTCGTACATATTGTCAAGCATTCTCTCCTAAATAAAAGGAGGAAAAGAGGGTTAATTCCCAAACATTTCGTCCATGAGGTCGAAATCAACTTATTTTAAAAAATTCGCAAAAAATATAACTCTTACTTGTAAAAAAAAAAAAAACATACCTGTGTCCTGGTGAAAGAAAAGCTCTATCCGATTTCGAGATTATTTTTTCTGACTTTGTACGAGATTGAAGAAAATAACCGGCGTTGACTCGGATCCATATTTTCCTATTCCCTGCTTCAGATTTAATTTCTTATACACATATATTCTTTTTTTTTCAGAAATCTCTCCTTGAATCCTATATCGTTGAATTAAAACTTTCAAATCACTTATCTTTATTACCCTAAAACAATATGGTGTTTGAAGAACACGAAGGTTTGGAAAAGAAATTTTCATGTAACTTAAACAATAAACCGTAAATAATTAATACAATTTTAAAATGAACAATTAGACGTCCAAAGTTTATAAATTAAAACATAGTGAAAACCGACTCCAGACTGCAGCATTATTTAACCGACTCTCGACTCTTCTAAAAGGCTCGACTCATTGACTTTCCATCCCTGATGTAAATAAAACAAATGTAACTACCATTTATTTGATCTCAAGTATATCGCATGAAGCAAGACTGCACATCATATAAAATTTCAAAGTAAAACCTCACGGAAAAAACCTTATTTAATAAAAATCCTATTTGAGCAATTTAAATTTCCCTGTTTCTTTGTTTCAATTTTAAAACCCATACAACGCCATCCATATTGCATTTTGAGGGATCAATATTTATTGTTGCTGCTTTCAACACTGAAACAGAAACACGACAACTTAAATATTGTTTGTATCTAATGAAAACAGTTTGAATTGCGCTGCAACAAATGAAACTCCTGTTTTAAATTAGTTTTTAATTACATTTTTTGTATACTAATAAAATTTTGGAATTTAAATGAATGAAATGGATTCGTTGGTTATTCCTATCAATTTCTGGACATACATACATACTGTTGCAAAACGCTTTCTGTGGGTGTATGGTGTAAACAGTCCAACACGCAGGATAATGGAGAATGAAAGTTTATTCACAAATATGCAGGAAAACACGTAGCACAGGTACAGGAAACAATAGTTCTTGCACAGATTACCAATGTAAACAAACAACAATTCACAGGTAATAACAGTTCAGCACTTTGATATTTAGCAATACAAACAGTCAGCAAATAACTAGTAACGACAATAATTGCACTTTCAATAGCGCTCAGCTCACCAGCTTCCTAGCTCGCACTGCGGACGAAACTCAAAAGTCGTTCCCATTGGATCAACACCCCTCCCTCTGATACAAACGCGGTCCTTATATACTCTCCCCGACAGGCCGTGAAGTCACATGGAGTTTTCTCGTTTATTCAAGCGTATTCCCTTTCCTAATAGAGATACCGAGAAAAGGGTCGCATTTTCTGGAATCATCTATTTGTCGCCAAAGTCACCAAATTTGTCGCCAAGTCGTCAAAATGGTCGCCAAGGTCAGGGGTCCCGCAAAGGCCGATGCCCGTTACTCCTTACTTACGCCTGTAAAACTCCCTCCCCAACTATAAGACTAGCGGGGCAGGAAAGCGACATTACATCTTTGCAACCATACAGTCGAATTTTAATAGTGTAGATTAGGGAAATCATTTAGAAATGGCTGTTAGGACAATCGGTCTGCCCTGTATAAACATTCTTCTTTATTGTGTGTAGAGATTTACATTCAAGTACAAAACTAAAAAAAATATTGCATGAAAAATTTGTTTACTATTTATTAACAAATTTTCTGCAGCTGTAGTCTTGCCAAAACTCTATGAAACTCGCTAATTTTTTAAAAAAGAAAAGCTTGTAATTTCCTTTCCCGATGAGTGATTCGAGACGAAACACAGCTTCGTTTGTTTCATGATTATACGGCAGATTAACTCTAGTTATTTTTATTCTGTTTGATTTTCCAAGAACATGAGAATCGGCAGTGACTTTCTCATATATTTCCACATGAGAATGTTTTTTCATCTGCTGTCGAAATTAATTTTGCGTCAAACGGAACGTTCTTGATCAGGATCCCAGCAAATCTTAAATTATTCAAAAATATGTTTTGTTCTGTTGGTTGTAACGATGTTTTGTTTTCCAATTTTTGAAGTTTCCCAATGATGACTTAGGAAGAAAAAATAATTTGTGCCATTTTAAAATTCACAAAATTCTCTTCAACGATGCCAGTTTCATTGATGTCCTATTTTTTCCGGTTTCCAATGATTTTCAAAAATCCTTAAATGTAGCCAGGATGATGTTACACACATAGAAATGTATTGAATATTTTCATTAGACGCTCATCTCCACTAAAAATAAAGGAGAATGTGTGTGTTGGCGCTCGCTCTGCAGGACAAATCGCTGGGCCTAGAGCTTCGAAACTTGGCACAAGCATACTTTGGAGGGTGGGAATATGCATCTAGAAGCCGTTTTTTAGTTTTAATCAAAAATTAAGTGAAATTTTGGCGGGTTTTCTTGATAAATTCCGAAAATACATAAGGGCACACAAATGATTTTTACATCATCCTTAAATTCAAAAAATTATGTTTTCAATGATATCATTTAAGTTGCTCTAAATTTTTTCTCTAATTTTAACATTTTTTTAAATATATCTTTAGGCACAATTTACAACAATAGTTTTCATTGTTGTACTGGGTCGTTTTCATTGTTTAAACAAGTATTTAATTGTGCGTTTCTCTTTCATTGTAGAAGGCTAAAGTAATATCCTAATGGATTTTGCTTTCTTCTTTTAATTTGTCAATTTTTCTCCGAAATCTAAGTCTCCTTTTGAATAGTAAGTGAATAAAGAAATATATCCAGTAAGCTGAATGATCACATTTGCTGTGTTTTAATATTTTTATCAGCATGTTTTTATCCAGCTTATTCTGTTTATTTATTGAAATTCATTTCATTTCATTCATTAATATTGTTTTAAATTTTATTCCTTAACTTACATTTGACACAGATTTATGTGATTTCTACATAGATTTATCTTGTGATTTATATATTGACTATTCTTTAGGATTAAATTGATTTATTGTACTGAATTAATTTTATTAGTGATTTATATTTGAGACAGTTTCAATGCGATTTGAGTGGTGCGTACATATTACTACTGAAATATAACTTTAACTTTATCCCGAAAACTGGAGCCAATGTGACAAAAAGAATGCCGGATTCGGAATCAGCACCATGAAATTACCCCAAAATCACTGGAATATCATTGGCAAAAAAATTAGTATTGACCAGTGTTATGTGTGGCTTCAATCTAATTTCTGATGCTAAAACGATAATAACATCAAAATCAGCAAAATTAGACTTAAGATAGTTTACCTCTGAGGTGCAGTACTATTACTGTACGAATCCTTCCTACCCTTACTATGTGTCATTTTTTAAAATTAAATTTGTCCCGCGCGCCATCGACTTTCGCTAAGACACTGTTGACGACAAAATCAAATCACACTCGAGTTTACATTTGCTCTCTCATTGACACTTTGCATTTATTTTCAATCAATAGTGTGCTAATAATATCAAAAGCTTGTAGATGCAGGTACAGAAAAAATTTTCTAACTACTTAACATCATTGTAGTTCCGTCCATTGCATATTTGAACAAAAGGTAACATTTGAAAGGAAAATGGTCTTCTAAAATACTATATAACTAAAAAGTTTCTTAAAGGGTCTATTTCTTATTTGAGCTCTTATTAAGTGGTGAAAGTTGGATTAAAGAGCATTAATAATTTCTGTGGAAGTTTAGCAAAATTTCATTAAAATGTTTCGAAACGATTTTGCAAAATTTGCTTTTTAATCACTTTCAGGATATGCACTTAAGATCCTCTTAGATGAAGGAGTTTTCAGAATATAATGCTCATTATAAAACTATCTGTACTAATAATAACACCGAGCATAGGTTTCTGTCTGCCAAATCAGACCTAGAATTATCGAATTCGGCACTTTGCAGACTGGAAATTTGTACCCAGAAGCGATTTTTTCGAAATTTTAATTACAAAATGAGCAAGCTTTTTAGAGATCAATTTCGAAATTTTTTACCCCATCTTAAAATTCAAAAACTGTCTTTTTGATGATATAATCTAATTAATGCGCAATTTTCCCCAGTTATCAAATTTTTCATTGAAAAAAATTGGTTTTCAACAGTACAAAAACCTGTCTCTAAAATTAAATCCATTTTATTGTTTAATCAAATCTTTGCATTGTGTTTTCCTGTGTTGAAAAATATCTTTATTTCTCAGAAAATTTTAGTAAGGAATTTTACATTAAAGCTATGAGAAGTCAGTAAGTGATTTTACAGCTCATGGATTTTTAGATTTTCTCTTTGTATAATTTTAAGCATTAGATAATTTTTATTTCAGGATAAGATTTGTCATGCAATGTGTATTATTTGTACATGAATTATTTAGGGGCTTTACATAATTAATAAAGCTATGTATTTAATTGTGCATTCCATAAGAAAATGGCAATTTTCCTTCTTTGAAGAGTAAAAGCATCTGTAACTGTTATTCACTTACGTGTTATGATTAGATTAAATATGCAATTTCTAATAAGATAATCTGTGAAATCACAGTATTAACCATTTTTGCTGTTTCCATTTCTCTTTCATAAAATAAAACTTCAATATCGCTTTTAAATTGTAAGCAAAAATGTTAAATGAAAGGCTCTTTTTACTTTTTATTTCATGCCATATCTTGTATTTTGGTTTCTAGGAAGTTGATTCTCATGTACTGTAAATCCACCAATTGTTTTCTTTACCATTTATTTTAATACTAGTCCTGCCATACAAAAACTTAATAATAATCATTGTACATGTTTAAATACTAGAAGTTTATTTACTGTTCAACCGTCCCAAGTAAAACTCTACTTATGTTTATTCTAATACTAGTACTGCTAAATAATCACTTAATAATAATTATTTGAACTTGTCTAAAATACTAGAAGTTTACTTACTTCACAGTTATGTTCAACCCTCTATACAAGCAAAAAAAAAACCTTAACATGTAATACTCATTATTTCACAAGACAATAAGGTATTTAATTAGTCAACCACTAACCATTCAGTTTTATATCAAGCAAACCATACAACATTACTATTACTAGCTCAAAATATCACTTTGCTGTTTATCTTTTTATTTAATGTTTTGTGAGTTGTATAAAGTAGTCTTAGAATTCATGTAAATCTTATATCCCAAGCATACTATCACATAATCAAAATTATATAATAGCCTCAAAGTTTGTCAGGAAGCTATTGTAAATCTCTCCACTGTAAAAACCTATGTAAAATTTATACTTTTTGAATTATTTTGTACATCAATGTACACTCCATGAAATTTTTCCCCCTTTTTTTATTGTTGGAATCAATAAAAATTCTACTACACCCACCCACCCAAACTGCAAATCGGAGATCTTTATCTCTGGAGTCAGGGGTGTGTCGTAGAGTAAAGTAAAGTATCGTAAAGTATTAACCATTTGAAATAATGTGGGATTTTAATGTCTAATAAACATTATATAACTCAGATATATTTCTTTTTCTCGTTATATATATCTCAGATATTTTTCAAAGAATTTCCCCTTTATATAAATCTACAACTTATGGGTGTTAGTTATTTTCCTGATCGCACTTTTATAAGAACATGATGATTCATATTTTAGAATTATATTTTTCATGAGATGTATTTTGTAAGTAGATGAATAATTCTCAGATCGTTTCTATTTTTTTCTAGATTGTGCCTTTTCATAAGACAGCAACTTTGCTTAATTCTAAGGCGAAAACATCTACTGCAAACATTTAATTTGTAGGTTGCAAGTGCCTAAACATGAACTTCATAATTAGCTATAATTGTAATTTAAATTCTGCATGATCAAAGTAAAAAAAAAATAATCTTCATGAAATTTCCTCTTTTCTGCTCAACTCTTTTGCAACAGGTGATGCAAGGGCCTAAATCGCCAACTTGATTAGCTGCAAAACATTCAGAACATTTTAATTCTGTTTATAAATCAAAATTTAATTCCAATACTAATATATTTTCCGCGAGCTTTTTTATGTATTTTCTTATTTGCTTCTTGCAGCAATTAACACTTTCAGTTTACCAAAAAGTGAAATAAGTTGCAAATTTTGAACTTGGTTGACAAAAATAAATTAGTACTATTAATATGATGGGCAAACCAGCTGGTTGCCAAAAGCGACTAGTATTACATACATAAACGGATATTTTCAAACAATTTCTATCGCGAAAGAAAATGCATAATTAAAAAATTATATTAAGATTTAATTTATGTTTCACTAGGTCTTTTCACCAAGTTATTTACTTTTTTCTTAGCTCTGGGAATTGCTGCTTTTATATTTTCTTTGCTAAGAATTGAAAGTTCATCAGGCAAATTTGCTTTAGAAAATGGCTTTTCACCTAACTAACTAACTAAGGTTTAGATGAGAACCTAAAGCAAGCATATTAATAGGTGTTGGAGAAAGGAACAGTTGCTATCAGAAAAAGAATGGTAGATGGAATGTAAGAAATTTTGGTAAGCTATCCAGTTATTCAATAAATTTTCCCTAAAATCTTTAGAGAACTTTTACCAACAGAATCCCGAGATGGATTTTCTAACCCTTAAATTTTTATATACATTTTTGTTTATTAAGAATTAATAATATTTGACAATCTGTGCATCAAGTAGGCTATCAATGTTCGAGGCTGTTCTGTAATAATATTACCCATATAATTCATCTCTGTACTTTGTATGACTTAAATTACTTTTTTAGCTACATACATTAGTTGAATTCTTATCCCTGACTATTTATAAACCTTGTATGACAAAGATAAGTTTATGCAGTCCTGCGAATTTCGAAAACTCGTATATCTCTCATGGTGCTTCTAAATAAGTTTATTTTTTAAAAAAATTATTAAGATTTAATGTATGCTTCATCACATCATTTTTGTTTTATTTATAAGCGGTGATATTTCATGGAGAGAAGTGTATTGCAATCATGATTATATTACTCATAAATAAAATACAGTTGAACTTGGGTAATTCAAACATTTTTAATTCGAATTCGTCTGTAATTCGAATTTTCTTCTCTGGTCCCTTGAATTTCCTATAAAAATAATGTTCAAATATCGTCTATAATTCCAATTTATTTTGGCTAATTTGAAATCTAAACTAAAAATTGCTAAAAAACAACAACTTATGAATTGTTTTTGTTATTTAAATAAGTCTGTGCCTTGTGTCCATCGTGTCTGTTTTATTTTATGTAACAACATATTAAAAAAACACTAACTTTTTTAAAAAAACGTGGAACACTTTATATTACACTTTTTATTTTAAAGTTTTGTTGCATTCAAAGTGCCGTATACTGTTAATTTATTACAATTACTTACTTATTAAAATTATTATTTAAAAAATCATATGATTTTAAAAAAGTATATTTATTTATTATGTATTACTTATTAAAACTGTTACATGCCAGAAATAAATCTTTACTGCAGTTATAGGTTTAAAATTTAACATATCCTCTTGCTGTACTCATTTTTAGAGCCAGTTTAATTTGAATTTTTGGGCAAATAGCATTTTTGATACCTTCAGATTCAAATTAGCCAAACTCCACTTTATACACTTTTATTTAACTTTGTCAATACGTTATTTAAATATTTTCAGAACTTAATTATTATTTAATCGATTAATTTAAATAAGTTTTGATTCCACACCAGTGACGCTACCTGGCAGTGAATTAAAAAAATGATTTCAATATTCTATAATATTTATTATGCTGAGTTATAAATTGAATGCAAAAAAGTGGAAAATAATTAAAATGAAAAGATTCTACGTTTAAGTACACTTATAAAAGTGTGTTTTTAAAACTGTTATTATTAAGTTAATTTAAAGATGTAATTATAAGATGGTTCTCTCGTCTTTTCAAGGCTGTTTTACCCAATAGGTTAGCTGGGTTGTAGCCCAGGGCCACCCTTGATCCAAAGGCGCCTGAAAGTTGACTACACCCATTATATTTTAATTTTGATCCGAAATTTTTTTATTATAATTTTAAATAAGTTAAAAGTAACAATCCGATTAGGACTTGTAACGAGATACGCATCGATTTTCTAATGTTACATAAACATGAAGTCTTATACTATAAATTAAAATTATATTTTTGTGTCAAATAAGTAATTAAAAATGTTAAATAATATGTTTATTATATTAATGTTTTATTGCATTAATTTAAATATTAAGTAATATTTTTGTATTTAATAAATATAAAGAAGATAATGGAAAAAATAATTTTTATATAAAGTATCCGCTAAAACAAATTATATATACGATCAGGGCTGGCTTTCAAAATCCTTTTCTGAAAAGTCGCCTTTTTGCAAAATTGTAAAGAGATAATCAGAGAACAGATAACTTTTTAACTCAGTTTTATTATTACGTAGATATTTTCGTTGGGCCATAGGCGCTGAAATTCCTAGTGACGGTTCTGATGGGGCGCCAAATTATTCTAGCCCAGGGAGCTCAAATTTGCTTAGACGGCCTTTTATGTACATATTTTTTCTAAAACAAAATTATAGAAAGCTATTGCTTCTACATGCCACAAATCCGTAAGTTTGAGTAAGCAAAAAATATGGGATTCCGGCTATATCTGGACTACAGTAACCCTTCATGATCTGCGTTGCATACAAAACATGCCTGCAAAAATATCCCTCACAGTGGAAGAACAATTTCAGCGTGAAAAAAAAATACAAAACCATATAATTTAGAATATAAATAAGGCTGAAGAAAGTCAACATGGATGATAACCATAACTATTTATTTAATTTTCAAATAATTTTCCATCTCCCTTATTTTACAATGCACTATACCACACATCATCATAACAAACAAACAAAAACATGTCATATATTTTGGAAACAAAATTTTTAAAAGGTAGTTTTATGACACTTTTTCCAGATAAATGATTACCTATAGTGAAAAAACACCTTATTAAGGTTGAAGGAAGTCATAATGGATGACAGACATAAATATATATTTAATTTTCAAAATATTTTTCCAGATCCCTTATTTTACAAAACACCATACCATACAACATTATAAAAAATGAGAAAACAATAAAGTATCATATTTCGCGGAAGGAAAATTTTCATGAAGCAATTTTATGATACTTGTTTCCAGATAAAAAACAAACTATAGCAAAAAGGTGAAGAAACACCTTATTAAACTATGTTCAAAGTATTTTTGTTTAATCAAACTACGGAAAAAGGTTTCAAAAACAGCAACAAATAATAATACCTTAACCAAAATTTCATTTGCAGTTGTTAAAGGAATAGAAAAATGCAGAGGTAAATTTTAAAATTTAACCTCTACAATTAAATTCATGACAGATTATAGATATATTGAATTACTTAACAAAATCTAGTCATCGTAATACAAGCACAATATATTCAAATATTGGAAGTCTAATTCATATATTGAAAAGGTATGGTTAGAAAGATTTATTTTATATATTAAAATTTAAAAAAATTGTATTCAATTATTTGAAGTTGACAAAATTGAGAATGTATGCTTGGAAATTTTTCCACAACATGAAGTAACAACTACTTCTAAGTAGTTTTGCAACATTTCACTCGGTAAGCAAATTAAAATTTTCATTCATGTTATTTTTCAATTAATCAGGTAAATAAATCAGAGTTTAAGTAGTTCAGAAAATCATTTTAAATGTCATAAAAATGTTTCACATTTATTGAAAAATCAAAATGAAACACAAATTAAGTATGCTTTCAAGAATTCTGGTCGAGAATCAACGTGCATAATTTTTTTACACCTTCTACCTTCTCCTTTTGAGTTTCCATTCTGATTTCGCTCTAGGTCTTTTTTTTTCCCTTTTCACTCTTTCTTGAATTTCTTAGCTGGAGGACCATTTTCCTCTAAATTTTGGATAATGCAATCAACTGCATTGGTGTTATCTAGCATATTAAAGAACTTAGCCATTTTATCTTCCCTCTCAACCATCGGGTAGTAAGGAACAAATTGACTAAAATTGTTTTTAACTCGTTCTCTGGCGTTTCTAGATGGCATGCATTCTTGAATGAACACTTCAAGCAAATGCCATTTATCCTCCTCAATTAGTTTATAGCAAATGGAAAAACCTGATTCATGGATAAAAATCTCCTCTTTGTAGAGAGGCTCAACATTCCTAATAACTAGCTTAATGTTTTCCTCATCATCGCAGTCAAAAAGGTGGGCTAAAAAAGTGCCTTCCTCACAGTCAGCTAGTAAATGTTCCCTCTCACGCAGTGCGGGAATCTGCAGAAAAACTTCCTGAAACAGATGTGTATAATTATACGCCGAGAAGTTTAGATCTCTGGATAGCACGCACATCAACTTATGGAATTGGTCTACAGTAAGAAAAGTCCATGTTTTTTCCAAAAGTTGAAGAAACACTCTTTGTCGGGGCCAATCCAGAAAACTAAGCAGGACTTTATAAGGGTGGCTTCTAAACACTTCCATCTGTTCTTTCTCAGTCATCAGAGTTAACAGGTAACACAAAATATCACTGTAGCTTTCCTTAGGGTAACCAATATCATAAGTTGTCATCCAGAAGCTGCATTTTTCGGCAACATTCTGAGCCACCCCCGCTAAAGATCTCCCTCTTTGTTCTTGTGGTAGTTTCGAGAAAAAATATTGGGTCGCTACGTAATTCCCAGTAGTTGTAACATTTTCAAAAACAAATGGACAGACGGTGCCATGAGATATGTGTTCTTTAATCCTATAATCATCAAGATTTACATCAGAGCTTAAGGAACTGGCCCAAAAAGCAATTAGTTCCTTATGTCTGGGATTGTGTGATGTGTTTTCAATGCAACTACTCTTTTCCTCGTCAGAAAACTTTTTCCATATAGCTTGAACATCGTCTTCTAGGCAGTACAAGCAAGACAGCATAAAGCGTTCGGCTAAAGTTAATTCATTCCCCTGTTTTATTATATTTTCGGCACTTTTGCGATAGTCAATTGTGCCCTGAAAGGTCCAGATAATTAAGTCTACGAAAGAGCAACACTCAAACCAAAATACGTAATTCTCGTGGAAGCTTCTCCACTTAATGAGCTCTGATCCGACAGGTTTTAGCAGAAGCATGATTTTTTTCTCTAATGTTTTAGGCAATTTAAGTTCCCCGACTTGATCTTTTACTTTTTCGATTTCAGCGTTCCATTCTTTTACTTTAACATTGTCATCCTCCGACGAAAAACGAAAAGATTTTAAGGAATTTAAATTACGAGGATGACTCCATAAAAGGACTACAAGCTTTCGCAGACCTATCTCTTCTAGAGACATCATTTCTTTGTAACATATTTGACTAGCCATTATAATTGTCAATCAGCAAGAGTCTTATGAGATAAAATCCAGTCTTTAATCTCACAATGTTCCTACCTGTAAAGAGAGAAAAAAAATTCTCAATTATTGATGTGCTAAAAGAAATTTTCATTTCATTAAAGAAATTGACTGCGCTATGACAAATAAGGCTCATAGTGGAAATCATGCCAATTGTTACTTGATAAAAAATGCATAGAATATTAACATAGTCAAAGTGCAAAATGTCGTATATCAAAAATTCCATTCGTTTGAAATCCATTAGTGGGTACCCCTTCATAACACCAACGGATGCCAAGTCATCAGTGTATATTGTTACGAAAAATTGTCCGGTGAGTGTGTCGTAAACCGTGTTACCCCCTCCCTGCCTAAACATCCGGGGTCCTGTATGACAGTCGCTGCAATCAGGGACGTGGCCAACATCTCACTGCTGAGGGAGTGTGAGACAGTAAAAATGGCGATTTTACTAATGAACTTTGCCGACTTTAAAAAGCAAATATTTTCATGTTGTCTGATATGCAAGCTTACTCATTGAGAAGTTTAATACATTTTCTAATAACTTTCTTTTTAACTGATAATTGGAAAATTGTATTGCATTCATGATTTATAGCTGTACCATAAACTATCAATGAGCTTAGAAAATAGTGAGAGAGCAGGGGACAAATAATTTATATTATATAAAGAAAACAAATTTCATAAATTAAAATAAAAACAAAAAATTCATATCAAAATAAAATTATTTTTATGAAAAAATAATAAATCTTAGGAAGGTTTTCTTTAAAGCAAACTTTGGTCTTAACTTTATTTTACGGAACTTTAATTAAGACCACTTGTTTACAAAATCGCGAATGCCCTGTATATCTCATCATGTCTTTTAAAGAAAAGAGAAACATTAATTGATTCAAATGTTCATAATTCATGTTCGTTTGAACATGGTAGAAAATCATCTTCAATATATTAAATTATCTTTTTCAAGGTTCAGAATGAGACGAACAACTTTGAAACTTCGAGGTAGAACATTTCATAATTTAAATTCTACTTTTGAAATATATACAAATATCAAGCATTTCTCACCGTATTTAGAAGTATTTGAAATCATTTAACTACTTATTTCTCTTTTTTGGAAATGACAAAAAAAGTTTTAAACACTGAAGATATAGAATATATTTTCTCGTAAATCATAGTAAGTTTTCTACTTATTCTGTCACTATTTGGTGATACATTTACATATGCATTTTATCTCAGTGCATTCAGTGTACAGAGACAAATTTTACGAGAGTATCATTATGTATAATATTTCCATACAGCATGAAAAATTTTAGAACTCTTTCCCTAATACAGTACAGTTAAAAAGAGATTTTACAAATTGACATGCAATTTTCTATGATTATTAGAATGCGTTGTAATCATGGAGATAAGTATTTAAAAAATAATCATTATTCTAGAAAGTTACTGTGCTGTTAGACATAAAAATTTCTCGTGGAAAAAGAAAACTAATGAAACAACTACAAAAAAAAATTAAATCGAAACTTTCTGGTGCAGATACTTTGTTTTTAAGTGATAACTTTTGTTGACATGCACTGTGATAATAATATTGATCATTTCCTTGTGAAGATAGTCTCATAATTTTAAATATCCAGCACAATATGAAAGGTAAAATCAAGTGCGAAGCTTTCTCAAGTTCAATTCTTCTGCCTTTAACTCAGTGTGTTTTCTCCTTTATCTCAGCACACATAAACTTATTTGGTAGAAACGTTTTAAAAGAAGGAAAGATAGCATTACGGATTTTATTGGATCGAAAGACGTACCTTCACATTTTAATTAAATTCAAGTGATTAATGTAACTAATTTGAAACTCAATTTTTGAATATATCCTCAAAACGTTTCTTTTTGCCTTAATAAGTTCTAATTCTAAGTTCTTTTGTCAATATATTAATAATGAAAATTAAAATTTCAAATTATATTAGAAACATGACAACTAAAAAATAAGACAAATGAAAGAAGATTCCAAGATAAAAATTTACATTAACTGTTAATGCTAACAACGTTTTTTTCTTCTTCTTCGGATATTATCAGCCTTATATCCGAAAGAATTTCACTCTTGTGCTTGGTAATAATATAGAGAGAATTAATACTAACAATGATGATAAAATCACGATAATACCACATTAAAATCTAATTTTTACGGTAATGTACAAATGAATGAAAGTACAGTTAACAGGAATTGCTACTTTATTTGAAAAAAATGTTTTATTTGAATAAATTTACTGTAAATGTAGTAGAATGTGGAAGATATACTTAATTATTTAATCTTATTTCTTTTATTGTTATTTAGTTCTTCCTAATTTTAAATTGAATTGCTTATTAGAAATGCTGTTACATGTCAAAGAAAGTTAATTAAAAATATTATCCTCAAAATCATATTTTAAGATTTTGTTTGAGAGCGACTAATTCTACAATTATGAAACTTGTTCTATTTATAAAGCAATTTCAAACTTCTCCAATCATCTCGTTTCAAAAATTATGCAGCACTGAAGTGCAAAACAAGTATAGTAAAATTCTTGTACAAATATTAAACCTAGGAATAACATGCAAGAAAATTACTGCCATATGCCAAAATTTTGGGTTCAATGCTATACTGATTCGTCAGAGTCAGATTCTAAACATTCAACTTCATATGTGATGATAGGAAAATTTAAGGTGAAGGGGGAAAAATACTTTGAAATTTGACAGAAACTGAATTTCCAATCATTAAATTTTTACTCTCTCTATTCGTTTGAAAAAAAAACTTTTATTTCTTTTGTTTGTCCATATAACAAACCTTTCTGCGCTTTCGAGGGAATGAAGGGCTGAAAATTATTCTCTTACGATCACTGAAGACACAACGTAGGGATATAAATAATGAATACAATTTTTTAGCTCTGACATCGAATTGCAGGAAATATCGTAACATTATTTTAATGGGAAATTCAAGAGACAAAAAAAAACCAATTTGAATTACTGACGAATTTGAGTTAAAAACTTTCCAATTAGCCAAATGTCACTATATATAGAATCCTGAATTTCTAGAAATTAAATAAAATACCTGGTAATTTTTATAAGAGAGAAATTTTTGTATTCTTGTTATTTTTGTATTGTTGTTTTGGCATTTTTGTTTTCTATCATTAAAAATATTCATCCCAGACTCTTGTCCAGGATATCAATACCCCCCTTGACTTCCATTACAACACCACAGGCTGAGATATGCGTGCTGTGCGACATTCTTCTGCTGCTTCCAGACTGAAAATTTTCATTGTATCCGTAATTTGTGTTCAATCCATGCAGCCTCGTTATTTCTGAGAGTTTCAGAATAAAGTTTAATCACCGAAAATTCGTTCGATTTTTTTTTTATTTTGGTGCATCAAACTTAATATATGCAATTCGAAATATTTTTATAGTCTGTAGGCAATAGAAATGACTTTTGTGTACTGAAAATCACGTTTGATATATTTAAAAAAATTCTAGACTGATTTTTTTCAGTCGGAAAATTTTCTTGTAAAGACAGCGAATTGTCATGCAATTGCTTTCTATTTAATGTTGTCTTTAGCATCATTATTGCTTACCGATTAATCGCATTGATAATGCAATCTGGTATATGCCGACTAATAGATATTTAAAACAGCACTATGATCTATCTGATTATCAAGATAAAAATAACCTTTTTAAAAATCTATGAGTAAAAAGTCGATTTTGACGAATATGAGTATTACATGAAGCAGAAACGACAATTTCTCCCAGAGATATATTTGCGAAATCGGTAAACAAATTTTGTCGATTTCGCAATTAATATATAAGTTTGCCTGTCGATAAATAAATTATTTCAACTAAGTATAAGTTAATATTTCTCAAAAATACCGACTTAAGTAATAAAATTTCACATTCTTTCCTTAAGGCTGAAATCATATTTATCCAAACGTCGTCGGCGGAGCGATAAAATATTACTTTCGATTATCCCATCAAATTTTGCAGACTGATGGACAAAATGCCGACTCAGGAAAAAATCTAGGGGGTATCGCACCTCCCTCAACCCCACCTCGCCACGTCCCTGGCTGCAATAGCTCGAGTACTGAGGCCTAGTAGCCCATCCCCGGCCCAAGGCCTCACCCCTCTCGAATGAGGTACGTACTATCAATGGTGGGAGGTAACACAACCCCACATTACTATACCCAAAGGAAAAGCAACTTCCTACTTATCCGGCAGCAAGTCATATCCATATACTCTAGGTGCCCTCCCCCCCGTGGGATATCGATTATTTATTGTTTAATTAAAATTATATCGGTACTAGTGGCTTGTTTGAAAATAATCATTCATAATAAATCATTCATAAGATTTTCAATGATATCTTTCCAACCCTCTTCAACAAGTGCTTGCACCTAAGCTGCTTCCCAGATTCCTTGAAAATAGGAAACATTATCTTATTCCAGAAAGGAGGAAAATACCAGCGGCTTGCCTCCTCATATTGTCCTATTTCACTCCTGCCGACAATAAGGAAGGTGATGGAGAAAGTTATGACTCAGAGGCTTACATATCATCTGGAGTCCACCAACAGCCTGAACGGCCGACAGCATAGCTTCAGGGAAGACAAGTCTGTGGAAACAGCCATCAACGAGATACTAAGAAAAATTCAAACAGCAAGAAGAGATAGCAAGCATGTCTTGGTGCTCTCTATTGATATCAAGGGAGCCTTTGACAACATGCAACACCGAGCAATACTTAAGAGTTTGGATGCCAGCACTTGCCCAATTAACATAAATAGACTCTTTCATAGCCTTTTTCAAAATAAGAAAGTGACAATACTGACCCCACAAGATAGGGCCACAAAGGATAGAAAACAAGGTTGCCCACAAGATTCGTGCAGTGGCCCGACCCTGTGGAACCTCGTAGCTAACGAAATACTCAATCAAGTCTGGCCAGATAACGTTCATATACAAACCTTCGCAGATGATTTTGTGCTGGTCATCGAAGCGGATACGAAGAATAGACTTGTAAAAGACACACAAAATGCAATAACCCAATTCAGCTCCTGATGCTCAGAGAATGAACTTACCATTTCAACAGATAAAACAAACTATATTTTATTCATCAAAATGTCAAGAAGTCCCAAGATCACATTGAACGGGCACAACATCAATAGAGCTAAATCTTTTAAGTACCTAGGGATCCACGTCGATGATCGACTTAACTGGCTGGAGCATATTAATAAGAAAGGAGAGAAAGCCATCAAAATGCACCAAAACCACAAAAGAACCGCAGGCGGCTATTGGGGAATCTCTCAGATACACAAAAGAATTCTCTAAAAAACGGTGGTTGAGAGAATGCTGGCCCACGGATCTTCAGCTTGGTGTCTCAATCCAGCATACAGAATGAAAAGGAAACTTTCTTCCATTCAGAGGCTATTCCTACTCTACATATCGGGAGCACTTTGCACCACTCCAACGGCAGTGTTACAAATGATACTCGGCATTTCATCTCTACACATGAAATTAAATTTGAAGCCAGATTTACATCAATTTATCGTCTAGGAATCTCTCTTCCCTCTAACATTACAGATATCCAACCGCAAGATTTGGAGATGAAGACAACAGGCTGGTCCCTTCATCCTTCAGAGCATCTCCAACCGAAACAGATCTCGTTGGAAGACGGAGAATCAAATATAGCCCAAAAGGACATTATAAATATTTTCACAGATGGCTCGAAACCCGAACACGGAGTTGGAGCTGACTTCTGCGTCTTGACCAATGGCACTTGGATCTACCAGTGGTCTGTTAAACTCAACGACAACAACACCGTATTTCAAGCTGAAATCACAGTACTTCATGAATAATATAAGCATCTCATCTGCCAAACCATAGTACCTTTAAAATACACGTAGACAATAGAGCAAATATCATGGCATCTTCATGGCAGGCAATATAGGCAATGAGAGAGCAGAGCAACTTGAAAAAGACGCAAAGCAACATGGACAATACTATACACTTACTAAGCTACCTAAACAGTGCATAAAATGCCTCCTCCAAAAGAGCATGCTTGAGGAGTGGCAAACTTCCTGGAACAATGGCGATACAGGCAAGAAAATCTATAACATCATGCCCTCAGTTAGTCTCCGTCCCACTAACTGGATTAGAGAGGATGTTATCTTCTTCTCTGAACATGGTCCTTTCCTTACCTACCTCAAAAGGTTTCCTGACAGCGATCAATGCAGTTGTGGTGGAACTGGCAGAGCACTTGACTATGCCATGGAGCGGTCCCTCATAGAGTTTTGGCATATGAGGAAGCCAACGCCAAACTTCGAACAAGAATGGCAGAAAAGAGTCGCCGATCACCTTGTCTCCAAGCAAAAAATTCGTAGGATAGTCAAATTCATCAGTGAAAACAGAGATATCTTCCAGCCTCCCTGGCCTTCAACTTTCTAGCGAGCTCAAATAATAAGCTCTAAATGACCAGACCCCACCCTTCAAAAAAGAAAAAGTAAAACAACATCTAAAGAACACTAATACGAAATAATAGTGTAAAAGTGTAAATAGATAGATAGGTAGAGACCCACACCGACCAGGCCTATTCTAAAGGGTGTAAGGCCGAACATGGGCCGGTGTGAGAGAACAGTCCAAATCAACAGCAAATAAAAACAATATTACAATCATTAATAGTTCAATTAAAACATCTAAAATTTAACTCCCTCAGGAGCAAAATCATAAAGGACGCCAAAATTCATATAAATCAGAACATTAAAATACAGCCCAATTCCACAAAACACGCTATAATATACAATTACACAATACACAGCACCGGATATCAAAAGTTAAAATAGCCCCAAAAAATCACCCCACGAAGAGTAAAACACACAAAGATAGTCAAGAACAGCTTCAAAAAGAGGGGGAAAAACCCCTCACGAACAAAAAAAAGGACACAACATACACACACGTATGAAACAAAACAAACGCAAACCCAAATTCCTCAATCTCAACCACACAACAACTCGCTGATTACCACTCTATATCCCTACCAGCTTAACCACGACAGAGATCAGACTAAAATTACACCCAAAAAGCAAAATACCCAGGTTGTGAAAAAAGGGGAACAAGTAAAAATTTATTAAAAAGTGTCAATTGTAAAGCCCTAAGTTAAAAATAAGTCACAACTTGATAGTAGGTTCTCAATAAGATAA
The DNA here is from genome assembly GCA_013235015.1 of Araneus ventricosus. NCBI lineage: Eukaryota > Metazoa > Arthropoda > Arachnida > Araneae > Araneidae > Araneus > Araneus ventricosus. The sequence continues at coordinate 1,312,720 of BGPR01000073.1, forward strand.
AAGAATTTAAATACTATAAAAGACAAAGGAAGATAAAATCGACCATAACCATCACAAAATACACAATAGTTAAAACAGAACCCCGCAGGGAGCCAAGCCCCAGAGTCAAAATTTTGCAATGTTAGAATTAACGCTCCCAGTACCACAGGTCAAAAGGAAACGCAAACACCAAAACAGAGCGAAAAACGTGGTAAAAAGCAGGCAAGGTAAAATATCTGTAAGTTAAAAGTCCAAACATTTAAAAACAATAACTTAAGTTTAAAATCTCTAAACCCTTAAAATCCGAAGTTTAAAAGCCGGTTTAAAAAATGTTTGTATATAAAGATCACAAATCCTAAGAAATATACCCCTAAGAAAATCACAAATGGATTTGCTATTTAAAAAGGCCTCCGTCATTTTTCCAATAGCTACTTTATTATTTATCAAATTATTAAACCATGCGACCCTATTAACCTCTGCTGGTTTATTCAAGTGCAAGTTTTAAAAAGGTGTAGTGATCTGCATCACCCACTTGACCGCAGGTACAATTTGGGGGAATCAAAAGATGAAATTCAGTGTAGATATGAAGGGAATGGTCCATGCTCACAAAGAAAATATATAAAAATTTTATTTGTAACAAATTTTTTTTTTATTTCACTTTGTTCTGACCCTTATAATTGAACTTGATTCATGAGTATTCCAATATGTTTCCCACTCGCTGAGGATGAATCGATCAATCTTTAATTTTATATAAGAATAAGGGACAGGCAGATCTAATTGTTGCCCCGAAGTAGTGGCCATTTTGGCTAGGCGATCAGCCTGTTCATTGCCTGGGTTACCGGCGTGTGCTTTTACCCAGGTCCATAAGAAAGAACAAACAATTTCCGTTCTAATAAAGTTTATTTAAACGTCTAAAAGTTTGTTTTAGGCGAAAAAGTTACCATAAAATATTTTCTCTAATTTCAATAAATTTTTAAAAATATTTTTGGTATAATTTACCGTAATACTTTTCATTGTTGGAACGCAATTCAAAAAGTTTTCATTGTTTAAACAAATATTTAATTGCGTGTTTCTCTTTCATTGTTGAAAGTTGAGTTAATATCCTAATACATTTTGCATTCATATTTTAATTCACCAAAATTTTGGGAATCTGTAAACAAATCCTTCTGAGATAATACGTATATTAATCTATACTTATAAAAGGCAATGTTTGTGTATGTGTGTGTGCGATGTTTAGACGAAAATAGTGCACTTGCAGCCTTGAAATTTGTTGCACAGTTAGTCGTAAATGGTGACTCAATTCTCCTGAAGCTCGAATTCTAAAATTTAATCTAGAAAAATTTTTATTCAATGTTTTGTATTGTCTTGGATGATTTTTCACACGTTTATGGCCGATCCATGAGAAATAATGATTATAGAAAACCAATCGATCCACCATTAGATAGAGCAGTGGTGCGCAAACCGTAGGTCGCGACCCCTTGGGGTAACAAGAAAATTTTGTGGGTAGTTAATTCAAAGAAATTTATTTGACAATAAAAGTTTAAGGAAAAAAGTAAGGGGGCTGTCCATAAATGATGTCACACTTTTTTTCAATATTTTTGACCCCCTTCCCCCATTTGTCACAAAGTGTCACACTTTTCCATACCCCTCCCCTTGTCACATGTCACTCTATATTACATAAACATATACTTACAGTTCAGAAACAAAGCACTACGTTATAGATCATATTTCAAATTTTATTTTTAAACTTTAACTATGTGTTTTAATAACATTTGTGAGCATAACAATAATAATGATTATATGTGTACTTATTTTGTATGAAATAAGATTGAGGTTTGCAACTAAAAACGTAATTAATATACAATAGTAATAAAATATTAATATAAAAGAGCATTTGAAAACAGTAGTATTTTGGAATTTGATATATTTTGCTTTAAATCTTTTCTTTACTTTAGGAGCACACAATACTCTTAAACAGATTGAATTAAAAAAAAAACGCCTCAATAAAATCAACCTGTTTGTGCCGCTACCAGTTCTTCCACTCACCCAGGTGGGGCGACGTATCTTTTGTTGGGCATTTCAAGGGTGTGACAGGGGAGGTTTTCTTCTAATGGTGAAGACTTTCTGCTGCTACCATATTCTCAGAACCTACCCTGAATGCAGTTTTCGAAAAGAAAGGAATATAAGCGAGAAAAAAAATTATATGAAAGTTGTTTTAGCCCCGATTAAAAAAATACCCCCAAATTCTGGTAATTTCAAAATAACTTCAAAATTTAATCTGTTGATTTTAAATGTTTTTATTTTAACCAAAATGTGTGATGTCACACTTCTTGTTACCCCCTCCCTCCCCTTGTCACAAACTGTCACAATTTCATGAACACCCCCCTCTAAGCGTGACATCATTTATGGAAGGCCCCAAGGAGGTCACGACCGCCAGAAGGATCGCGAAAAAATTTCACATAAAGTGAGTTTGGTTTAGTTTAGTTATATTAACGTTCCGTTTGAAACAACACGTGGGCTATTTTGGGACGGACCTCGTAATTTTGAACCTCGGCCAGATGACAACCCTTCTCCAAACTTCCGCACCACACCAACGGGATGACGTTCGACCCCCTACGTAAATGCATAAACGTGTAATGCATTTTTAAAAGCATCCCTGAAAATGGACGCTAGGCGTTAATGAGTTAATGCATTCATTAAATTTTTAAATATTTTTCTTCTGTTGATTATTATAAAAATTTTTAATTAAGAACAGATAGCAGAACTGTATTGCTTTTTGTGTTTTAATTTCGGGTTTTTCTATTTAATTAAGTATGCTACTTTTACTTAATTTTCTGTTGTTCTCAAAACCTAATTTATTTGTTTATTCAAACTTTTTATACTTTATAAAGCTTTCAGATATTTTATTTACTTCGAAAATATTTATCGAAGAGAAACATTTTATTTCTATTTGGGTGCATCGAAAACCTTTGGATTCGATATTTTTATGTAATTTTTGTAATCGATGCAAGATTTTAAGCAATTTAATTTTTTGGGCTTAATACTGTTCAACCTATGATCTTCACAGAAAAATTATTTTCTTTATAATGCTTTAATCCTGTGAAAGCTAGAATTTTCGGTTGTTTCCTTTGCTTTGTTTGCTAGATTTCGACCCCCCCCCATATTGACATTTTTCTTTCATGGAAAGCCATATTCGAATATTTTCAAACTAAAAAATATGCCGAGATACTGGCCTGCTTTCTAGAAAGAGACCACCCTAACAGCTATTAAAATACCTTTATTAATCCCTGTGTATGTGCCTTTCGCTCTGATAAGGTTTTCGAGTCCAGGCAAATAAAAATAATGTTTCTAAATATTTTCAAAGCAAATAAAATATCAGACAGTTTTACAAAGTATAAAAAATTTGAATAAATAAATAAATTAGGTTTTGAGACCAACAGAAAATCAAGTAAATGTGGCATGCTCAATTAAATAGTAAAAACCGAAATTAAAATATGCAAAGCAATACAGTTCTGATGTTTGTTCTCCAATTAAAAAATTTCATATTAATCAACAGAAGAAAAATAATATATTTTAAGAAAAATATTTAAATTTCAAATGTTCATTACGTTTAATTATGAATATAATAAAACTTTCACGAATATATTAAACACTTCAGTACCACAAATTTACCCTAATGGATGATGATGCTCGACTTCATCGAACTAAGCTCTCGAAGAAAATTGAGTTTGAGGTTTGGAGAGAATGGACTGGTCTCAATCTGCGGATCTTAATCCTATAGAGCATGTTTGGAACTATCTCGGAAGACTGGTAAGTCGTTAAATGAGCTTGGAAAAGTGTTGTTCCATGAATGGTCTTTTGCTCCCCATTTCGGTGTCCGATAACTTAATTGAAATCATGTAAAATTCTTACCGTCTATACATTTCAGAAAGGGGAGGACACATCCCTTTAAAAACTCATTTATTTAATTTTTTTAAGATATATCTTTCAATTATTATTTTCTCCAACAATGAACTTTTGTAAAAAAGATTTATTAATTTAATTGTAAATTATCCTTGATGCGAAATTCAATAAATAACTGTTTAATGCACAGTTGTTCGAATATACATGTTTTTGCTCTCATTTGCTTACGAATGAGACACAAAAAACAGGCTGTACCAAAATTTTGGAGGCCAATTTATATATATATATATGTATGTAATAATCTCACTTAATTTTATTTCAAATTTTAATATTATATATTTTAAAGTCTTAATGTATTCCAAAATCACTTTTCTTAAACTCCAGTTTCGCTCTATTTCCCGCTCTGAAGGTATATTAAATCTCTCGTTTTGGCATATTTATTACTAAAAGAATATTTTAATCGTTTCCACGCGCACACAACTCGCGAAATCGGCGACTTATTGCCGCCATGCATTTTTCCTAAAATACTTACGTAATATACTAAAAATAGCTATTATTCCCTTCACTTTGATCACATGTCTATCTGTTAAATCCCTACCTGAGAAAAAGCAGGGATCTTCTGTTCACTTTTGGCTTAAAACCTTATACTAAGATGTACGCACATTTCGTCACTCTCCCATAATAAAATGAAAATTAGAATTTAGTTCGGCCTGTGTTTTGTTATGTAACGACTACAACAACAACGAAAACATTTCATATATATACAATAAATACACAAAACGGGAAGCGAGAACGAAAAATTAAATAAATTATGGAAAGAATATGATGGAATATTGCTCGCCAGGGGGATAAATATCCCAAAGATATTCAAAATGGTGTTTTTTGCGTAATTGCAATTGAATTAACGTTAAAAATGTCATTATACCATCAGAAAACGTCTATCGTTAAAAAAGAGCAATTTTAGATTAAAATAGAGAAATATATACGAAATTAAACTTCAAAAAATCGACGCATCTAAGATACCTGCAAAAAACAAAAAAAAGCCCCAGCTACCTTCATGGTTATTCAATATATATGTATATAAATTTTAAACGAGGGGTGGTTTGGGGTTCTAGGGGCCATAATCTGAGAAAATGTGCAGAAATTTTCCAAAATCTTGTCATGAGAATCACTGTAACAAGTAGTATTCCTATAAGGAATCTACAAAATTGACATATCTAAAGAGACTATAAAGTCTGTGCAAAAACACGTAATATTATAATAACGATTTAAATAATAATAAAAAGTCAATATTTCTTTCAGAATTATTATGTGTCATCAAGAGCTTGAATGGCATACCTATTGTTACGAGCCAGGTGAGTATTGTCTCTCTTTGTATTTTTAAAGTTGGTTGCCTTTAGCTCCAAAAGTATTACTATTTTTTTTTGTAATTTCCGATAAAATCACAAAAATTCAGCCAAATGAAAAAAAAAAATGGTAAGTTTTAAAAGCTTTAAATCAATTTCTGGGAGTAATAGATTTCTAACTTTTTCCATACTGCGCCGAAATATATTAGTCCCAGTCCTACTTCTATGCATGATTCAAGTGTAAATGTAAGAGATCACAAATGAATAACTACAATCAGCCTAGGCATGCGGATAAAACTGAATGACCCGGCCGCCACGACAAGTAATCGGGCACTGAGGCCCCCGCATAATAATCCCCATTAAGAGCGGTTCATGCGATGACCCCTCAGACAGAGGTACAACCCCGTCATCAGCGGGAGGTAATTCAACCCCCACCATTACTATATCCCACCGGGAAGCGAGACTTTGCTTACTTATACGGCAGGTTCTCATCCCCATATTTGAGGTACCCCTTAAGTGGGTCTTATATGTAAGATATGTTGCAAGCTCATTAAGTAACCTGACTTGCTGCAAAGAGTACCTTCAATTTGCAATACGTCAGGCAAATTGAAAAAATTATCTTGCACTTTTCAACCAGTCTGATATTTCTTTTTTTTTGGGGGGGGGGGGGTATTGCAAATACTGAAAGAATTATCTCTCTTCATAGGCATATACTTGCTAATAAATCGTTTTGAGATTAAACTTATGGAAATAATCCTGGATGAAATCAGGCTGTTTCTGTAAAAAATTACGCATTTTCTAGCCTAAATCTCAAAATATCAACCTAGTTGGAATGTGCTGGATGATCTTCCAATTAGCATGGAGAATTGTAAAATGAGGGCGCCCGTTGAAATAAGATGGTTTTTTAACTAGTCTAAAACATACAGTATTGCTCATAAATATTAAAAAGGGCTGTTAAAATTTCATCTTTTGTTCATAAGTTTTAAAAATTTGATAATTTGCTATTTTGTTTTGATTTTCTAGTATATCTTATTTCACCCTCCATAAATGCATCTAAGTTTCAACGATTTCAAGAAATATGACTACTTCTTAGAAACAATTATTGTTATAAACAATATATTTTAGCTGTTCAAAATTATTTGAACGGCTGATGACGGAGGTTATATTTAAGTGAGTATACGAATTGGATTTGTTTTTATTATGGGAAATTTTAAAAATTTAATGGATTAATTTATTTGGTGATTTTTTTGTCTTTGAAGCAGACAAGCCAATAGTAATGACCATGAATTTAGAGATTTCTGTTGATCTTCACCACATCAATGAAGATCGAAAGGATGAGATACCATACGAAACCTTGCAAATAAAGGATACATTGTCGAAGTCGGGTATCTACTTTTTGTGCAAGAAGTATGAGACGACAGGATCGATCGAAAACAAGAGAGGACGAGGCAGAAAACCTAAAAAAAGTGCAAGGGAAGACTTTATGATTGTAAGATTGGCACAGAAAAAGAACGATATATCGTTAAGAGAGTTCGTGGAAGATTTGAAATTGAATGCGTCAGCTCTAACAATGCGCTTTAGAATTAAGAACCCAGGGTTGGTCAGCTGTATCCAAAGAAAAAATCATACATCTTAAAATAAAACATGGTCTTTGCAAAAGAGCATCTTTCGAAGGATTCACAATTCTGGGACAGTGTTTTATGGCCAAACGAAAGCAAATAAGAACTTTTTGAAAAAAAAAGCGAAAAAGAGTGTGGAGACGATCAGGCGAGGCGCTTAAACAGATGAATATCCTACAGACAGTAAAACATGGAGCCGGAAATGGGATGGTATGAGAATGTTTTCCCTCTAAAGGTGTTGGTGAAATTGTGATGATCGACGGTAAAATGACTGCAAATATGTACGTCGACATCCTGTCTCAGAATCTGAAGATATCCATCACAAAGTTGAGTGTGGGTCGAAGGTATATCTTCCAAGGAGATAATGACCCAAAACGCAGTCAAAGATTGCCGAAAATCATTTCTCAAAAAATACGATAGAGGTATTGGAGTGACCACCACAAAGCCCAGACCTTAATCCATCTAAAATGTATGTCAGTTTTGAATCAGAAATTTCCTTTTGGAGAGAGAGAAAAAATAAAAATAATTTTTTTTTAGAAAATCAAAGATGAATGGTGCAATATCAACCAGGAGACAACACAGAAGCTGGTTCATAGCATGAATCAAAAACTCAAAGCAATGATTGAGTCCAAAGAAGGTCCAGCTAAACATTAAACGCTGATATTTGATTCAAAAAATGTTATGTTAACTTTCCGTTGCAAGTTTTTGATCGTTCGAATAATTTTGGACAACACATAATTTAGAGTTTTATAAAAATATTACAATTCGGACATATTCTGCTATAAAGTTTGAGTTATTTGAAGCTTTTTCAAATGAAAAAGATTGAATTAATAATAAAATTAATATAGCTGAAATATAAATAAATAAATTTATTTTATAATAAAAAGTGCAAAATTTTCATTAGCGTTCTAATAATTTTGAGCAACACTGTATATAAGACATAATAAATACATATTAAAAGAAAAATGTGACCAACAAGTGCGAAATTTTGAGCCAGAAATGCCGCCAGTGAATTACAGCTAGGGCAGGACACATTACTTACTACACCTAATTTATATATATTTTTAACAGATATTTTCACTTTATTATTTTTCTCCAATAATGGACTTTTGCAAAAAGTTATAATTATTGAATTGTTGATTACGCTTGATGCTAAAATTAGGTGAGATTCAATAAATAATTGTACTGTTTAATGAAATATTGTTCCGATTTTCATTTTTTATGTGCATTTGTTTGCAAACTAGATACAAAAACAAATTTACCTTAACTTTTTGGGGCCAGTGTATATCATCTTGCCGATACTAAGTAAGAAATTAGAAAAGAATAACTATATTGATAAACTATTTGTTATTTTTTGTGAAGGGACATGTATCAGTTTCCCCATAATGTACAAATTAATGAAGTTTTCAAATTCTAATTTCTGTTTTCTGAACGAAACTGAATGCATGCCTTTATAAATCTGGCATTTCCTACATTCGGTTTTCTGGTATTTTCTGTACATTTTGTATGTATTATTATGATTTAAAAAGCAGTAAACTATAATAATTGTGGAATAACATACAGACAACAAATATAAAAATTCGTGGCATACATTGACATCAACGTTCTGGAAGCAAAATACTAATCAAAATTAACGATGATTTTGTAATTCCTATATGACAAAAACTATATAACTTATGAATATATTAATTATAGAATAACCAATTCACATACAGAAAGAAAATGTATTCAACTGTGTGGGTTTTCTACATGGTAAGCATTGCATGCTTAGTAAGTAACTGTTGAAGAATAATTCTAAGCATACATTTCCCTCATATGGTATTGTAAGAAGTAAATATGAATTATATACCTTTATGCATATGCATATTCATTAATAAATAACTGGAAAAATAAATTTAAAGCATAGTAAATTATAATATTTAAACTACATACGATAAAAATTGAAAAATAATGAAATAATATTGAAATGCAACAGTAAATTAACAGAGATCTAGCTTTTTATTATTACACTTTATTGAATCAGTAAAAAGAATTTTAGAAATATTTACAAACCTAGGCCAATTCCAGTACCGTATGGTAGTAGAAACAATCACTAGAACCGAAGTTAATTGGAACCGTCACCTGACTCAGGCAGCGTCTGGGGGGGGGGGGAATCAAAATCGGGATTTTATTTCAGATATTAAGATATTTTTATTTTTCCATTTGCAAATTCCGAATACGGATATGCATTGTTGCCCATTCCATAATGCACAAAAGAGTCATTATTAGTTAATTTTAATACAAGCGCATTTGCAGAATAGCATCTATTTACTTTTTTTGGTAAACTATTTATGTCAGCAGTAACATAAAACGCTTTGATTACTTATAAGCACTTGTAAAAGTCTTAATAACCTGGACTGAATGCTAACAAGTCACTGGTGTTTGAAGAGTTATAAATGTAGAATAATTATATAGTATAAAAAATTTCTTGACAGAAATTTTGCTTCTAATATATATTAAATTTTTACATGAGTACAAATAATCATCTATAGTATCTCTCATAATTCTTTTCCGACGATCCAAAAGTTCAATTTTCGATTCCAAGGAGATGAAGTTTTTGAAAAGATATACCTACCTCCAGCTAACTTGACAACTACCTATAGAAATACTCACTTTTGTGTATGAATTGTAAGGAAATCTTTAAATAATCCTCCGTTTGTCGCAATATCTAATAGATTTGCATACAATTTACAACTATTAGTTGTTTTTATAGCATTGCAATCTGAATTTTTCTTAAAGATTACTCATTTAGGAAACCTTTAAACAATCCTCCGTTAGTCGCAATATGTAATAGATACGCATTCAATCTACAGTGATCAGCTGTTTTAAACGCATTACAATTTGAATTTCTCTTACAGAATACTCATTTACATCCTTATTAGGGCTAATTATTATAGTTATAAAGGGAACATATAAAGGGTAAAAAGACTGAACATATCATAGATTTTATATCCGCCAGACACATTGCGGCCATTTAAGGATGAAAATGATTGCGACTAACAGAGAGATAATATAATGTGTATATATTCTATAGAAAAAAATTTACCTTTACAAATTTCAGATCAATATTGCAAACTAAGCAATAAACTTCATGTCTTCCACTAAATTTTTAGCAATTTATTTCTAAAATGTACCGAATGTCTACGGGACCGAGCAGTGGAATGCTTGACGTCATCAACGTCTAGACGAGGCTGTCTGAAAAGCCACGTGTCTTGTCTGGAAAGAGAATACCTCGTACCGTTCTCAGAACTGAGTCGGACAGCGTCTGGTTTGGACTGGCGTAATGTACGTGCACGCTGATGTTTTGCGATGTTCCAAAATATGACTGCGCAGTTGTTCATTTTTTGTACATAATTTAGTTCATGTTTTAAAGCATTAGCAAAGAAGTTATGGATGCGAAATTTTCAATAAATAAAAAATAATATTGTATTTCTGTTTCCTTGTATTATTCCTTTGCATTATAGTATTGCATACTTTGTATCTATTACCTTTAACTTAAATTACTAGACATTTTGCGGCTTCTTGAATTTCATCATTTTTATTCTTACGTCAATAATATAAAAACGTTCCAAAGTAACAAAAGTAAAACAGGAGTGAAAAAGCTTTTCCGCAACCCCAAGTTTACTCATTAGTCACGATAGAAAATTGGAAAAGAAGCATTAATTAATGAATTCAAAAAGAAATTTATTTGAAAAAATTTATAAAACTTAATGAAATATAGAGTTCGACCAAAAATGTAGGAAAAGAACAGAAAACTGGTGGCAATTCTAATACCATTTGGGTAACATATCCAACTAAGCCTATAAGGCAAGGACTCACGATAAAAGGAAATGCGGCATCTTCTGTTAGTCAAAATAACTTAGAGCACCTGAGGTAGAAGTCTGACTTAGCTGCAATATATGGGGATAGGTTTGCCTTCTGGATGACTTTCAAAGGGAAGCAGCCAACATTAGTGTTTTGCTTGGAGGAAAAACCAGGAAAATTTCCAGTAACCAGCCCTGACCATTCTTTGCTAGTGCGTCCATTGGTACCCGTTTGAATAATACTGGTTAAGAACACAGCCAGAGAATAGAATAGTCTTTAATTTATTAAAAATACTCGAAAGTAAAAGAAGAATCAAGGGGTAAGCGAGGGAAAAAAAGTTTGGGAACCCCTGCTCTAAAATATATCTATGCCAAATTTTGTAGATCTAAATATGACGGTTTACCCTATAAAACACCATCAGACAGACACTCACACATCTTCGTTTATATTATTACATCGTTTATATACAACTAGCCGCCTTCAATGACTTGCTTACTTACCAGGAATATTGATTGTGTTTCGTGTACATTAAATATCTTATGCTATTCATGGTACCTTTATCAAGGCGTCTGAAACTTCAGATAATGGTAAGCCATTGAAGTCATAATATTTTAGGACCTTGTGCCTCTTTCCTTTTTCTCATGCAAATCCAACATTTTTGCTTATTACCTGTTTGTGATATTTTCTAAAATTGGAGCTAATTAAAAACTAACCAGTATTATTTGCAATAAAAAGATAAATTTTGCTTCAGTTTTGAATCTTTTATACCTTTTAAGTCATCCCGTCATATATCGTTGTCATTTTTATATTTGCCTTTCACTTCAAGCTGTGTGCGGGTATGAAAGATTCATTTTTTTCTTAACATTCATTTCATTCTTTAACCTATTTGTGCGACTAATTTTTGTCTCAAAATATTTCTTTTGATAGGATATTTGTCGTATGTGTTTCAAATAAAATATGTTGTCAAACATAGGAACGGACAACTATTCTGACGTTTTGTTTCACTGCAGGCTTTTATTTCGTGTTAATTTCACAGTCATTGCAATCCTCAAATACTTCATTTAGTTTTCTGCATCGTGAGCAAGAAGAAAAGCTATAAAATTATTTCTTAAGTAAGATAGTTTTGAAGATTTGCAGTTTATATGATAGTTGTGACTTTGTTCTGGATTTTCTATTCTGGGAGCGCGGAGGGGGGATGATTGAAATTAAAATTTACTAATTAAAATATACAATAGTTACTATAATAGGGTTTAAAATTTTTTTACCATAATTGAGTGATTGGAACAGATGGAACTCATGTTTAATACTCATTTTACAATTTGTCCAAAATATAATTAGTCGCAAATAAATGGTTTCGGAATTAACCTATTAACAGTCATATTATAATTTTGTTACACAGAAAACATTTAGATTTTAGAGAAGAGCTAGTTGAAATTCAACAAAAACACCATTCCGATTTATTCGATATTATTATTTTTTAAAAATACTAACGTGTAATTGCATATATTAGGTACAGATGGGAAAGGGGTAAGAACAGACATCATTTCTTCGAAATAGAAACGAAGAAAAAATTCAATGAGGGATAGAAATAACAATCGCAGAACTAACCGATACTTTTATCCAACTCGTGCTTCTTTCTTAGAAATTAAATTTCCCCTCGAAACCACTCACTTGAAAATATACGCATATCTAATGAAACAATGGAAACTTGATAAAAAAAAAAGGCGTGACTGCCACACAATCCCCTTATGAGTGTAAAAGGGCACCCCGACCCCTACAAACACGAATCCTGGTAATGACAGGGCGCAAAAATGCTACCTACTCACACCAGAGCGTATCTTCGGTTCCGATCATTGCCGTTTTTCCTTTTTTCTAGGCCTGGAATTGAAATATCTCTTTCGAGACAAATATTATTCCGTTGAATTCGAAGAATAGGGGCGGCCTGTGTGGAACAGCAAGGGCAAAATGTTTTCTTTTTCTTATTCACCTTCTATTTTTCCCAAGAGAACTGACAGCGAGTGAAATTAACAACTGCATGCGTTCTAAATCTCTGCTGAGAATCCTTATGCAATGATGGAATTTGTGGTTGGCAATAATATATAGTGAAACTGTATTATATTGTTCGATATTCGACTCGAACGAGATATTTTTTAATTGAGTTTAATTTAATCCCTATATATGTAATAATCTCACTTAATTTTATTTCAAATTCTAATATTATATATTTTAAAGTCTTAATGTGTTCCAAAATCAATTTTCTTAAACTCCAGTTTCGTTCTATTTCCCGCTCTGGAGGTATATTAAATCTTTCGTTCTGGCATATTTATTACTAAAAGAATATTTTAATCGTTTCCACGCGCACACAACTCGCGAAATCAGCGACTTATTGCCGCCAGGCATTTTCCCTAAAACACTTACGTAATATACTAAAAATAGCTATTATTCCCTTCACTTTGATAACATGTCTATCTGTTAAATCCCTACCTGAGAAAAAGCAGGGATCTTCTGTTCTCTTTTGGCTTGAAACCTTATACTAAGATGTACGTACATTCCGTTACTCTCCCATAATAAAATGAAAAATTAGAATAACTCGGCCTGTTGTGTTTTTTATTTAACGACTACAATTACGAATACATTATATATATATATGTATATATATATATATATGCAGCTTCTAAGTACCAAATATTAGGATGAATTGAAATAGCAAAACATTTAATTAATTAACATTATTAACAAACTGAAATAATAAATCATGCAAGAGAGCTTTCGGTGTTTTGTGTACAAAAAAATTTAAATTTAAAATTAATTTAAACAAGTTGGTACAAAATTTTTTTAAGCACAATCTAAATACTCTTTAATAATAGATTGGATATTTTTTTAATTATAAAACAACATATCAGAAAACCAGCAAAAAGTAATGAATTAGACAAAATCATTAATAAAAAGGTTGCAGATATTTCCTTTCCTCAGAATTTTTTATTCAAATACTTTCAAAATATCTTGTAACTTGCATTTAGAAATGTAGCATAAGGCATGCATTTGAAGACTTAAAATTTAAGATAAGCTTATTCAGCTTTCACTTGCAAAATTTCAAAGAGCATAATTAAAAAACATTTTATTTGTCAGTTTAAGGTTATTATTAGCATGTTAGCAATTTATTCTAATAAAATGAACTTCTCTTTAGTAAGTAAATAATTTTGACTTTTCTAAAATACTAATTGAAGATTCTCTGAAAATTAATACAGCATATAGAGAAATAGTTAACGTGAATCAAATGCTTTATTGATAAAAATAAAAATTTCCCAGATCAGATCACATTTTCAATCATTATTGTAATTATTTTGTAGAAATGAGTCAGTTCGTAATATTTCAAACAATAAAAATTGTTATAAGAGACAAAAATAACTTCTCTAATAACTCTAATTTCTCATTAAATTTGAGGGAAGCTAATTAAGCTTAGAATCTGAAAAATTGTTTTTCATTTTATCATGAACAATCACTGATAATTCCAGTTATTTGCAGAACTCTCTTAGAACGAATAAAATAAAACATGATTATATAAACAAATACGTAATGAAAAAAAAAAAACTAGTGTACAATAATGAAACACAAAGGAACTTGGATCATTAGAAACTGAAGAGAAATTCGATTTAAAAAGACTGGGTCTAAAATTGGCTTTATCCAGATAAAACGAGAATTTTTAATCTTACAGTGATAATAATTTTTTAATCTTATGGTGATGATTTTAATAAATACAGTGATAATAATTATAATTTTGAAAAAATTAATTATTTAAAAAAGATGGTTTTAATAAATAAGAAGGAGCGGCCGTGAGAGAGCTTACCTCAAAGAGTAGCGAACCTACACGCTACCAACTACTGACAGGCACTTCAAATGAAACGGACACTGTGACTGACGTACAGGGTTATTAGAATGAAACTTCGCCAATTCAGACGGCTCTAGATCCGGTTCTAGGGCTCCAAACGAAACAAAATTTCACTAGTATAGAATGTAAATGTAGTGCAAGTGATGCGTTCTGTAACACCCCCGTCCAAGGAAAGAAAAGCAAACAGTGTATAAAAACGGACTTTGAACGTAAAAAGGCTTTATGTTGAGAGCTGTCTTTCGATGAACTATTCAATTTTGCTTTAGCAATAAAAAAAATCTGAAAAAATCGTCTTAGATAATGGCGCAGCGCCACCTTTTGACAATACTATGACTGCCTTTTTCTCTTTTTTTCGGTTTTCATAGAGCACATCATTTGTACTACATGCTAGGGAATTTTCGAACCATAGAACCCACTCTAGGGCCTTCCAAATAAGCAAGCTTGAATTACAACAACCCTGTATTTCACTAACGAAAACAATTCCGAAATAAAAACAATTTTTTACAATTTTCAATTTTTACTTCGAACTAACGAAAATAAGAGCGAATAATAGAAGATATTTTAACGTTATCATCCTAGAAAATTCAAAGAGCCAAAGAAAAATATACGAATAACCTACAAATTCGATTTTAAAACATCCGAACTAGCCAAGTTTCGGGGTAAAATGAATAACGATTGTGATATCAATTCCTCAGCGACTACTATTAAAATTTTAAAAAAATTAGTTAAACTTTAACAACGCAGAATGTTATCAGTAAGTGGACAATTGAATATTTGTAGGGAGAAAACTGAAATTAAATTATGTTATGAATTACACAGGATTTTTATATTTTTGTCTGAAAATACATAAACGATTGGAATTTATTATGACTATCGAGATAATTCGGTAGAAAATCTTAAAATAAGGATCAGTATTATCATGCAACTACTTTCCGTGGCTCTATATAGCAGAATATAGATGTTATAAAAATTATAGGATGTCATGCTTTATTAAATTAATTGTTCAAATACACACAATGCATCGTTTGAATAAATTGGCAAACAGTGCTATTTGTTGCTTCTTGTAAATTGGAGAAATCGAATTATATATAAAAAAGAAAGTTCCAAACAGTTCTTCATGGTACTCAGTGATATTGAAGTTTTATTCGTGATTGCAAATATATTGTTTCTGATATCATTTCTCAAAATATCTATATTAAACTAGGAAACCAGAGCCAATCAATTAAAGTCATCTTTACGTCAAACAAAAGTTTTGCATTAACGTTGCAGGAGTTAGCAAGATAAGTTGCGGCTGCCTTCACATTACGTTCTTTAAAGTAAAGTTAAATATACAGATTCTTTAAAACATCAAGTGTTAACTATTTGCGTTTAGTGAAATACTTTACCACATATGTTTGCTCATAAAAACAAGGAATTAAATAAGTTTAAATATGTTTTTTGACATTAATTACTAGATGATAGATATTACTTATCAGATTTAGAGTAATGCAAAATTTTACATTAATGGATCTAATTTTAATTTTAATATTAATTTAAATTTTCTTAGTATTTCAAACATTTTTTTATGAATATCTTAATTTGTTAGTTATATTCGATCTTAAGCTCATCATATACACCAGAAAAATAATATATTACAGATTCTTTTGTACGTCAGAATTGCCACAAACTTTAAATGATTTTATTCTTTTTTTATGTGATTGAAGTTCGTTATATGTTTCCCGACAATTTTACAGTTACAATTTAAAAACTACAATACCAATCAGCGAGCATTCAGAAGAATAGAAAAATAGCGAAGACAATATAGTTACTCAAATTTTTATCTCTTGCTAAAATGACATAGAGAGCATTTGGATGTTAACTTGTAATAAATCTCGTAAGATGCAGATAATAGCGACACAAAATATTCCTATATATATATATATTCTTCAACAACTTTCAGTAGTGTGAGCAAATACATTAAAGTTTTTTTAAAAAAAGAATTGTCTCTTTTTAACTATTTCGGTTGAAAAACATCCAAAACATATTTTTTATATCAAAATTAACGCTTTTTAATGTTTGAATTAATTTATAGCCTAATTGTTTTGAAGAAAATACTACAAAAAGTGTAAAATATGATAACTTCTGTTTACGGGAATCAGTTTGTTGAATACGCAATACTTCATTTAACATATAATTTTCAAAAAAGTACTTTTCGTTGTATTTAAATTTTGTGATAATTATTAACAAAAAAGAGGCAGTGATTTAACTTCAGTATAACAGTATTATAAAAACTCCGATTCGAAATTAAGTGGGAAAACAATGTAATGAAATATCAGCGTTTGGAATAACGTAACATCTGTTTAACATACTTCATTTTACATATCTATTACTTATTATTCTGTGCAATTAGGTAATGATATTCTGCACACTAGTAATTATTAGAGGTAATTTGAATAATTTGTGTTTAACATACTTTAGCATTACTTGACGCAACGAATATCACTTGTTTAACTGTTATTATTGTCTATTTTTAATTCCTTGATAAATAGGTATTGCAAACTCACCTGAAGAACGTTTATCTGGAAATCCAATTGAAGAAGTATTCGAAATTAATGATAATTTAAATTCTGTTTGATGAAAAAATCGATGAGCTTACAGGAATCACTTACGTAACTTAGAAGAAATGAGACGACAGTAGGGATGTGCAGACAGTGTGTTGATTGCAGAACGAATCCATTCATGCCGATCCTACTAGTGGACTCGTTCATCCAAATCTGTCTCATAGAACCGTTTTCCAGGCTTTGCAAATCTGGACATTTCTGATGGACAGCTACTTTCGAAGTAGTTGTGACTTTTCTAGGAACTCAGACTCCACGACTTTTTTGAATCGGTATACATAAAAGTCAAATACCACTGACTGACTGACTCATTACGAAGTCTTCCAAACCATGTGATCTAGGAAATTAAAACTCGCCAAGTAGTTACCTCTTGTGTAATAGGTGTGCAGTAAAAAGGGTTTTGTGAAATTCCTTCATTGATATTCAAGTAATTCTAATTAATTAAAAAAACAAATGCAATTTTGAAGTTTTTCAGCAAGAACATGGTAATACACTGTTGCACGAAAACGATTTTTACCCAATCATAAATTTCTAAATGTATATATATTTAGTTTGATGCTAAATAAATTTGTATTTAAGGGTATATGTCTCAAATGAGAGATGTCGATTCCAAGCAGCAGATTCATCATAAAAAAACCTGTTTCATTTACTCGTCAGAAAAGTATGCTTACTTGTACACTCTATAGAGGTAAAAGCAGAAAAGGCTAGAATAAACTAGATTACATAATGTAATACGCAAAATGTTTCTGGAGAAAGCTTATGTCGCGCCAGTACACACACACTCACTCACACAAAAAACAAAAACACGGATTTGCAGGATTTATCATGGCTGCCTTTTGATTGATTTTTAAAAGTGAAATTAAACAGAAAGAATGATTCAAATATCACGTGTTAACACACTGCGTTTAGTGACATATTTTTTTACGAATGTTTATTGATATATAATAAGGAATTACATTAAGTTTCAATATGTGTTTATGCTTTTTAAAATTATTTACTAGAATAATAGATATTACTATTTATATTCAGAACAATCAAAGGTTTTACATCAACGTATCTTATTTTATTTTAACACTTATTTATATTTTCTATGTGTTTCAAGCAATTTTTATAAATGCATTAATTTGATAGTTATATTTTATTTTATCAGATGCATCAGAAAAAAATATATTTCAGGCATTATAAATTTTTATGCCAAATTTGTCACAACCTATTGAAATTATCTCATTTTTTTTCAAATAATTGGAGTTCACCGTATATTAAGTAAAAGTTTAACTCCAAATGTAAAACTGGAATTTCAAAACAAAACCATGAACATATTGATAAATATAAGAAACTGCGAAGACAATGTTGTTACAAAAATTTGTATTACCTGTCTGAATGATATAGGATGAGTGATTTCAATGTTAACTTCTAATAAATCTCACAAGATGTGGAACCTCATGACACAAAATATTCCTATGTTGTTAAAAAAAAGAATAGTTTTTTTTATCTAGTTCATTTGAAAAACGTATAAATCTTAAACGCTGTTTGAGATGAATACTAACTCTTTTTAATGCTTGAATTAATTTATAGCTTAATTTTTTTAATGCAATATTGCGTAAAATACAAAAGAAGATAATTTCTGTTCTCCATCACCAAGTCGTTAAATATGCGATTCTTTATCTAACATAAATCTCTGAAAAATACTTTCATTTTATTTAAATTTTTTAGATGCTTAAAATAGAAAAATTTAAATTTTTTTTAAAAACACACATTCATTAGTATTCTACACAGTAGATATTTTTAATTTAAAAATCTCTACCAGATGGCTTCAAATTTAAGTTAATCAAAATAATCGTAATCAAAATTTAAGTTAATTATTTAACTGATAATTAAGTTTTGAAAATATTAAAATAGTGTATTGTCTGCCAGAAGACATTTAATAATTAATTAATTAATGTGCAGCATTTAATCCTCTAGTACATCAGGAAACGGGAGAAAAATCGATTACAAAACTTTATCTTTACAAACATGAAACTAGTCGAGTCAAATAAAAGTGTTTAAAAAGAGGCAGGCTATTTAAATTAAATATAATAGAAATATAAGGATTCCGATACGTAATAAAATTCAAAAATAGTAGCTTTTGTAAATAACGTAAACATGTGTGTAGCATACTTTATTTTGCACTAGCAATACGCGCACGGCGTTGCCCGTGGAATCAGGTCTTCAACAAAATGAAAAAAAAAGAAGGAAAACGCCCCAATGACACGAAAAAGTTTTGAAAACAAAATAAAAACAAAAGATACACATTATTGATTTTTAGGAAAACAGTACCGAGTGCGTTAATCCACAACAATATTAAAAAATTGCAACGTGAAAATCATTATTAGACAACAAGCGAAATATGCGAGACAAAGAAACATGTTACGAGTCACTGCCGAAAAAATTATTGAGCCATTCAGTTAAAGGTTATGACGTCCCCTGCGTTCTTCGCCGCCAGTCAATGAAATTGCAACAATGCATTCTGGGAACGGAGAATGTCGCTCCGGTGAATGTCTCTCTGAGAAAATTGCTAGCAAAAAAACTGTTTGAACTGATCAGGGAGAAATCAATTTAAAAAAACGGAAAAAGGTATTTTAACGATTCTTGTTTTAAATCCGACAGAAACGTTTCAGTTATAAGCTGAAAAAAAATTGATAGCGTTATTAGAACGTTCAAAAATCTCTCAAAATTCAGTAAATTACGTTAGAAATTCAAAAAATGGGAAGAGAATTGCTTCATTTGGAAGATAATTGGAAAAAGAATTGTTCGTTCTTTCCGATGACGTATCTATTTTTCTTCCTACGATTATCAAAAACGATTTTATTGAGAAATAAGCGCAAAAAACTACCCAAAACAACACATAATATTAAATAAAAAGTTTTCTAGATTAAATTTTAAAATTCCGGCTTCGAGGTGCATTGAGTCACCATTAATATTACCTGTGTGCCACATTTCAGGGTTGTATGTGCGATAGATTCGTCTGCACATCGATTACATCGCACACACACACAAACATTGCCTTTTATAAGTATAGATAACCAGTGATGATTATTCTGCACAATTTACTAATGTTATTCTGCACACTAGTGATTATTATACACAGCTTGAAGAATATTTGTTAACATATTTTAGCCTTACGTGAGATGACATATGTAACTTGAAAAATAGTTTTTAATTTCTTGATCAATATGATAATTCTTATGTCGAGAAAATTTCTCTTGAAATCTAGAAGATAAAGATTGGAAATGAACTATAATTAGAATTCCGTTTGATTAATAAAGCATCAGGAGAGCAGGAACAACCTTCCCAATTTTCAAGAAACGAAATGACAGTAGTGATGTGTCATTCGCTACTGAACGATTCCATGGATGAAGATCAAACAAGCAGACCTGTTCATCCGGTTCGTCGAGTGGAATCGTTCATCAGGCGCCGTAGACCTGAATGGAAGCGTTTCTTTGGAAGTAGCTGCGACGTCTCACGAAAACTGAGACCATTTTTGAATCTGTATATATAAAAGCCAAATACCATTGATTGACCTGCTCATTATTAAATCTTCTAAAACATAAGTTCTAGGAATTAGGCTAAAAATATTAATACCATAATTCATTGCGAAACAAAAATAATACCTCTAAACATGCTTTATTAAATTAATTGTACACAAGAAATCGTTAAAAGGCCCAAAACACAAGCACCATTTTTTGCATTGAAGGATATTAAATTACAAATAAAGAAATAAACAACTATTCTAAAGGGGTACTCAAATTATTTGCAATTGGTAAAAAGTTGTCGGCAATACTGCAGTTTTATACCTGATTGCAATCTTTACTGTCCCTAGTACTAATTAAATATATTACAGTTGCTAGAAAGTATGGTTTCCCATTCCCCTAAGATTAAGATGTAAAAATTAACGTTGTTAAAGATGAGTCTCTTACCTCTCTCATTTCCCCAAATCGCACAATCTATTGCTTCTGCTACCATCGTCCATTTACCAAGATGTTAATGGAGTCCACTCCATGTGGTTATTGGAGTGAAAAGTTGCTTACCAACGACCTGAGGCTGCCCTTACCTACATACAAATAACTTCATCAAGTAAGCCAACTCATTTTATCTTATCTTATGGTTAAAATTAATTTCTAATAGCTGTATCTTAACACCATGTTCTACAAACTTAGCAGCGTTTTTCAACTTTCGGATTGGATCTCTCTCTTAGATCACCTCCAAACTTCAAATGTTGCTTAGAACAGTCAGCGATAGCTAAATAATAATTCTTTCTACGCATCGATTTTTTAAAAAAAATATTGTGTTCCGAAATTACTTCGATTCTATCATCCGAATCATACGTAGAAAAAGGATCGCTAAAAGATTTATTTCTTGTTAGGTTACGATTAGCGTGAAGTGCTTCAACTGAATTCTTTGATTAATGCCTTTGTGAGCTATATCTTTTCAGGTTACAAAACGCGGGAGGAGGCAAGATGATATTTATTATTATTTTTTTTTTAATAAAATATTAAAATACACTAGTTATCTGTAATTTTGAATAATATAAAGTGTTTCTATATATTTCATATTTTGCATTAACTGTTGTTTAAATATTATAATCATTTTGATTTTCATAATTCTATTCTGACTTTGTTTTCCTTTTATAAATACCAAATTAGAGGGGGCATGGTAAATAAATGAAATTGCAGTTTGTTCTGAAAAAAAATGAAAGCAAAAATTTTTAAGAAAAAACTTTTTATCTATTTTTAGAGATCTTGCTGAATATGTCTATATTGCTTTTATATAATGCTTGGCATTGTTATGTTATAATAATTGACTTAAATAAAAATGAAAAAATGTGGTAGAGTGAAAATACATTTTATTCCCGTTTTTTAAATACTTCTTTGCAAATATAAATTTTTAAATTTACATTCAATGAAGTAATTTAATTTGATTGATAAATTTGTTAAGGTATTTGCTTATTGGATATTTTATGATACTGATGCATAACAAGTGTTAATTTTGATACAAAATATTGTTTTATGAATTATCTTTGCTTTACAAATATTTGCATGCATTTGTATTGTAAAGAAAACCTTTTCCCTCAACAATTATTTAAATAAATCTCATTGTACCGTAGGGATATACATCTTTTTCTCTTCACTATTTTGATATTTTCAAATGCTTAAATGTGTTCGTATTAATAAATGATTACAAAATTTTGCATAGCCTTTAACAGAACTTTCATACTGTAAAGTGAATTAATAATTTACAACAATTTTGTGCTGTAAAATAAGAACTTTAAAGACTACCTCTCTGGTTGCATTGCGTTTCATTATCTTAAGTTATGGCTTTCATTGCCCAAGGTAAGAAAAATGATCTTATGTGTTTAGCAGCTGATCTCGGAATTCAGATCATCCATGATATGATAGTCGGGTACATCAAAGACATCATCCTCGAAGATGCATTATATGATGCTGACTTTTGTAAATAGAGTCTTGTTTACAAGACTTAAGAATGTGGAAAGAAGAGGAGGCCCTTCAACGAGATCAAATCGAAGAGCAACGTCGTTTTGAACTTCAAAAGTTGAAGATTTAGGCTGAAGAAATGTCTAAGGGAGCCGTGAAGAATTCTGAAGAAATTCACCCAATATTCGATCGACAAACAATGCTGCACCATTTCGAAGAGGATGAAGATACGGTCCTATACCTTATGCTTTGTGAACGACAGTTCACAATTCTTCAGATGCCTCCTGACCTGTGAGTAACGTACCTGATCAGCAGCCTACCCGTGAAATTTAGAAGATTGCTTGCTTGAGAGCCAGAGACAAAAATCACGATTTCGAATACGTGAAACCTTTTCTACTTCAGCGCTTCAAGAAGAACATCGAAAGATATCATATTCCCTTTTCACAGTCCAAGAAAGCTCCAGAAATCAGATGAAGGATTTTGCATTCGAATTGAAAACATTCTTCCAATCCTGGTTATACGAACTAGAAGTCAAAACTCTAGAAGACCTGACAACTTTGATGATTTCCGATCAAATGAAGAAAAGAAAAAGTCCAAAATACCAAAATTATCTTGTGGATAAGTGGTCAGAACTCAATGACATACTTAAATTGGGGAAAATGTTTGATAATTACAACAATTTGAGTTAGTGCAACATGAGAACAAAACACGAAGAGTTGTACAGTCCAAGTAAGCATTTGCTATGAAGAAACCTGTTCTTCGAAGGAACTCTTTAGTTGATCCTGAAACTGCTCAATCAGATGTGAATTGTTATGGTTGTGGTACTCCTGGTGTCGCTAAACCTAAGTGTCTACCTGTCCTCCTAAAAGGAACAGAACAGGATTCATTGCTGTATCGACTTTTAAATTATGATGATTATCACTTTATTTATTTAAATTATTCATTAATTACTATGCATTATTTATTAAAATTGTTAAATATTAAAAATAATTCTTTACTTTTTTTGGTTTGAAAATTATCGTCTTCTTTTGCTTACTCATTTTTTGACCCAGATTATTTTAATTCAAATTTTTGGAGAACACAAATCATATAAAACCCTTTACTTTACTTTTTATGTTATATTATTTTCCCTTCCCTAATGAAAATGATGGAATTGAGAATTAATATAAAACCTGATTCGCATCAAAGCTTTCTAACAGATTTTTTATATAATAAAATAATGTCTTTATGCATTATACAGTGGCTCCCAAAAGTGTTCGTACACTTACGATTTTTAATAAAATAGGGCTCTATCCATTAATAAAAATTAATATTTCAGAATAGGTATTTAATAATAAGATCTATAATCTATTCTTAACAAAACTACATGAAATATTTGAAAAAACAATGTAAAACTTTATTTGTAAGAAACAATAATCAAAAAGTAACAAAAACTTTATCTTACAAAAGTCTTCGTACACTGAAATATTTTCGGATAAATTCATAATTTAAATTATCGTTTCGTAAAGAAACAACAATCAGCATTCGAAAATTTATTATTTTTCATCATAGTAGTGATAAATCAGTTCGGAATATCGCTAAATTAGTTAATTTATCCCATTCTACAGTGCAGTATGTGATAAAACGCTTTAAAGAAGAAAATCGGATCGAAAACAAGGTAAGAGAAGGTCGACCGGCAAAATTAACAAAATGTAATCAGAGATTTATAATTCAAAAAATTGTGAAAAATCCACGCTTGAGTGCTTAAAAGTTTTTGCAGAATTTAATGAAAAATTTTCTACTTCAATTTCACCTGAAACTGTTCGACGAGTTCTCAGAGCAGCTAGATTAAATGGGCGTTCTGCCCGCAGAAAATTCTTTGTTAGTGCGGAAAACAGAAAGCTTAGGCTTTCCTTCGCAAAATCAAGGTTAAATAAACCCGAAACCTATTGGAATAATGTTTTATTTGCAGATGAAAGCAAATTTAACATTTTTGATTCCGATGAACGTATAATGGTATGGAGAAGAAAAAAATGAGGAACTTAATCCCAAGAACTTAGTTGGAACAGTTAAGTATGGCGGTGGAGGTGTCCTTGTGTGGGGGGTGCATGTCAGCATCAGGACTAGGTAATTTGGTATTTATTGATGGCATAATGAATCATGCTCTTTATTTAAATATTTTAAGAGACAATTTAAAATTATCAGCCCAAAGTTTGGGTATTGGAAACAACTTTTTTTTTTTATCAAGATAACGATCCTAAGCACACGGCTCTTAACGTTCGCCTCTGGTGTCACTATAATTGTCCACAAAATTTGAAAACACCACCTCAATAGCCAGATTTAAACCCAATAGAGCATATTTGGAGAGAACTGGAGATTAGAATACGAAAACGCGACATTGAAACGAAAAGCGAACTAAAAACAGTAATGATGGAATAAAGACCCCTAGATATTTGATGCTTAATTTCCTTTTGAGAAGATTACCTTCCCATCTTATGTCTGCTGACCATTGAGGTCCGTTTCTATTTTTGTTGAAATGCATGTAGTTGGAATTATCTGCTGAGATTTCCAGATTATGTTTCGCAGTCCAGGATTTAAATTGATTTAGGGCTTCATTTGCAAGGGATTTAATTTTAGCATTGGTGCTTTTATAAGAGAGATGAAGTCATCTGCGAATGCTTGCAGATGAACTCCTTCTAGCCAGGATTGAGTTAGCACTTCGTTCGCGACATGATTCCAAAATGCCGGACCAGTGCACGAGCCTTGTGGGCACCCGCGATGTTGTAGGAGTGTAGCTGGTCCTTGAGGAATGTTTAAAGTTACTTGCCTGCCTGAAAGTAGATCTATTAAGGTTTCTTTTGTATTTATTGGAGAGTAAATTAATATTATTTAGACTGTTTTTGATTGAATTATATTCCAAGTGGTCAAAACCACCTTTCATGTCCAGTGAGATCACCAATGCATGTCGCTTTGTTGATATTGCCGTTTCTATTTTATCTATGAAGTCAACTGTTGCTTCTTCGGATGGTTTATTTACAGTGAAACCATATTGGTTGGCCGCTTGCTGGTTATTAGTCCTACGATGAAAGTTAAGACGTTCTAGCAATAATTTTTCTAATATTTTACCCAACGTTGGTAATAGTGACACAGGGCGGTATGACTTCGTTTCCGGCTTTGGCTTCCCCTTTTTGTGGAATAGGACAATTATGCCGACTTTCAATGGCGTCGGGAAATATTGAAGTTTGAGACATTTATTATAAAACGAAAGGAGCAGTTTTGGAAAATGTTTAAACATAGATTTAAGAATAACAAAATCACAATGGCATCATAACCTGCAGCCTTTTTTGTTGGGACCTTCTGTAATATCCTTTGCAATTCGTTTTGAGTGAAGGGTTTTTCTATATGATGATGAAATGTAGGTTGGCGTGGGAAGAGAATAAGCTCCAGTGGATACAGTTCTTTTAGAATATTAAGCACCATTTCTTTATGGTCGCCTTTTTACGGTTGGCCAAGAATTTTAAACAATTCCGTAGGGTGGATATTGTCCTTAATGAAAGATTTATACGGGGTACAATAGGGTTCTGTTTTCTTGGAGCAAAAGTCCTTAAATGTTGATCGTTTAGCTCTTAGGAACAACTTTTTAAAACACGCTTTTTCGTTTGCGAATTTCTGTTGATAATTCAGTTGTTGAGTTCCCGATGTTTTAGATGCTCTTTTTGGAGAGCTCTAAGCTCTTTCTTCTTGATGTCAAAATCTTGGGTCCAACAATTGATGTTAAAATTCTTTTTTACTTTTTTGTCTTGTGAGAACGTTTACAAGCCTGGAAAATTGACGTTTGAAAGTTCGAGGTCGCCTTGTCAAGATCTTCTTTTGAGTTAAAGAAGTTAATTTCTTGTTGGATGGAATGGACTGCGGATTTAAAGTTTTGAATGGATTCATTGTGACCCCCATAGGCCGTTTTAAACCTAGTATATAAGTGACATTGCATCTTAACGTTAATTTTGATAAAATTATGGTCACTGAAGCTAACATCTTCAAGAACTTCCCAGGATGTTGAATTCGAAAGATGTTGGCCAAATGAAAGCGTGAGGTCAGGCCAGTCTTTAGCATTGCGTTGTCGAAAGGTTGGGCCTGCATCTTTAACATTAAGGAGGTGAAGATTGGTGCTGGATATGAAGTCTTCCACATTGCATTGCCTCTAGGGCTATCATTTGGATAACCCCAAAGTGTGCTGTGAGCGTTCATATCGGTTCCAATGAGCACTGATTCTCGAGTAAGTGAAATGATTAGGGAGAAGAATACACTGAAATGATCAAAAGTGGGCCAATAGATGTTTGGATTTTTATTGCCACTGCATTTTCTTTTGTACCTAAAAAAATTGGAGTATTGGCTGAGGACAAGTAAATTATGCCTGCCTTGCCGTTTGTTGAAAGCCATAGATTCCAGGGTTTCGGAATACCTAGAATTTTACCATCTTGCGACTAAGATTCTTGTACTAGGATAAGATCTATTTTATGAGATTTGGCTTCTTTTCGGAGATTTGCTATGGCAACCTTGCCCTTGCCAAGGTTTATTTGAAGGATTCTTAATGGGTCAGGAGAAAAAGAGGAGGATTGGAGAATAAGGGGTTCGAGAATAGATTCCATCGATGACAATTAATTCGCATGCTTTTCTTTAGGGTATATTTTAAAGTATTATTTATATATTGACAAAGTTGAACATTGATGTATCTTAGTGTGATTGCATTTTTATTTTTATACAAAAATAGCTTGATTTGTAATAGAAACTTATATAAAACTCCACTTTCTCCATTAGAAGCTGAACTCGATTTTATTACTTTTAGATCCTTGTTTCCATTATACTGAGCATTAAGAGATCTGACAATACTGCTAACACTTTTTGACAATCTTTGACATACTCAGACATATTTCAGATCTATGGTTCTAAAAATCTGCGGAAGAGTTGAGTTTGAAAGAGTTGTTAAAGATTCGTAAAGCAAAATTTAAATTTTTCTAATGATCTGAAACGGTTATTTATTCTTCCAAAAATTATAATGCATATAAAGGAAATAATTG
Source organism: Araneus ventricosus (assembly GCA_013235015.1). NCBI lineage: Eukaryota > Metazoa > Arthropoda > Arachnida > Araneae > Araneidae > Araneus > Araneus ventricosus. The sequence continues at coordinate 1,340,421 of BGPR01000073.1, forward strand.
AGAAATATTACAAGGAGATCAAATGCAGCTAATTTGTAACAAATTTGTTACTACTGGAGTTTTTTAGTTTAGGTTGTATTACAGTCCTCTTTGGAGCTATTTTTGGGCGTGTCATTTTGAACCGTGATCATACGACGAGAGTGCCACCTGAGCTAGTAGCATCCAACCTAAACTTCCATGCTGCATCAGCAGGAGGACATTTGACCCCAACGAATTGAATGTGCGCTAGGATTGCGTACACGGCGGATCTGGAAATCGGGTCTCGAGCCCTGACAATGCCACCAGGTCATCTCGATTATCGGAGAATGAGTTAAAAATACACTTCAGTTTCTCATTATATGTACTGCAATGCAAACTTTATAGTTTCATTGGCTCTGTTTACGGGATGAGTTTTAATTTACTTCGAACTGAAATGAATTTTGAGTCATTGCAGATAGTACTATAAACTCTTCTTTTTATTGATAAGGAATTTAATGGATAATGTTTTCGAAGTAAGGACTTTTAGATGTAGCGAAATAGCGTAGCCATATCGAAAAAAAAACATTGAAATAATCTTGAACATAACCAAAACTTTCAAATTTTGTTATCAGATATTTTACCATTTCTCTAGAAGGCTTAGGTTGAACGTTTAATGTATAAGACCACTCTGCAGAAATAGCGTTGCATTTTTACCGCACATAAATATCAATTTTTAGCAAAAAAAATATAATCTTCGGTTGAATATAACAGCTCTGAAAACATACTGAAAAAGGAAAGAAATGACGTTAAACAATTTCCTTTTGCCCTCTCTCATTGCACGCATTCCGTAGCGACATCTAGAGAGGCTCTGAGAAGTCATTTCAATTCAAATTTGTAGGTTCATTAAAATTCACCCCGTACAACCTTTGCTGTGTTTCTGTCACCGAATTATCTTTGTAAATTTTAGAATTCGGTACCTAAAGTTCATATGATTCGATTTAATACAAGAACTATCATTAAAATGAAAAGTTAAAAAAATTAATAGAAGACAGACTAACGAATAAGAAACATTTTATTGATATACAAATATGAACACAAATTTTCACTGGTAAAAGTACATTTCACTGGTAAAAAAAATCAGCTGGGTTACTTAGAAATGAGTTAAGATATACATAAATGCAATTAATTTTCTACCTCTCTTCAGTTCTACTCTACATAACACAGGTAATATTAAAAGGCGCGAATCATAAAGAATGAAACTTGCGACCGTAATTCTTTTATGGACAAATAACAATACGTTTCTTCTTTCTTGATACATTTACTTTGGCTTTGGTTCTGAAGCATCTGGCGAATTTCTTTTTTGCAGCCTTCCACCTCAAACACTTCTGAGGCTTTTCATGCTGTTCTTGTTCTCGAACGCATCTGTCATAAAATTCTTGTTCTTTCCAGAAACTAAAGTAAGAAATAATTATACAGATAAGTTAAGAAAAATAAATGAAAAATTAAATATTGGAGTCTATAAATTTGCCTCAGATTTCACTAATATAGTGATTTTAAAACAAGTAGAATGGCGATTTACTTCGAAAATTAACCTTATTTAGACAATTAAATTTTTTTGTTTGTATAGCAATGAATTTTAGAATTAAATATTATTTTTACGAACTTTAGCTCAAATTCCGTAAAATCATAGTTAATTATCTTTAAAATGCTATAAAATTTATCTACAACCGTCATTAGAGAATAAATAACTTAAAAAAGGGGCGAATAAATGAAACATATTTAAAACAATCACATCACATAATTTACCTGCTTTTCTACATATTTGTTTATTACAACAACATAGCATTTATTGTACTATGGGGTACATGTTTGTTTAAGATGATTGTCACTAATCTCCAGGATGTCTGTTTTGTAAAGTTTTTAAGCGCGTTTGAACGATAATGAAAATTGAGGATAATGGTGACAGGGTTTAATATATAGGTGATTCTCGGATTCCGAAACTCTCAAGCGCCAGGCGGAGTTGATTTCACCAAAATAGGGGTGAAGTGAAAAATGGAGGTGAAGATTTGTACATTTTACTTAGCGTGACCTAACAAAACACTAAGTAAATGTACTCATCTTACTCATTGCCTGTCATCCCTTTCCGGAGTAAAATCGTCAAAAAGTGTTAGTCTTGGCGTTTTGAAACGACCAGTAGACAGTCTGAGATAATTAGATAGTTTTCAGAAACTCGGCGTAGTTTCGAAAATTATAATACTAACCTCTGTAGAAGAGCTTACTTCCTCTACCCGGAAGAGCATCTGGCGACCCTCTTTTTCAGATTTCGTTGTCGTTTTTTGGAGTCATTTTATTCGAAACCTTTTCAAACCCTGACATTTCTCCAAAGTTGCCGTCATTTTTATAAAACAGTTTTAGTGTCATAGCGAAAACTTGTTAGCTCAAAGTCATTTCGAAGGCTGAAGACAATGAGAACCATTATTCTCCGTATGTTTACAACTTTTATAATTCAATAACTGATGGTGAAGTTGTAGAAATTCTCAAACGTTCTTCTGGCAGTTTCACAGTAAAATATCCTTATTTCAAAATAATTTTTACTAAAAATGTCTTTTCCATCCCTTTTTAAAGAGTATCGAAAATTTCATAACTTCTTACTGAATCATAGAAACACTAAATATAATGCATGAATATGATATGATGTGACAAATGATGGATTGCTATGAAGTGGAAATTTAGAGAACTGATTAAGTTTAATTTAGTTACATTAACTTCACGTTTTGAAGCAACACGAGGAATCTTTTTGGACGAACCTCGTAACTTTGAACCGAGGTCAGATGACGAGATTTGAGCTGATAGCCCTCTCTCCAACCCTTCGCATCACACCAGTGGAGGGACGTTTGGCCCACGACGTTAGAATTTGCGTGCACCAGGCACACATGCACGGTGGATCTTCAGTAGAATCATGTTTCGAACCTGGAAACCTTCAACCCCGAAGTCATGACCTTACCACTAGAACTTCTTAAATTGAGATGGTTCATTACTGTGTACCATAGCTATAAAAAAACTCAACTGACCATTAAAATGAGTCATGCTTCCATTTTCTATAGATTCCCATATGTATTATAACTCTTCAAAGTAAGTTTATAACACATAGGGTGTCCGAAAATGTCGCCTACAAACTTTAAGGGTAGGACAGGCATACAGAAACAAGTCTTTTTTACAATAGAACATGGTGTCTAAAACACAAAGGGCGACCGCTACAGGGGGCCCTAATTTAGGGGTCTATTCTGGTAACCCCCGGTTGGGGGGGGGACGTCACTTTTTCCGCACGTTAACAACGGGCACCCCCCCCCCCCCCCCCCAACCGGGGGTACCAGAATAGACCCGTTAGTACAATATATACATTTCTTGATAAAAACGCGGAACGTATCCTCCGCTGTAAGGCAGAAGCAATCAATGAATCGCTGAAGTAATTTAAAACACATTTAAAGGAAAATAACCAAGAATAATACTGAATCAAAAATACTTAGCTGGAGTTCTATAAAAATTTTAAACGTACTGTAGAGGCGGCCATCTGTTTTTATTCAAATATGCTTGGTTGTCTTGGTGAAGACTTCGGATTAGTTTGGGTGAAGTGGTAAATATCTCCTGATAGTTGCAAATGATATAATACTGGCACCATTCTGACAGCTGATCGGCATTATGAACCTAGGAGTAAGTAAAAAAAAAAATGTTTAAATGAAATATTAATTTTTCAACAAATGGCAGACTCGAAACACACATAAGATCCGAAAAATCAAATTATTATTTTTTTTATAAAAAGGCATCTAAGAAAGATAAAGTGAATTTTCCAAACCATAGACAATGGTTATATTTTCTGCGAGATATGTGTTGAGTTCTCGAATCGGAGAAATAAACAAGATGAAAAAATTATAAGTATCTTGAGTTATACTGTGGAAACAAAAACAACAACTAGTCACCCTTAAAAAATACCAGCTAACGTGGCCCAGCATGGCTTAAAAAAAGCCATTATCTTTCCTATATTTTTTAGATAAATGTATCATTATGAAGTTTAATTATTTTGCGATTAATAACATTAATTAGTGAATTAATTAGTCAATTGTAAAAAAATGGTCCAGAAACCTAAAATGATTTATATTAGCAAAAAATAAATTTGTAGCATATCATTTTTCACCTGACAAGACTCCAGAAGTTTGAAAACATGCTCAGTAAGATTGATTCCCCTCGCTTTCAGAGTGGAGAACTTTTGCACAATCTCCAACTCTATTAAAGACACCAAGCGAGGCAAGCACAATCTGTTGGCCAGTTCAATGATTGCCAAGCAGTTCTCTGGTTTGATATTATCGTCAATGGAATCCGTGTATAAATAATAAAGACACGCTTCAAAAGTTTCTCTTGTCACCCCAGGGAAAGGAATCTGAAAGAAAATGAAAAATAAATTTAAAAAATTATAATTAACAACGAGGTATTTTTATTAGGAGAAATTCCTACGTTCTTTTTGGTATTCGTATCAAGGAAGAAGAACAATGTTTAATTTAGCATTCAAAATTTATTTATTAAAAATGAAAACAAAATTCAAACTTACAACTTCCGCTCTGCTTTCTCGAAAATGCCCACCGAACATAGCTTTCATGACAGCACAGCGAGCCATTAGAATGGACCGATGAGCATAGCAGTCTCCATCATCCACTTTGAAAACAACATCTATAGGATCAAATACATATTAATCTGATGTTACTTTCGTTAATTATTACTTTTTGATTCACATCAACTAGAACACGAATGAATCATTTGTAGTCTTAAAATAATCCTAAGATAAAATAAAATTAATGTCACGAATATATTTTCTTGACGCTGTAATACAAGGTGTCCGAAAAGTATCAATATACTTAAAATCATTAAGAATAAACTAATAAATATACACTCTTCCAGTGTTTTTATTTATTAAATAGAGTATCAAAGTTTTTTTTAATGAAGTGCACACTGAATGGCATCGTGCAATTAATGTAGTCATTCTCGTTTCAGTGTGGCTCCTCCGCAGGAAATGGCTAAGTTATGCGTGGTTTATCGGATTTAAATTTGCGACAGAGGTACAGCTTAAATTTCGAACTACGCACAATCAAAACACACCTTCGAGACCTCACTTTATGAATTGCATAAACGCTTTAGTACGATATGTTGATTCTCCAAAGTTTCATAGAACTGAATCGAAATCTCTTACAGATTCAAAGGACCATGGTGGTCTAGTGGTAAGGTCTCGGCCTCGGTGCAGGGAGGTTACAGGCTCCAAACCTGATTCCACCGAAGATCCGCCGTGTATGTGGGCCTGTTGCACTCTAAATTATACGTAGGGGGTGGTGCGGAAGTTTGGCGAGGTAGTGCCAGCTCAAGTGTCGTCCTCGTCATCTGACCGCAGTTCAAAACGACGAGGTCCGTCCCAAAATAGCCCTCGTGTTGCCTTAAAACGGGATGTTATTATAACTTAACTAAAGTTACCGATTCATTGTGTTGAGATTGACTAATTGTGCACATGTTTAAATGTTCTATTCATTGTCAAAAAAAAATTATGCTTTCTTTCTTTTATACAAAAAACTTTGTTTTTTGTGTTAATCTTTGTTCTTGTTTGCGCATCTTTGGTTTTTTTCTGTTTATAACTTTTTAAAAGTGTTAAGGAATTCCCTCCTGTTGTAAATCGATAGCAAAAGTTGCTTTTTATATATTATAGTGTCGATTATTTAGAAAATTACATAAACACAGAGTTTTAAATTTATATAAAATTGAAATTTGAGTTAATTTGCTGCTAAAATCAACGAAAAGAAAAAATAAACTGAAAAATTCAAAATTTTAATTTAGATAGTTAAGTATAAATTTTAAATTTTACAGTAAAAATATATTTTAATCTTCCCGACAGTCAAAACACATTTTATAGATTTTACAAATTCCTAAACATTACTTCAATTTCTAAAAGCAAAATTAAAATTCTTACCTGTAAAAAGTTGTTCATGCAGACAAATGCTTTTCAAATTTGACATTAGTTTTTTGTAAAAAGTGTCTCTTAAGACGTGCCTTTCTTCGGGATCGTGATTTGCAATCTTATTTACCAATGTCTGAAAAGAACGGCATAAAAACATCATTGTTTTTAGCAAATTAAGGTGGATAAAATTCACTCACAATGAAATATTATACATTGATCCGTTTCAAACAGTCAACTATGATAATATGATATTCATATTTCTAAAAATCATACCATAATTAAACAATGGGAAATGTATACGAGAGGATAGAAAAAACAATAATTTTTTTTAAATTCCTAAAAATATATATTTTTGCTAAGAATTGCTACATACAGGGAAAAAAATATTTGCGTTAATTGCTACTAATTAAAAAAAGTTTTGATATTTCACTTATTGTTATGAAATAAGATGGTTAATTTTTCGGCTTTGATCACGGTAAATTTTCACATGAAGTGTAGGTGAACTTGCCTACAGAGCTTTAGAAAACATTTGTTTAATGTATTAAATTCACAACTTTATTTGCTTGGCTTCAGCAAACATATGTTTTGTTAATTTTTTCCAACTTATTTGAAAAAAGTTCTTTGCAATAAAATACTTCTTTTCCTTTATGGAAAAAATATTTGTCTTATTTTATTTTACATAAATTACGAACATGCAAATGCTAAATTTTCACAAAACGAAAATATTTGGAGAAAAATTACTGTTATTCTGAAAAAAAACTGACAGAGAAGCGCAAATGAGAGCCATATAACCAATTGACTCAAATCATGCTTGTTTATAGATTATTAAATTGCTCAATCCATAGCTGCTATTTGTGGTTCATTTATATGGCTGGTATACAGCATATGCATAGTGCAATCTACTTAAAGTAAAAAATTGAAAGGAAAGATGTAGGATATTATAATGTTTTCTTTACCATGACCTTCTTTTCAATTTTCTTTAATTTCGGACGCAACAAAAAATCATATTCAGAATAAAAAACAAATGTACGTAAACAATGAAAAATAATTAAACAACAACTACCTTTAATTCTGAAATATCAAAAACAGTCGCAGCTTTTATAAAATCATCCAGGATGCAATCAGCAATGAAGTCTAAATCACCGGTATACAGAAATCTGCAATGTGCACGTAAAACGGAATTCATTAAACTATTTCGATAAAGTGTTTTTTTTTGTAACACATAAAACTCACACTTGCATTTATACAAAAATAAATGAGCAATAGTGATTTTCGGTTGCTTGGATCTCATGTTGCTTTCTTTGTTTAAATCATTAAAACTTCTGACAGATAATCTGTTCATTAATTTATCTTAGTTCCATCTAATATTTTACTATCTAATCATTTGTAAATCGAGCAAAATGCTATAATTATGAATTCAAAGTCTTACCTGATGTACCCAATAAATTATTAATATATTTATATTTGCATCTAAACCTCTTTAAATTAATTTATCAGGCCAATTGGCATAAAATTGACCTGTTCTCCATGGAGCAATGGAGTCGATTAACTTTATATTATAGTCACGTGACAAACGTGACAATGTCATTTAAAATTTAACTTGTATTGTCTTAAGCAGTGAAATTTGTTTTTCCTCCTACAAGATTCGTAGTTGATTCCAAAATTAAATTCGCACGGCGCATTCTAACATTCTACACGTATTACATGAGGGAGAATTGACTCCATTGTGAGGATAAAATCCATACGGGGTTTTCAGATTAGAATATCAGTGAGGAAGCATGTTTCAGTCATTTAATATAATTAATATCCCTTCCACCCACTTCCATGATTATAACAGCAGTAAATTCATTAGATCAACATGAAGTTCTTTTCATGACTAATTTGAAAATGAATTAATTATCTTAATTTTTATTTGATTACTTAAAAAATAAAGTTCGACTGTCGCGTAAACTATTCTGTTCGACAGAGAAAAAGTAACACAAAAAAATCATTAACAGTGGCAGGTGAATAGAAACAGGCTATGTCTGACTGAGAATATAACGGAAAAGAAAGTTTAAAGTGTAATTGGATTGCGTGGTGCAGATAGAGTCAGTTAATTTTGAAGTAATCTGAATAAATATCTAGCAGAGCTTAAAAACATTCGTTCCTGCCTTTAGCGGAGTCTTTTATGACCACACACATGTTTTTCCTACAGTTTAGGAGACAATAACTGAGTCAAGTCTTGGAAAACAACACAACGACCACCGCACAAATGGTCTGCAAATCTGGTAAACCTGCTTTCGGAAATGTATAGTACCATAAGGTTCGAGTTCGCTGTATCAGGGAAATATGTTCACGCACTTATTCTCACCTTACTGTACCTGTTTGATGAATCGGAGAAAGCTAGCCTGCGTGAAAAATGTATGTACAGTACAACCCCGGTTAACCAAGCTAAAGGGGGCATTTCGGATATCGACTTTTTCGGTTAAGCCATGAACATCTATTATACAAGGTGCGCTCGAAAAGTTCGGTGAATGGTCCCATAGTTGAATAACCGCGCTGGTTCGGATGCTGCGCTCATGAGAGACATGGCAACTAGTGCCCCTAGCGTCCAAATCACGACAGTTAAGCGAAAGTGCGCGCTACGACCAATTTAAAGAGCGATTGTGAGAAGGCCCGTCACTGCGAAATGGAGCAACGCGTGAACATCAAGTTTTGCTTCAAATTAGGCAAAACGGCGATGGAGACACACGAAATGTTAGTGAAAGTGTACGGTGTGGACGCAGTGAGTAAAAAGTGTGTTTTTGAGTGTTTAAACGCTTTAGAGACGGAAAGGAACATGTCAAAGATGAGCCGCGTTCGGGTCGATCACCAATAAGCACAACTCCAGACAACATTGAACGAGTGCGACGGATGTTGCGGATGATCGACGGCTGTCTTTGAGAATGATAGCAGAAGAATTGAAGATAAGCCTAGACAGTGTGAGCAACATTATTCACGAACATTTGCAAAAGCGTAAGAAAAAGGTCTACGCTTTTCCGACATTGCACAGGTCCAGCAACGTGTGACAACGGTGCTTCGAGCGATACCGAAAGAAGTGTTTGCTGACAGTTTCCAGCAGTTGTACAACCGATGTCAAAAGTGTATTGTAGCTAATGGTGATTACTTTGAATGCCAGTAAAGGTATTTTGTTTGTATACATTGTTTCCTTTATTTTATGAGACCATTCACCGAACTTTTCGAACGCACCTCGTATTTTGTATCTAATTACTGTAGCAATTCTATGTAAGCCGAATTCAAAACTCTCGCTGTAGGCTACACTTCTGTTCTTTATTAAAGTTAATACTCCGTCGGGCGAAATTTTCGCAAACAATATTGTAATTAAAGTTGTTCATAACCATTAATTTTAATTTTAGCATTCTAAAATGAATCACTGATCTTCTTGGGGAGGGAGGGGTAAAAGAAAAAATTGGGAAAGTTTAAAAAATGTTTCGTCTTTGCGATTATTTCCTTGAAGTACAGTACATGTTTTTTGGATTTGAGATTTCAGAGGCATTTCGGATAACCTGGGTTTCGGTTAACCCCATTTCGGTTAATCGGGGTTTTACTGCATTTAAGCTCTCATTAAATCTATGTTACTCAATCGTCTATTATTTTATTGTATCTTATGTAATGTTTTTAAAGGTGTTTCATTTTCTTTGTGGAAAAGTATGGCACTAAACTTTCCTGACTTTCATAGAAACTGTGAAAACCACTGTAGGTAACATGACAGAATTGTTAAAAGTACAGCATTCAACTTACCTTAAAAAACACCGCACTGAGCGAGTTGAAAGTCTTACAAACGTTGACAAAGTGACCTTTCAAAAGAAATGGTATGCATACTTAGATTATGCGCACGCATGCATAATAACGAAGATCGATTGAAAATTTCAAGACAAGACATTACAAAATAACTGCTCAAACATCGAAATGTAAAATGCCAGTTTAGATCATAAAAAGAACCATAAAAAATAATTACAGACTTTCTCTTCGAACTTCTTTCAATAGCGTGAATACGTTTTATTGTATTTAAATATTATTTTACATTATAAGTAATATTGAAGTAATAGAAAAAATTGCTAATAATATACATTACACAGGATAATTTCTTCGCACAATTCCTTTAAGAATTTTAGAGAATAACTGTTTGTAAAACGTATTCACTTTAAAATATTAAATACTAAGAACCATTTTCAAATTTATAAAAAGCAGTGAATAAATACAAATAAATAAAGCAATAATACAAACAAATAAATAAAGCAGCAGACAAAAATATACAAATAAAAAACGTAAATAATAATACTTTTGTGTTAATATCATCATTTTACGATATTCTTGAATTGATTGACAAACATGGGGGCTGACAATCTTATTTAAAGAACAGTCGTGCTCCCTTCCTCCCCTCACATCCGTTCCACTTCACAAGTTTCCTTCTACTCGTAGTCCAGTCAACGAATAGTAAATTTTAAAAAAAGCAGTAGTTCTGAAATTTGGCACAGTTGTTGGGAAGAGTGCCCTAAACGAATTACTAAAATTCCCCGCCGATGGGGGTAAAGGGGGATTTCTCAGTTTTTCTTGAATATCTCGAAAACTATGCGTTTTAGCAAAAAACTCTTAATTATGAAATTAAACTAAATTAAATTTCCTTCAAAAATAGTCCTACATGTTTTTCGTAGGATGAATTGTTTAGAATATATAGCGGTATGAAAAAGTGCATAATTACAATAAATGATAGAAAATGTTAGTTTTATTTTTAAGAAATAAAGTTTTTATTTCAAAATGGGGGCCATTTTTTACAATATATCTATGACGTAATATTATATATATATATATTAACAAAAGAAATATCGAAACCACGTCATAAAAGAAAAACCAAAACAACAAAAAGGAACATAACGACAACGTCCGGGACGCGTCATCAGCAAGGGAAATCCCGAACGAGCGTATACATAAATTCGGTGTTTTCTAAGCACAAACTCTAGCAATAATGCTAAAAAGAGTTTGTTTCCCCGGAACACCGAACAAAACACAATAGTTTGAAATAAGGAAACAAAACAAAAAGCCCAAGTCCAATTGAAAAAAATAAAAATAAAAAGCCCATGTCCATTTGAAACAAAACACATGAAACCCAAACCTCAAAACCAACAATGCGAAGCAAAAATGAAGAAAAAGATGTCAAAACTCACCGAATAATCCACAAAAGGACAGACAAAGGATTCAGATGCAGTAGAACGCGGCATGAACACTTCGTAACGTTCAAAAGTGCTGATGTGAACTTGGTTGTGGTGGTTGACAGTTAATGGTTAACGTCACGAGTTTCGGTAAAACTAATTAAATCAATTAATCGATTAAAACTAACTTCTTGATTGGTTATTGCATTTGTTTCTGTATATTGTAATGTCTTGGCCTAAGTGTGACCAAATAATTCAAGCTTAGGTTGGCCTAAGTACTTTTATTCACTACAGCAATAATTAATAGACACTTCTCGCAGAGAAGTCTTGATTAAATATGACTATTTACAAAGGAACAAACAAATCATAGTTCTAAAACGTCAAAGTTCCATGAGAAAATAGTCCAGGAAGACTAGGAATTATCGGATGGATAACTTCCACCTATCCACGTGATACCAAACTACGAGACTACCAAGAGTGCCCGCAAGTTCATGAGCTGAGAGTCCGGGGAAGCCGATTCCTCGGGGTTGTCGACCAAAGTCCGACTTCAGTCGGGACTTCTCAATCCGCTGATCAAACAGCTTTCTTCGGTACCCCGGAGCCTGAAACTCGTTCGAGACTCCCCAAAAAATTCAAATTCCAATCCTCTCTTTTTCTCTCCGTCCCTCAGTTTTTATTCACTCCTTCAGGGGTGGATGAAGTGGTGAAGCCACTCCTATCTTTCCCTTCACTGGATAATCGTACTCTCGTTGACCAATAACTCACCTTCCGAGTGGTCTACCTCTTATTCTGGGAAGCTCCTTGAGTTTCGTCACCACCGGCCTATTCAGGAATCACCAAAAAGGTACCGCTAATGTCCGCGATGACAGTGATTTATTCATCGACATTGTGGCGGCCCTCTGTGTGAAGTCCGTCTTCTTGCGCCCGTCTCGTTAACGATGTCCAGGTGCAACTCTCCTGCTGTTTATCGCCAGTATCAAAAGGGCCGGCACTTTTTTTCTCACGGGAATTAAGCTCGCGGGAAGGAAACATTACAACCTCCCCCCCCTTTAGTGAGAATTTTTTCGAGAGTTTTTGAAGAGAAAAAATTCTCTGTTTACACACACCTACTTGTTCATACTACTAACAGAGGCATATTTACACTTTTTACCAAAATTAAAATTTTATCTTTCTGATATCTAATTTAACACAAAAAATATCTACAATTAACACTTTTAAAATTTGGCATTTCCTGCCCTTCTTAAAGAACCTACATTTTATATACAACTTAATAAGGGAAACTCTCTGCCCCTTTAATTCGTACTCTTAGTTCTAGTTTCACTTCGGCTAAGAGCGTCAGCATTCGAATGGTTTTTTTCCTGCCTTGTGTATCACCTTATATTGAAAGGGTTGTAATTCGAGGGACCATCACATCAACCTCGGATTTGATCCAGCATTTGATTTCAGCCAAACCAAAGGGTTGTGATCGGTCTCAATTTTAAAAATTTGTTCGCTCCGGCTTAATCAATCGAATAAGGACATATTCCTAAACAATATCCCATTGCTATGGGTTATCTGAATTCCCAATATTACATTGTATGACACTCATATTAACCAATTTTTTCAATATGAGTCAATAAAATTTCAATGCAGATTAAGGTAAAAATCAATTAAGAAATAACATATTTCTCTAAAAATAACTCTGCGTCAAAACATTAATTGTAATTACCAATACGGATATTCAATCCGAAAGTACCTTCAATAAATCGTACATAAGAAAATAATATTTCCCAATTATATATTCCTGAAATTTCTGTTTGACACATATATTAAATTTTAGCCCAAATATTCAATAATAACACAAGTTTTTCCCGATTCAATTTTCTGCAAATTTTAATCATAACGTTATTTAATACCATAGATAAGTTTTCCTCACAAAAATACAAGCAGAACGCAAGAATCTAATTTATCCAAATTTCTTTTAAATTAATAGGATTACTTTCTTCTCCTGGATCAAGCCAGTGCTCATATAACAATCTCATATTTACTTCGAAGATCAAGTAACCAAGAGGTCGTTTTCGAGTATCCAATGGTAACAGTCCATAAATGTTAAACCCAGATGGCTCACGTTTTCCCCATATTGCTTTCAATACTAAGTATATCCCTTTTAACTCAGTTTTCTTTCTTTCATGAGAACGAGGTAACATGCAATTGCCATTGCAATGCAATTCGTACCTATTCAATCTTTCTGATCCGATTTCAAAACCCAGTTCATTTTGATCGGATAGCTTATTGGGAGAATAATCTACTTCATGTGAAGTATTTGTTGTGGCATTTGCCAAATTCCCCAAATTACCCTGAATTTCCGAGCAATCGGTTTCGTATAACTCAATCCCTATTGTTGCAATTATTTTCTCCCCACTGGATTCTCCTTTTTGATAAAAATCATTTTTAACCTCGTCATTAATCTCTCGTTGAATGCTTTTCACATTCAAAGTTACTGATTTACTGATTAATATTTCATTCGAATTCTCATTTCGAGTTTCTTTAACAGTTATGTCAGAATTTAAACCGTTATTAATCTCGCTTTTTCCCTCTTTCTCCTTTTCCCAACTTGACTTATCCCAACTAGTACAGTTATTTTGTTCGGACGCGAACGTTTCTGAACTGACCTTCAATAAACTCAAAGTGTCCCCTACTGCCTGCGGCAGTGGGAGGGGGACCAATTCTTCTGCTACAATAATGAAGGATTGCTCGTCTAGAACAGTCTGAGAAGGTCTCAGGAGGGGTTTAGAACGGCTAACACAGGTTTCTTTTTCAATTTCGACTCGATACACTACGGCATTAGAAAGAGTCTAATCTTTTTTTTTTTTTTTTTTTTTTTTTTTAGCTCAAATTCTCGCTCTTATCTTAGGGGCTAGTCTTTTTAATTCTTGGCTCAGCTTGTGCTTTTTTTAATTCCTCGCGCGTTGTCTGGCGTTTCCTCCAAACAGCCTCGTACAAACTCTCCTCAAAATCTGGAGAATCTTTAACCTTTTTTTTATAAATGTGTATCTTTTATCAAGTGGACTGGTTTTGTCCCATAATATCATGTATAGAACAATCCTCCTTGCGAATTGTTTGGCTAAAAACCATTTTAACTCAAGCAATTGCTGATTTATATTCCCAAACAACTTTACACCAGAACTAAGCATCAGAATTCTACAGACCACAGCAAAATTTTACCATAACAAAACTAATTTACTTTCATATGTACTACACAATAATTCGGCACAACATTGAAAATTTTCCAATATCAATAAATTTTGTGGGAGAATTTTACTAACTCATGGGTACCGGTTAAGCTTTAAATGCAAATCCTACACCAGCTATAAATAGTAACTGCACTAAGCCCCATAACCATACACTTGAATTCGCAATGCTATGATCACTAAACCAAACACTCTTAGCCACGCAGACTGTGAACTTAGTACATTAAACATACATTTGTAGCTGCACAAAAATTTAATAGAAAATCTTTAGTTGATATCTTATAGCTTTCACTAATCTCAAGATTTAAGAAAAATGAAATAATAATCATAAACCTTTCATTGATAATTTAATTAATTTAACTACTACGCCAGATTTATCTTTAAAATTTGTTCCACAAAAGTCACAAAAAGCCTCCTGAACTTTTAAAATAATATTTCAGATACATCTGTATAACGGGTAATTTCCTCTGAAAGTAGTAAAATGAAACAAGCTTGCCTGGTGTGATTCACTGGGGCCAAGAGAGAGGCACTATGGAATGAATTATGTACAGTTCACCGCAAGTAATTCTTTGAAAGATTGTTCCACGGTTTCAAACCGGTTTCCTCCTTTTGCTAGGCTGCTCCACAGGTGCCTACAGTCAACAGGTTCAGGGACTTCCAGGGTTACAGCAGGGGTGCTTCAGGGTTCCCAGCGGTGCTTAGGGTTCACTGCTGAATGTCCGATGCTTCCTAGGCGTTCCTTTAAGCGATGTGCTTCCAGGCTTCACTGCCAGGTCCGATGCTAGGCGTTTCTTTTAGCGATGTGCTTCCAGGCTTCACTGCCGAGGTCCGATGCTTCCAGGCGTTTCTTTTTAAGCGATGTGCTTCCACCGGATTATTTTAAAGTCCGATGCTTTCCAAGTTTTCTGTGACTGGAAAATTTTCCGAGTCACAGTCGCAGACCAGTAACTCTAAGGCTTGAGATACTGCGCAGGGGAGAGGGTAGCGATCCCACCGCTGCCACCAGTTTAATATTGCTGTAATGTCTTGGCCTAAGTGTGACCAAATAATTCAAGCTTAGGTTGGCCTAAGTACTTTTATTCACTACAGCAATAATTAATAGACACTTCTCGCAGAGAAGTCTTGATTAAATATGACTATTTACAAAGGAACAAACAAATCATAGTTCTAAAACGTCAAAGTTCCATGAGAAAATAGTCCAGGAAGACTAGGAATTATCGGATGGATAACTTCCACCTATCCACGTGATACCAAACTACGAGACTACCAAGAGTGCCCGCAAGTTCATGAGCTGAGAGTCCGGGGAAGCCGATTCCTCGGGGTTGTCGACCAAAGTCCGACTTCAGTCGGGACTTTTCAATCCGCTGATCAAACAGCTTTCTTCGGTACCCCGGAGCCTGAAACTCGTTCGAGACTCCCCAAAAAATTCAAATTCCAATCCTCTCTTTTTCTCTCCGTCCCTCAGTTTTTATTCACTCCTTCAGGGGTGGATGAAGTG
Organism: Araneus ventricosus; assembly: GCA_013235015.1. Classification (NCBI taxonomy): domain Eukaryota; kingdom Metazoa; phylum Arthropoda; class Arachnida; order Araneae; family Araneidae; genus Araneus; species Araneus ventricosus. The sequence continues at coordinate 1,356,288 of BGPR01000073.1, forward strand.
GTGAAGCCACTCCTATCTTTCCCTTCACTGGATAATCGTACTCTCGTTGACCAATAACTCACCTTCCGAGTGGTCTACCTCTTATTCTGGGAAGCTCCTTGAGTTTCGTCACCACCGGCCTATTCAGGAATCACCAAAAAGGTACCGCTAATGTCCGCGATGACAGTGATTTATTCATCGACATTGTGGCGGCCCTCTGTGTGAAGTCCGTCTTCTTGCGCCCGTCTCGTTAACGATGTCCAGGTGCAACTCTCCTGCTGTTTATCGCCAGTATCAAAAGGGCCGGCACTTTTTTTCTCACGGGAATTAAGCTCGCGGGAAGGAAACATTACAATATATATATATATATATGTGTGTAATAATCTCACTTAATTTTATTTCAAATTCTAATATTATATATTTTAAAGTCTTAATGTATTCCAAAATCATTTTTCTTAAACTCCAGTTTCGTTCTATTTCCCGCGCTGGAGGTATATTAAATCTCTCATTTCGGCATATTTATTACTAAAAGAATATTCTAATTACTTCCACGCGCCTACACAAATCGCGAAATCAGCGACTTATTGTCGCCATGCATTTTCCCTAAAACACTTACGTAATTTACTAAAAATAGCTATTATTCCCTTCACTTTGATCACGTGTCTATATGTTAAATCCCTACCTGAGGAAATGCAGGGATTTTCTATGCTCTTTTGGCTTGAAAACTTGAAGCAAGATGTACGTACATTCCGTCACTCATATATATATATATATATATACCTACATAAAAATATGCATAACCCATTTTTACACTTTTTCGTAATCAAATGTCATCATCTTTTTCTACTATTTGATCAAGTTCGAACTCCTCCTCTTCTTCTAAAGGGGCACCATTAGTATAGATAACATGGTAGGTGCTACAAACAGAAACAAATTGCTAAACGAGTGTTACGACGCCGCTCTTTTGGTTGGAGGAATTGAGGAGAGATCAGCTTTGATATTGGTTGATGATTTGAGAAATGCTGCATATCTATAGATATTCAAATTAAGTCCATTAGCAGGGGCTTTGCATATGGCTAGGAACATCTTCTCACCGACTAGTGAAATAGCATCTGGTGTTGATGAGAGGTTATAAAAGATGTCAGTTGATGATGTTTTTCATCTGGCTCAGTTGATTTTTGAACAATGTAACTACAGTACTTTGCTTTTCCTATAAATAGATGGTATTCGGTCGTAGCCACTGAATGCATGGAGAAGGAGGATGGTTTGGGCAAAAGAAAGTTCTTTCTGCAGCTTTCTTGTAAAAAATAATTTAGCTTCGACTTTTCTCTTGCCAGGCTTCATAAAATAAATGTTACTTTCTGGTGGTGCCAAAGCAATCAGTAACACGACAAGTTTTACGTCTTGCCTTGTTAAAGCAACAACGGGATGAGAAATTGCTCTCTTTAACCCACATCTCACAATATAAGTTTAAGCATAAGCCTTTAGCAGCCATTTTCTGTATTAGTAATTTAATAAGCCTGGTCTTATTCCTTCCATTGGCAAGAAAATTTTCCTGTTGAACTGTGACAGACTAGTTGCGAGCTTTTAAATTAAAGTCAGCATGTATATATCTATATTTAGATTATACTATCTAAATACACTCATAAGAGCGTTAACAGAACCAAAAGACTCAGTAGAAGGGATCTTGTGGAGGAGAACGGACGTGAGGAGAGACAGAGAGCACGACTGTTCATTAAATAGGTTTGTCGCCCCCGTCCTTACACAACCTACTCCCGACACATACAATACTACCCTTGTATAATTATTATATAGGCATGAGGGTTTTCTGAGGGTTGTTGCTTCAGAACTTTTAATTGATTTTACCATTAAAATAAGGAATTTTAGAAATATCCACTTTTAAATCCCCCTCCATCTTCTAAACTATTCATCCTATGAAAATTATGTAGGACTATTTTAGTAAGATATTTAATGTAGTTTAACTTTGTAATTAAGAGTTTTTTGCTAAAACCCGTAATTTTCGAGATATTTAAGAAAAACTGAGAAATCCCCCCTTTGACCCCCTTTACCCCCACCGGCGGGGGCTTTTAGTATGCCGTTTAGGGCACTCTCCCCAACAACTGCGACGAATTTCAAAACTACACCTTTTTTAAATTTACAATTTATTGACTGGACTAGGAGTAGAAGGAAACTTGTGAAGGAGAAGGGATGTGAGGGGAGGAAGAGAGCACGAATCTTCATCAAATGGATTTGTCAGCCCCCTCCCGCTCTGACGCATTCAATACTACCCTTGTATAATTATTATATAGGCATCATGTTTATCTGAGGGTTGTAGGTTCAGCACTTTTAATTGATTTTACAATTACAATAAAGAATTTTAGAAATATTCACTTTTAAATCCCCCCCCCCAGTATCTTCTAAACTATTGATGCTACAAAAAATGTAGGACTTCTTTATAGGAAATTTCATATAGTTTAATTTTGAAATTAAGTGTTTTTCACTAGAACCCATAGTTTTCAGTTTTCAAGATATTTAAGAAAAACGGTAAACGTCCCCTTTAAACCCCCTGTACCCCCGCGCACCCCCACCGGCGGGGACTTTTAGTATGTCGTTTAGGAAATTATCCCCAACAACTGTGACAAATTTCAAAACTACACCATTTCCTATTTTTCCTTCGTTCGTCGTTACTTGAAAACAAATCACAAAAGAGAGTTTAAGAAACAGACTCTTTTTAATGTCTACTTACCACTCGGGTACTCTCGTCAGATAATGAAATAAATAATTGTTTTAAATGTGATGATGCAGCAGCCAAGGCGATTTTATGCGCACGAATCTCACATTGTCCGACCATTAGATTGACGTCAGTCTCATATTCTTTGTCCAGCAAAGAATGCATATCTTCTTCAAATGTGGAAGGCAGAATTTTCGTTTCTGGCTCCCTGGGTTGAGGTGGACGATACGGAATCTGAACACAAGTGAAAGTAGGAACATTAAGCATTTGTTAAATGTTACATACATTCCTTCGATTACGATTGAATCAAACAAGTAATGATTTCAAGAAAAAATTTAAATGAAAGGTTACTTCAAAACACACGCACGCACACACACACGTACGCACACACACACACACACACGCGCGCACACACACGTACGCACACACACACACGTACGCATTCACTCATACAATAGGGAGCGTTTTGTGCTTCGTAGTGTAATGAAAAAAACCGAGTATGCAGTTTTGACACCTTCCCTCTCACCGACTATTTGATACAGATCTACAATTTTGTTGATAAGATTACATACCAAAGTTCAGTTATTTAGGTAGTTTCGTTTCTGAGTTATTATGTTCACATGTGCATGAATAGATAGACAAACAGACAGTTAAACCATTGACGGACTGGATCCAAAATTTGATAGAAATCTACAATTTTGGCCTTGACCGCATACCGAATTACATTCTTCCATCCCGTACGGTTTTGAGTTATCGTGTTCACAGACAAACATATTTCCATAACCAGTGTTCTAACGGCGATTCATCAAAATCTCGAGATTGAATTTTCTGACGATTATAATGCGTTCTCTTTTATACTTTATACTCGAGAAAGTAAAAGAACTATTTTAGGGGGAAAGGTCAAACAAACGGCAATGAAGGAAAAATGGACTGAATGAGGTAGAACTTCAACAGTCATTTATTATTCATGCAACAGAGCAGACAAGAATTAGTAGGAAAACAACCATTTGAGAAAGTTTTATCCGCGGTGGCAACCATGCAACAACAAACCCTCTCAGTTGTTCTGCTATTTCCACCCCCATTTTCTGAAGTGAATGTCCTATCCGTGTCATGTTATGTCTGCCAGTAATAGAACTCCTATCAGCAGTTTAATTTTGGCTCCGTCACGTGACTTCAACGTCACAAAAATGAAGTGCATTGCTCCGGACTCTAGAACTCGGTATGTTTTATTCGCCTAATTATTTTCCCTATTCTTTCTTACTGCATTGAAGTTCCAAGATATAAATAAAAGTAAAAGAAATTAATAAGGAAAAACTGTATAAGAATATACCTGGAGAATGGGTGACGTGACATTCTTCAAACTCTTCACCCAAAACCTTTGCTGACGTCGAGCTATGAGAGCCAGTCTCACAGCATTCTCGAAAACGGTGTCTACTCCGTAATGAGTCAGCACACTGGATTCATAGTAGTAAGCTCCAATCTCTTTGGCTAATTGCCGACCTTGCTCACGAGTGACCAGATCGCTTTCTTGTACAATCCTGGGTAAAAGAAACAAAACATAAAGACTTCCGAATGCAAAACGAGTATTCAATGCAGATTTCTTTATTAGTGACGCGTTAGCTCATTTCAGTTTTTTTTTCTTTTGGTTCAACTGAAAACGCTGCCGAAATTCAGTTCTGAATATCCAGTCTGTTTTCGTTCAAAATAAAGATTTTATTCACGTTTTTTTCTTGTTTTTACTGAGCCCATTACCTGAGCTCCATTGAATTGAAATTTTGTTTCGTTTGGCTCTAGAGCCTTCCGAATAGGCGAACTTTCTCTCTAATAACGTAGTCTCTGATTGGGTCGGTTTAGTCAAATTACAGCCCAGTTTGGAAGCTACGCGAAGACTGTTTTGGAACTCGCATCGTCGTGGGATGTCAAGGACGATACCTGAGCCGACAACCCCCATCCAAACTTTCACGCCACACCATCGGGGAACCTTTAATCCTTGTCACATTTAACGTGCACCAGGTTTGCATGCATGGTGAATCTTTTGTGGAATCGGGTATCGAAATAGCGACCCACCGATCCCGAAATCGAACTCTGACATGAGGTCACCGCGGTCCTAACGCAGTCCTCGGAAAGAGGCTCGATTTTCTTCGATTTCTTGAGACAGATTATTTTATATTTTTTTTTTCAATAAGAAACGGAATTGTTTTCAAATACTTATTTTTCTTCGTGTACAATAAATAATACATAGGTTACATAAATTCTTGATCATTTTTTGATGTTAAGTTTTCATGAGAAAAATATATCCATCTTTGCGTTTATGCAACACTGTTTGAGAGAAATTTTGAGGCCTTACCAAATGAGTATCAAAAGTCCATCGACGAATAAATGTGACCGTTGAACGAATGAGAAGGGGCCGCGGTGGTAAGCTCTCGGGGACGGAAGGCTCCAGGTCCGAAACCCGATTGATTCACTGAAGATCCGCCGTGTATGTGGGCCGTTAAGTCATTCGCCATACGTTCTCCCGCTTGTGTGGCGGAGAGGGGGCGCCAGCTCAGTTGTCGTCCTCGTTATACGTTAGGTCCGTTCCAAAACAGCCCTCATGTTGCTTCAAACTAAATTAAACTAAGCACGAATGATAAACTTAAGAGAAAATATTCTGTTATATTTATTATATTCGGAGGGATTTCGCTTCTGTACATATTTTTTGAAACAAAGCAACTATTTCCAAAATGGTATTTGAAAAACTGTCATTCGATGGAATACTTATCCATAATAATATTTACATTGTCCTCGTGGACTCTAAAATCGTCCTTCAAATAAAAACATTTTTTTTTATTATTATTAGGAAGAATGCAAGATTTAATCTTCCTTGTTTCTCAAAACTCATTTAAGTTACGAGAACAGAATTTTCTAGCTTCCTTTATAGATGAATATTAACCATTATCTTCATGTATATAATAATCTTTTATGAAAATACCATTTGCAATATTGCAATATCCAACAACTTTAAACTAACTTTTGTTTTCAAAGAACCTTGACTATTAGTTTTTGCTCTAAACTCATTTTGTGGTTAATTCAGAAAAAGGCAAATAACAACTGTTTTGTAACAATCAAAATTTAATTGAATCTTCAGTTTCGTAAGAGATTTTTGATAGAAACGTATTATTGAGAGAGTTGCTTTATTTATATAATTATCCAATGATTTAATTTAAAACACAACCAAATCAAGATAATTGTTTTTGATAGATAAAAATATCACTTACCGGAAGAAAGGACTTCTCTCTTTGCAAAGTTCAAGAAAACGCTCATCTCTGTAGATGTGTCGAAGGTCATTTTTACAACCCGCCAAGACAATAGGAACATCTGGGCAATACTGGCGAATTTCAGAATACCATTTGGTTTTGCAATGTTTGAAAGACTGGGGACTGGAAATTGAAAAGCACAGCAAAACAACATCTGATCTGAAAAAGCAGTTTTTGAATAAAATACTCTACCATGCTGCTGAAAAAGAATCACGCCTTTGAATTTGAATTAAAGAGTTATGGGATTTGAAGCAACAAAGGCTGCTATCCCCAATCACGCCTTTATATAACCGTTTGATATAAATAGATGGTTCTAGAAAATCATCCATCAAATCATGAATGAAATGGCGGAGTTTTGCTCTGAAACCTTTTTAGAATTAGGCTCGTTAGTGCGTCTTTCTCGCTGGTGAGCCGTTTTGCCTACGTCCCTGTTCACTCCTACTAATTCAGTGTTAAAAATCATTACAGCGATCTTTCTTTATGAGCCGAAATAAAAGTGGTTGTATTCTTTTCCTCTGCACGATAGAATCAGCCAAAGGGCAGGTTCTTATATCAGGTGACTCGAGGTCTTTTCAATCTTGTATGGAATAATAACAGCCGTTTGACGGATCAGATGGGGGTGATCGTGCTATGGAATAAATATACTTCGATATCCTTTTATATTTTTTCATTTTTTATAGACAATAGGGTGGGCGGAGCAATCATTTCACCATCCTTTCAAAATGAATTAACCTTTTCAAGACTGATATTTTAAAAACTGCATCGATTTAATTGTGACGTCCCGGCAGTTCTGAAAGGGTTAAAAAGCATCGAAACATTGAAACATTTTCTTCGTATATCATCACGCGACTGGAGAAAAAACTTTTAAGGATATAAAATCATTTTGCAGTGATTTAATTAGAATGTAAACTCAAATGACTCGGCAGTCAAAACTAATAAAATAATTTTTTGAAACAAAATCAAAATTTAAGCATTGTTTTGCAGACTTCCACAAAAAGAAAAAAAACCGGAATGACTACACAGGTCTGCAACCAAAAAGCTGCATACGAATTTTTGACTGTTTCTTATAGATTTTTACTCACTGAAACCGGGAAAAATATTTAAAAAATTCCATCACGTCAGGTTTTCTTGCAAAACTCATGTTTTTAGTTTAATTAAGCGTAAAATTTCTCTTTTTAACCTGAAATCTGGTATCATTCTTAAGTCAAAAAACCATACCCAATAATGATTTTATATATTAATTTCATACTTCTAAGAGTGACACCCATCTTCAAGTTTATATGACATCCGGAGTGATTCTGAGGATGGAGACACATTACCTCACCAGGACGAATCTAGTTCAGATTTTTCACATCGCATTTGTGCTTTTTTAATGTAAACTACCCATGTTTTGCAAAAAAAACTGTACGTGATGGAGGGAAATGGATGTCATTTTTGGATTCAGCACCCTAAAAAACATAAAATTTACCAAAAATATCCCATGCAGCTGGAAAAATTTTTTTTTTGCAGACCTGTGCTATTGAGTAAAGATATTCATTTCGATTTCTATTTATTGTAATAAATTGATCTAAAGAATGGAAATATACAGAATGACTGCATTAAAAGTGGTGTAATTATCATTTAGAGTTGTTTGATTATTTAAAAGTTGGATTTTTTAAAAAACTATTTTAAGATTTATTAATTTTGTCTGGCATCTAAACCATAATAATATACTAAAAGGATTGTGAAATCTTATTAAAAAGTCGATCTATACCATTGTATTTTAAGGTTAAAGCAAGTAATTTATCGCATTTTGAAATAGGAATTTCTTTAGCAGCATATTTCATCAATTATTTTATTGGCTAGTAAATAAATATATTTACCTCCCGTAAGCAAATTTTCTATCCTTTTCATGGTCTCCGAACGTATCCCAAAGACGTAAGGAAACATTCACGCCATCTACAATCATCCATGATCTTTTTAATACCTAGAAAATGATAAAATCACAATTTTGGGTTTATGTGTGTATATTGAATTATACGCATATATTATGATAATTATAAGAAATTCGATGGCAAAAATGTTAACGACAAAGAACTAATTTCATTTATGAATAAACCAATTTGTTCACAAAAAGAAAATAAAAAAATGCGAGTAACTAATGCGTAACATAAAAACAGAATTAAACAAATCCTAGAAAAATATTTATCCAGCTATTAAAAATGGAAAGAAGATCGTTATTTAATCGAAAATTCAATTTCTTCCGCAATTGCGAAATTATCAGGTTTTTTTGCTTTTTCTTTGCTTGTTTGTTTATTTTACTGAGGTACATCTTTCTTGAATTATCCTTCTAAGTCTCATTCCTTAAAATAAGTAATGTCATTTTCGGAAAATATTATGAGACAAATGACATTTTAACTTTAACATTTTCTCCAACTTGAATTACAACCAGGTACAGCAATGCTTTTCGAAATGCTTTTATTCTGTTGGTTCACTCTTTTAATTAATAAACGAAAATTTGAACTTCAATGTGTGCCCAGTTGTTACTGCTAGAATACGAAGTACAAATAAAGCGACTCAGGCTGCGTAGATGTCATAAAATAGCTCTCATTTTCAGAAATTAACCCTTGCTTGTTGTAGTTATTTGATTTGATTTGATTGGGGGGTTTTGGGGATTTTCAGCAACAAAGGTTATTATCCCCTATTCATTCCAAAGTTCTTTTCAATCCGTAATCAAAAAAGAAATGAAAATTGTCATCAAAAGATGGGCTAAAATTATTGCCGATCCGATTTGGACAAGAAAAAAAAATGGCACCCTCCCAGAAAGGCCTCCATATTCTTTTTTCTGTTATAGTTAATAGAGGACTCAAAGTGATAAACTTTCTAAGTGCCAAAAGCAAAAGGAAGGAGAGGTTCGAAATCGCTGAAGATCGTTTACTCACTCTACACTGTAAAAAATATCCGTTTTTTTCCCGGTCTTTTTCCGTATATTTGACGGTTTAAAGCTGTTTTGTTGACAAAACGGTTTTTCCCCGTTTTCCGCTCCAGCCATAAACGGTTTAAAACCGTCAGTTCAAATTCTATTTTTCGTCAGACGGTATTGCTTTCCGTATGATAACTTTCCCTTTTCTTAAATGTAATTTTATTGCATTCATTTCATGTTTTTAATAGGGTTCCATCTCCGCTATTGTTTACACATGTTGCAGTAACCTGTTGTCACTCATGAAAGCTAACCTTAAAACATGTGTTCTGGCAATAGTTGATTTTTACACCACTAGGTGGCGCCACTAGAGCTATAGTGACTTTAAAACTCAAATAGATTATTTTTACTTCATTTTCTGATGTCTCCGGTGGTCTAGTGGTTAGAGCGACTGCCTTTTGTTTCTATGAACGCGGTTTCGATCCCCGGCTCGGAGGAGTTCGAAGTTTTGTCACCATCTTGCATCGAAATCGTCCAAGTAAGTTCAATTAAAAATTAAATTAATTGAAATTAATAATAAAGCCTTGATTAATTAATATTCCTAATCGATAATACACATCAGCACGTTACAACTCAACTCGAACAGAAGGAGGAAACAACTCAACTCAGTCGATGACGTCACTTACTTCGATGATTTAATTTTTAACGAGAAAACTTGATCTCATACGGTAAAAAACCGTTGTGACTACGGATTTACTTCGTAACTTTTACGGAAAAAACTTGTCCCTGTATGGTAAAAAACCGTTGTGCCTACGGATTTACTTCGTAACTTTTACGGTTTTGCACAACCAACCCAGCTGTCGGTTTAAAACCGTAAATTTTACGGGATTTTTTTTACAGTGTACCCCTAGGAATGTTCACACTAGCAATCTCTGTACACGCTCTTTTAACTACCAAACACTTCTCAGGTTTACTCACATTATAAGGCGTTGCTTCATTACGTGAAAACTGGTGTTTGAATTTTTTTTGTTACTTACATCTTTGACCACTTTTAGTTTTTAATTTTGAAAAATAAATTAGCAACTACAAATCTTGAGAACCTACCTTTAACAACAGCAAAAACATGCTATCAAAAAAAGGAAGTGATTATTTGCAGGTACTGTATACCTACGGATAAAACGTTATTTGCAGGTACTTTTAAATTCAAAGTAATTCTGTAGGACTTTTTTGGGGAAGTTTATTTTTCCTGTTTTCTACAAGATTTTTTTCATACGTGAGATTATGAAATTTAATTTTATTTTGCGACATCTTTTTAGTATTTCGGCGGAAACACCCCAGATGCTTTTGGTTTCTGTTATCTGGTTTTCTATGATTCTGATTTAATTTTCGGTAAACAAAATATTTTTTAAAGCGTTTGTTGATGAAATTGCACCTCATATATCTAATCAAAAATCAAATTTCTAGTTATGAATAGCTGTATAACCTAAAACGTGTTATTCATCGTCAAGGAATTTTAAAAACTCCTTATAGTTGACGGAGATCCAAAGTCATTAATTTAAACCTTCTTTAATACCAATGTGAATTTTTTAAAAACTTTAACAAAAATGAAAATTTTCTTTGAAAAACGGGCTGAATTAACTGCCATTTAAGCGTTGACGAATAGCAGAGCTAAAAATGCGCAAGTAACAAAATGAGTCACATATTAAAGACTATTATTATTTTATTCGTACTGCAAATAACGTTTTATCCGCAGGTTGGTGCAGTACCTGCAAATAGCGCTTTCCTTAAAAAAAAAAGGACAGGCGAAACAAACACGTGATTTGAATTTTATTACAATAACACAAAGCAATATTCTAATTCATATTTGAAAATCTTGAGGTAAAGTACGATTAACATAAATTAATAAGTTTTGAGAACCTTCTAAACTGAGAAAAAAATTGGTACTGCAATCTAACCAGTATTACCGGAAGGATAATTGTATGTTTTTTAAGATTATTTAAGGATAATTTTTGCACAAACTATTTATGAAATTAAACTAAAAATCTGCCTGAATTTTCAGAAAATGATTCCATGATTTTTTTCATTATTTAAAGTACATTTATACTAAATTATGTAGTTATGTGTAGAAGGGATTTAACTACACAGCGTCAACAAGCGCATTGACTTTAATTGATAGAAATAAAAAGAGAACCCAAAAATTATATTTATAATATATGTTATCAACAAGCCATCTACAGAGACTAGCCCATTTCCTCGTACTTTTCGATGTGTTTCATATGCGTCTGATTACCTCAGAATTACAATATTAAAACATGAAGAAAAATATGATGTTAGAAGTGAAAAGACTGTTTTCATCGCGCGATTCTTTCTCATGCTGTTGAAAATCTTTATTAATCTTCAAAATTTAAATTAACTAACTAGCTATATCCAGTTTTAGAAATTTTTTAAGGTTCACTATATCAGCATCCTAAATATGTCTATGGCAATTTAGTTTGCTCTAGCTTTAACAATATGTTTTTATGCAAGCTTTTCTTAATTATTTTTTGTTGTACGAAACTATTAGTTAGCACATTTCGTTACAATAACCAACTTCCTGTCATTAAATGATAATGAAACCAGAACCTTTTTAAAAAATATTTCCTTCCATAAGAGTTATAGTGTGCTCTAAAATTTGTTCCCCCAATTATACACAAAAGAAAAAAGGCATACACAAAAATATTGTTACACAAAGTGCTAACTTATTTTAACAATAGCTATGAACTTGGATATTTTTATATTATTTTCTCTTATATGTATATAATAAAAAATAAAATTACGTTATTAATTTAGTTATATGAATTTAAATTATTAATATTTTTCTACAAAATTGCATCAATATGTTCTGAATTCCTATGAATAAAGCAGCTGAATTTGAAATTACAGTGCACTCCCAATTATCCAGGTTAATCACCGGGAGGGATCGCACGGACAATAGAAAAGCACGCATAATCCGAAAACTCCTTTTTATTAAAGAAAAAATCAACATCAGTACAAAAATATAAAATTACTTACATTTACATGCTGTATAACATCAAACTAGGAATTTTCCTTTTAACATTTACTGCTTTAAAAAATCTGTAAAGCGTCTTTGCTTCTGCTGTTTGTTCATCTCTTGTCGTATATCGACACATATACGAACCGCATTGATTTTCGCCCCAATTCTAGGGCGAAAATCAATAAACTCATCCACTTCATCGCGGAAAACGAAACACTCTTATTTACAAAAGATGGCGACAACAACTAGCCACAGACCCAACTAACCCTATGTACTCATATTCTCTCTTCTTCCATACACAGGGCACGACCCTCTCAAATTCAACAACACAACGATCTGAAAGACTGAACTTTAAAAAAATATTATATTCTTTTGTTATAAATGTCATGTTTTTTTGTATCTTTTTATAGAAATTGTATTTTTTTTTTGCTCTGGCTTTTTTTAATAAAATCTCACGCATACCCAACCAACCGACAGGGAGCCGCCCTGGCTCCGAGTTCGGGGGTATGCTGTGGTGTTAAGTTATGTCACCGCAATCAAATCCTCTTTGTCCCATATAATCTAACAAAGTTTCCACAGATTGTAGAGCAGCAGAATGAGAAATTGTATTTCCCTCATTTAGTACATCTTCTGCATCATTACCAGCTGATTCTAAATTATCAAGTTTTTGAAGGATTTCTAATTTCTGTTTAACATTTAAAACGTTTCGTTTTCGTTTCACACCACTCATTTTTACCAGTAAAAAATTTCACGCTACTAACTGACGATAAACAAGACGCAAAAACTAAAGGAACACGTACGAAAGTGAAAGAGGACGAAGAAGTTAAAGAATGTCGTGTGAGGGAGAAGCGTGTTCGTACGAGAATGAGCTAGCAGGAAGTGGATGATTCATTTCTCGGAAAATTAGGGGTTGAATCGATAGAGATTGCACTGGAGGAAGAAAGAAAAATCTATTTTTTAGCCTCCGCTGTCACGGCTCACTAGTTTCACGGAATGAATCTCTCGATCGAACATCAGCATCGATTTTACATGCGTGAAAATATTTCTCTTTAAATTTTTTTGTGAGTCCGGAATGATCACGGATAATAGAGAGTATACTGTATAACTTTTTTTTAGTTTTCCTCACTCTTCAAGCACTCCATCAATAAAAAAACGATTCAAAATCAAGAGTGATGAGAGCACTGGCTTCTGTTCGAGGACATTATAGAAACAGTTTCGTTTTTATTCGAGAGAAAACGAGCGAGGACAATACGGCAATGTTTATGAAATAAAAAGGTTGAGATTTATTTTGAAAGATTTTCTTTTCATACAGACGCATACGCAGTTCAAATAAATACCTTTCCTGGGTTTCTCAAAACAAATACTGAAATTTGTGCACAGAACCCGACGAAACATTAAACAACCATTTAAAATATCATGACAAAACAATCAATCGCAGATCAATGAGATTAAAATGCATTTTTGCAGAACTTCCTAGAAGAGCTGCGACCTGAGAATATTGGAGAGGAAGAAGGGAAGAACGAGGAGTTATAACACATTACAGCACTTCTCTGACACATAGAGCAGCAATTCATTTGTCATAACTTGAAGCAATAAATTTAATAAACACAGTTTTTAAAGACGCACTTTTCATAGTATATTAAAAAGTAGAAATTCTTATTTTAATTATTTTATACTTTTTAATCTTCAGAATATAATTCATTATTATGGAATCCTGGAATCGATTTTTCTCAAATTCACTACCAGATGTCACCACTAGTATTCAATCAAAATGCAATTATATTAATTGGTTAACTGATAATTAAGCTCTAAAAATATTAAAATAGTCTAGTCTATTGCCGTCGAGAATATATATATATATATATATATATATATATGTGTGATATTTTAATTTTTTAACTTTCCTAAATAATCTTAACGATACCTCATTTTAAATACTTCTACTTTCATCATAATTAACGCACTACAACTTTCTTTTCAAATCACGAGTTTCTAAAGGGGAAATTCTCTCTTCTGCGTACTTAAGCGTTCTGCGCATTCTTTTCTGCCCCTTTTTCACGCCGGCATGTAAGCTTTCAACAACAACGCGCCGCTCGGGCGTAAACTTCTGAATTCTGGTCATGGAGCTACGTAAAAATTAAATACTTTACCTATGAAGAAATAACGCCTGATGCCTAAATAAAAGAAGATTTAAACAAATATCGTCTCTTCCTTGATGACAATAGACTGCCTTTCACCTTTTTAAAGCCTGATCTTACATACATAAGTGACATTCACTTTTATATATATATATATATATAAGTGAATGTCACTTATTGATTCATCAACGAATGTCCCAAACCGCTGGGACTAGAAACTTGAAATTTGGCAGGTGGTTGCTTCTTGGGTAGTAGGCGCTCACTAAGAAAGGATTTTTCGAAATTTTAATTAATTAAAAATTTCCTTAAATGTTCACGTTTTTTCTCAATAACTTCGGAGAAAAAACCAGTTTAATATCATCTTTAAAGTTAAAAAAAAATTAGCTTTTTAATGATACCGATGATATTTCCATGAAATATTCTGTTTAATTTTAATTAATTTTTGAAAATGTTATCAAACTCAATTTCTAACAAAACTTATTGCTCTTGCGCACACAATTTTTTTCTATTCTTCTTTTACGAATACTTTCTAATTCTTTTGTATTTAATTTATATCTGTGTTCTACATACTGATTAACTGAAATAATTTCAGTCCTTTTTTGCCCTTTGTGAATTCTGATTTTCAAAATCCCCCTGGTCCGATTTTGAACGTTGGATATTCTAACTTAATCTACTAACTAAGTTAACTAAATCTGCTGATATGGATGTAGAAATTGTTACGATTAACGGATTACAGATCCCTTGCAGAATAGTCAACATACGTGGTGACGGCGCGTGCCTGTTCTCCTCCCTGTTCTATCTGGTGTCTGTACGGTGTCGTTTCAATGGTGGCTAAATTTGGGCTGACATTGTGAATCATGTGTCCAATAATTGTTCGAAACTGGGCATTCACGAGAAGGCTAAGCTATGCCATTTGTCCTAAGAGCGTTTTTAGTCGAAAAATTAGGTAAAGCATTCACGGATGTTCCAAAGTATGTTTTCAGACAAGGTTCAAAGTCACAGAATTCCTCCCACCCTTTACTCCTCTTCCTCCACACGCGGGATTTCGAGTTTAATTTCTAGCCTCGACGCGAGGTGTCAATGTAGGCAGATCCGTTGTTTTTCAGCTACCCTCTCATCGAGGTCTCAAATTGGAATCGGCGGATTGAGTTTTGGATATTAAGTTCTTTTGAATTCCACCATTTCGAATCATTTGGTTCTTCGAATCTTCGGTTTTTCCTTCCCGTGTTCCAAAAATTACAGTCTGGAAGAGCGGTGAAGGGCCCGCTTAAGGTTCAAATGCTTTACTCAGCAGCGGTCGGCGGCAGCTATGGTACTAAACGTCAGCACTTTGAATTTTTTATTAATTAAAAAACTATGCTTCCATATGTATTATAATATTTTATATAAAAGTATTTTTTACATTAAAGCTATTAGACGTGAAAATATTTTTATCCCGAGCAACAGCGTATCAACAATGTATTACTATGCGGACGAAGTAACTGGCATCAGCTAGTGAGTGTATAAAATTTCAGAATTGCAGCGCATCATGAAAGATTAAAAAGTTGATTACAAAATTCCATCTTTACAACTGGTCAAGTTAAATAAGTGTATTCAAGTGTCAGAAACTGACATTGAATTAAAAAAAACATTGAACTAAAGCATGATTTTTAATTTGATGTAATAACAATTTAATTTAAATTTACATGTAAATGCTTAAATCTACCACAGATTCTTTCGTTTTTAAAATTTCATATCTAGGATTATCTTCACGTGTTGTAAAGACAAAAATTTAAAAAAAAATTCTATGACAATGCTTTCGTAGAATGATGCATCTTACAATTATTTATTTAAATCGGTTATTGTGGCTTCTATAATGAGATAAGACATTTAAGCCCCCTAATGAATTTAGCGTTCGAACCTTCAATAAAAATGATTAACATTTTACATGAGGTCACATAAAGTTCTTGTCTTACTACTAAACCTCTACAGCAAATTTATATAGCAGAAAAAATGTGTGAATTTCTTTTTTTATCAATATTGAACTATCATTTTTTTTACTTCCTATAAATTTATTGCATGAAGATAAAGTTGTTATGTCCACAGTAGGGACAATGGACATATAGGTTTGGACAAAATTTATTCTTCAATCAGAAGGATTGTGAAGAATAACGTTTTGTTATCCCTTTGTAAATAATTACAAATAAATATTAGTATTAATTTCGTTAAAATATTTAGTTGTTTTGAATTACAAGTCGTTGTTTATATGCGATAATATTGTTTGTCGTACTGTAGCGCTCCAGACAATAACCGTAGAGATATTTAGGAGCCAAAACTCAACTGTAAAATGTAAAGGGCACGTGACAAAATATCATAACGTTATCATTATGAAATTTCTTAATTTTTCTTCAAATTGCCAGTGGATAGCAGGTATTACAAATATCTTTGTGATAGAAAGATGAAGTCTAAAGTGGCAGAAATTCTTAGCTCAGTTTTAGATGAGAGAGATAGCTTCGTTTTATAAAAATATTCTAAATGCACACGATCAGCGGTGATATTTAGAGAGATTTTATAGCGTGTTTTGAAATACAAATCACTTATTTGTTTATATTATGTTCAAATTTGAGAAATAGTGGCGCAAGTTTAACTCGTCTATCGCATGTTTTTGTAAATAAATCCATCTTCTTCCTTTGAATTTGGTCTTCTGACTTGGTTTTTCCTGCAAATCACGGGGCACAAAATAGATCCACCAGAAAAATAATTTAATAAAGGTATGTCCTGTCACTGTCGTTATAAAACTTAATCTTTGTGTTTTGTTGTTTAGCAAGCAGCGTGGATTAAATTCATAATGAATCACAGAAGAAGAGCTGTTTATTGCTTAATAAATTGCTTCTATGACATTTTTGTTCTAAATTCATGATACAGTTTGAAACACAGATGACTATTTTTATAAGTGTCATTTCTTAATAATTTCATAGTACTTACAATTAAAAAATGACTTTATCTGTTATTATGTTCCAATCTTCTTTTATCCAATTGTATGTTAAGAGATTTCGAAAATCAGTCTTTCGTGAACCACAGCTGGCTTATATTTTAATTATTCATAAGTAAAATGCGGACAAAAAGTGAACAAAGAAGCATTTCAACATTTATCCCTCTAACTTTAATTTTGTTTTCTTAACACAGGCATGGATTCTCATAATATTCTTATCTTATCACTGAACCTGGACATCAAATTTATCTGACAGCAAAAAAGTGGCAAGTTTTTATCAACGGTGTGTGTCGTTTCGCATTTGATTTTAACATAAAGTTATTACCTAATACTGGGTTGTTTTTTTCTGGCTGGTTTGAGAAAACTGCTCTTGATAATTTTCTTTGCCCATTCACAGTATTATCTCATCATTACTGAAAAGATAATGATTATCAATTTATAGGAATTATCCTACAGTTTTTAGTTGACGAGAAACAATTTGTGCCACTTATTTTCAAAACTGTAGATATAGATGCTGTAAAGTACAGTGATGTATCCAATCGCTTGTTTAATATAAATAAATAATCTCCGGAAACAAACTGGTGGCTGCAGTTTCCTGGTTTAGTCTTCGACAGAGAGGGTCACGAGTTCGATATTCGATAACACCGAAGATCCGTCCTAAGGTTTGGCCTAGTGCACGTAAAATCCGTCAGGATTAAACATATGGAAGTTTAGAGACCAGGGTGCCAGCTCAGATGTTATTCTCATCATATGATCACGGTTGAAAATGTACGAAGTCAGTCTTAAAATATCTCTCATGTGGTTTCAAAAACCGGACATTAACTTAATTAAACTTGAGATAATTAGAAAAAAACTATAATTTTCAGGCCAAAAAGAGAAATCATTTTTAGAATTTAGAATAATTTAAACACTGGTAATTAAATAATAAGGTTTGGAAACTTGGGAAAATTGCTAGGAATAGAAAATTTGAAAGAAAAGTTAGAATTTGCTTTCACCATTTAGACACTAAGGTAACCCTAGCTCTGCCAAGTACTGTACATTATTTGGCTAAAAAGAGACCTTAAAAGCACAAAGAATCATTATGTACTCCTATGGTGAAAGGTAAAACAAAATTGAATTTCGAAGCGAATGGCGTCAATAGACTGTTGGTACATACATGTACCGCCAGCTTTTAAGGAGGCAAAAAGAGCTGTTGAAAAATATGCACGACATAGAAAATGATTTTATATTTATTAATGAATCTAAAAATATACCTTTCCGAGGTATACAGAATTTGCTTTCAGTCAGCATTCTTTGTTGGGAATTAAATAGCTGCTACAAACAAAAGTTTAAAAAATGTGAACAAGAAAGTGACATAACGATGAAGGCAGTACACGGAAAATTGCTAAAAATTGCCATCACCTGAAACTCAAGGGAATATTCATTATTCTCCAGTAGATTTTCGATTCAGTTGAGTTAGATAGAAAGAAATTTTATGCAAAACAGGTTTCAACTTGATGCATAAATATTACAGAAACACACATCTGCTTTAATTTGAATTATACATTTAAGTATTTGTAGAGTAATACTATACACTTTGTATTTGGAAATTTGCGGATTTTTATTGCATGCTCCATTTCATTTTAATTTGCTATTTAGTTAAATTTCATTTTTATAGTCAAATTCACTAATTAATGTTCTTTTTTATTTTTCGTATATTTCCGCAATTTGATAATTGACTTAAAAGATGTTTAAACTCAAAGACCAAAATAGTAAATGATTTTCATATAAACTGTGTATACTTAAAATTTTGATTTAGCTGAAGAAAGTAAGCACAAAATAAACAATTATTTTTTTCAAATTGCTCACAATTCATTGAATTCTGAAAATTCAAAATTCATTCTCCCACTCAAAGTATACCATAATAGTTCGAATATAGGGTAGACAAAAAACTCCCTTCTTCCACAGCTATAACACTCCGACCTCAACAATTCTCTAACCTTTACATTATTTAAAGCAATTTGCTTCGTTACATAATTCTGAACGAAATGAAATTCGTTGATCTCGAAAGATTTTCTAAAGTAGATCTTTTCAAGTTGAAGGTCCTTAAACCTTTGAAGTGTTAAATGAATTCTAAATAATTATCATCATATTGTTTATCTCTTATTTTTAAATGTAAAACTGTCATAAAAAGAAACACTTCGATCATTCTTGGCGAAAGAAAAATTCTCCCTTGCATGATATAATGCATTTAGTTTTTAGAATTAAGTTAGTTATTTCCTAATCAAAATGGGAATTATGACACTTTCCCTTATGCAGTTACCAAATTTTTCTGTAGGCATTCCTTATGTCAAAGGTTTTTCAACCTGTGGTACGGGTACGCGAAAACAATGTTGGGGTAAAATGGCGACAAACATAAAACATAACAAATTAAAATAAGAAAATAAGTTATAGAACTTTGTTTCCCCAAGTTCGTATGAAAAGTGAAAGAGAAAATGCTAGAAGTCCGTCAGATATCGGATACATCCTGTATACAAATATAGTAGGAAGCGTGACGCAGCTTCAGACATCAGATTATATCTGTCTTCATTTCAACCTAATATTATAAAACTCAGCTCTATGAAACAACCGCAAGGATCACACTGAAACAGTCTTCCATTTCAATAGCTGATTTTCAAGCTTTCCTCATAAGTTAACGCGAAATTATTTCAATGCTGCTTTCATTTTCTAGGACGTGCAACCAATATTATTAGAAAAAATTGCAGAGCCTATATATCCTACAAATGTTATAAAATGAATTCGATTCTTTTGGATCTTAAGCTAATTGAAGCCCTTCAATTAGTAACACTTCCTTGCGCGGAGGGATGAGCGGTATGGCAGTAGCATTATGGGAGGAGAAAAAAACGGGAACTGCGGCCTTATAATACAGCAAATCGTTAAGATACCTCTAACCGGTCTGCTAAAGGCCTTACACCCTTTCGGGTAGGCCGGACCGGTGTGGGTTTTAAATAAAAAAAAAAAAGATTCCTCTAACCTGGCACATGGCAGCATAAAAAACAAAAAATAGCAGTCTTCCGTGCATCGTAAAGGCAAACTCTGCGTCACCTTAAAATTAATTCTCATTTCGCTACGTCTCGGACAATCTTCTCTTTTTACTTTCTCGTATACGAAGTATACAAAGAGAAAGTATTGTAATCGTCAAAAAATTCGAACTCGAGATTTAGACGAATTTCCACGTTTTAGACCTCCCTGAGTCCGAAAAACACAGTTTTGGAATTATGTCTGTCTATGTGTCCTTGTGTCTGTGTGTCTGTGAACACGATAACTCGAAAACTGTTAGAGATACAGGGATGAAATTTGGTATGTGAACTTGACACATAATTTGTAGGTTTCTATCAAATTTTGGATAAAATCCGTTTACGGGAAGTCTGTCCGTCTGTCTGTCCGCGGTCATGTGAACACTATAACTCAAAAACTTGAATAGCTAGATGGATAAAATTTGGTACACAGTTTTATCATCATGAATGTAGGTCCGTATAAAAGTTTGGGCCAAATCCGCCAACGAGTTGACTGTCTGTAGGTCTATATAATCGCATACTTGTATCTCATAAGCCCTTTGACTTAGATAAATAAAACTTGATATTGCGGATGCTAATATTAATTATAGATCTGTACTCAAATTTCGTTTCAATCCATTGAAAAAAAGATGTTCAAATTGCATATTTGGTTCAAAATGCACATTGCGACTGTGTGTTGGCGAGCGTTTCGCTTATTTTACTCGAGTTAGTATAGTTGGCTTTTGACCTTGACGGTCTACGAAGTATTGTAGCTTCGAACGCGCTTCGGAAATTATGGCAACCCCTGAACCCGAAACTTCGTTCTGACATTCTCCAGATGGAAGGTATGGTGAAATCTTGCATGATATTTGTAGTAAGATTTCGATCTCAAAAACTTTAAATAAAGTTGTGGTACCTCAGCGCGCGTAAAAATTGAGAACTTACGCAATTTTTTTAATTGTTATCATTTTCCTTTTACACATAATCATAAAAATGGGCGCAGGTCATTTTAAAATTATAATGACTCAGAGTTTAGGAAGCAAACGGGACGTATGGCAACCCTAGTTAGAGGGAAAATGACACCCTTTTGGAAGTATGCGAGAAAGTTTAGGGGAGACCACTCCCGCTGGTTTAGGAGGTAGGGCTCGTCATCCGGAAAAATTTTGTTAAACAGTCCTTCCTTTTACTATGTCATTTCGTAACTCAGAGACCAGAACTGACTTCCCATCCCTGTACTCGTAGCCCCGGAAGGCTTCTCACTCCAATAACAACTATAAATATGGCATCGCTTAGTGTGTTCTTAGGATACATCACCTTCGCTTTATCTGCAAGATATCCGCTTTTCTGCACTAAACTGTTAAGCAAATCAAAAACCAAACTCACCTAAATTTGAGTTTTCTTTTCAGAAACATTCGAGCCCATTCAAATTTGGTTTTAAAAGTTGCTTGTTTAAATAAAAGCTTTTCGTAATAATATAAGTTAAGTATGGCAAAATCATTAACCAGATGATTAAATTTAATTGAGAAATTCGGTTATGCTTTAATAACTTTAAATATTTACAAAAACAGCCTTTATTGTTAACTCGAAATAGTATTGTAGCATATTATTTTTAATAAAATGTTTAAGTCGAGTTTTAAAGTTGGAACTTCCTTATTTAAATTTATCAAATTTTATGTGTATATTTTCCAATCTAACCTTCATTATACATGCAATTACTCCCGATAAAAAAATAGCAGTTTTTGGAGGGAGAACAGAGTACAAAGTACATTTATATGGTATGAGAAAGAGAGCTAAGTTAATAAAAAACAGATTTACATTCATGATGTTGGAAAAATAGGAAATGCTCTATCGATAAGTTCTCAAAAGTAATTTTAGTTATCATAGTCACTTTGTTTTTTCTAAAAGAGAGCCAATATTGCGTCAAGAACTGTCATCCAAGATTGTTTGTATTTAAAGAGTTGACACAATGATAAAAAAAAAAGCATCATCCGTGTCTTATTCACGGGCAGAATAATAAAAAGTATTTGGTTAATGGCCTGAAATATGCGATAATGCATTTTTTATCTATTATGGAAAGATAAGGGATTACCTTTTCTCATCTGAGTTTCATTTGAACCAAAGTTGCTTGCTTTGCTTCGTTTTTTCCTCACAATGACACGTGGTCAATCTTCAAACATCCTTCATACGACAATAAATAAATCTCAAAGTCGATCATTCAGCAAGATGGATTTCCTTGTTGTATTTAGTTTATTTGTATTGAAGCAACACGAGAGGTATTTGGGAACGGATCCTGTTAATTTCAGCTGTGGCTAAATGACGAGGGAGACACCTGAGCAGGTATCTTACTCTCCAAACTTCCATGCCTCACCAATGCGAGGTCATTTGAACCTCGATCGCAGATGCACGAGTCCCATATCCATGGGGGATATACTTCGGAGGTAGAATCGAGTCTAGAATTATTGATTCTTCGAGAGCTTATCACCCTTGTATTTTAGGTTTATGATAATTCTGGACAATCGATTGTTAACAATAATGCAACTTTCATACTTTAACCCTTTACAACCCAACTTTTAAATACCAGGTGTTTTGACAGCTTTCTATAAATTATAAAACACATATTTCTTAGATTTTCAAAATTTTAATAATAAAAAGAAAAATAATAACGCGAACAATAATTTACTTCCTATGTCAAAACTACTAAATAGTTCGCGTAGCTAAGAAGGTGTTATTGAACTGTTAGTAGATGACATTATGATGAACATACTTGTAGGTTTACACAAAAGCATGTACTAGATAGCACGTCGAAATATTTTTTCGATTTTCGCAATGTTTACATACAAGAGTCCTAACCAGTTTCACGGCAAATGAACTTCAAATCAACTTACGCCAACGCCATCAACACTATATGTGTATCAGGAAATGTACAAAAATTGCATAGAATAGTATGTAGCCGTGCTGTAACATTGATTTAAAATGTATTTAGGTGTTTGCTTTCGACTTTGTGAGCACTGAAATGGATCGTAACGGAACTGTCTCATGATGCTATAAGGGTTAAATAATGACATTCATCTAAAATGGACTGTGACTTTCAATGATGATTTAAGTTATAACGGATTCTCCCTCACGGAACTGAACCTTACAGTTTTGCAACGCATTCACATAAAAGACGAACCTAAACTTAAGATATCACATTTCAAATCCTCACTGCAGAGAGAAAGGCTGTTGACATCCAACTTACTGCTGTTGAAAAAACCTGAGTCCTTCCCCAAAATACTATACCTGCAATATATCGTCGCTGTTGCATCAAAATGCAGTATATATAAAATCACACGCAGCAAAACATACGAAATTTGGATGTAACAGCTGACATCACTAGCGACATATGGCATCTTCTGACAACATACAACAATCACATATCACATACAACAGTTTGAAAGCATATCTATCTAATATCTATACCAGTGTTCTGCATCAATAAAATGTTTTGGCAAATTTGATATACTAATGAACATATAAGAGGGGAATCCGACTTACCTCTTTATGGATCCTGTACTGGTCGATTGCCCACACTGTCGGTATATGCGTGGCCAGGATTTGAGGTAATGAAAGGAAGGCATTGCACGCTCGTGCACATATCAAGCGCGTTTTTCCAACTGCCGTATCCCCAACAACAACACATTTGACAGTCTCTTGCCGTGTGTTGAATTCATCTACATTTTGCCATGACATACCTTCGGATGGTTTGCTGAAAAAAAATATATATATTCTTAAGAGAAATTGTAAATAGGGCTGACATTTTTGGAGGTGAAATATTTTTTCAGATATATTACATTCAGTTTCAAAGAACAACCTTTAACTGATGCACAGTAGTGTGTATGATATAACTTTTACGCTTAAGACTCCGCATCATTCTGATTTTTCATTATTTAAGGATATATTAAAGAATAACACTACAGACATTTGCCATGCTACTTTGTATAGTTTCCTGCCTTAATTACTTACAGTACTTGCAAAAGATAAAAAATAATCTGCATTCTGAAAATACATGTAAAGCAAGAGTCCAGTAATACAGTTCGATTAAACGTAATGGAGAAGCAGAAGAATAACTATTATTTAACTTTTAGTTCCCGTTGAATAAAAACTAATATTATGCTTTTAAGAACCTGGAATATGAATAATTACAAGTGAATTTAAATGTAAAATACCTTGTGACTGTTTAGGGCATATAAACAAAACTAGCAATAACCGCAAATTACAATCCTCTGATAAAAACGTTTATGCATACATTCAGAGTATGTTTTCATGATCAGTAATTCTTAATTTGTTTAAGTTTTCTTTCCTGAAAAATGACATTATTCAAGAGCAATACTTTTGAGATTATACATTGTAAAAACCAGTTCAAAATGCTTTTGATGATATATACAAAAAGAGGCCATGGTGGCCTAGCTTCGGAACCGTTGGATTCCAAGTTCGAAACCCGATTCCACTAATCCGCCGTGTATATGTCCTGTTGACTCATACGTAGTGGTCAAACGTCCTCTCGCTGGTGTGGTGAGGATGATTGGAGAGGGGGGTACCAGCTCAGGTGTCGTTCTCGTCATCTGACCGCGATTCAAAATTACGCGGTCCGTCCCAAAAGAGCCTTTGTGTTGCTTCAAAACAGGACGTTAATATAATTAAATCAAAATAAATATATGTAATAATCTCACTTAATTTTATTTCAAATTCTAATATTATATATTTTAAAGTCTTAATGTATTCCAAAATCACTTTTCTTAAACTCCAGTTTCGTTCTATTTCCCGCTCTGGAGGTATATTAAATCCTCGTTTTGGCCTATTTATTACTAAAAGAATATTTGAATCGTTTCCACGCGCACACAACTCGCGAAATCAGCGACTTATTGCCGCCATGCATTATCCCTAAAACACTTACGTAATATACTAAAAATAGCTATTATTCCCTTCACTTTGATCACGTGTCTATCTGATAAATCCCTACCTGAGAAAAAGCAGGGATCTTCTGTTCTCTTTTGGCTTGAAAGCTTCAGCTAAGATGTACGTACATTCCGTCACTCTCCCATGATAAAAGAAAATTAGTTAATAACTCGGCTTTTTTTTATTTAACGACTACAACTACGAAAACATTATATATATATATATATACAAGAAATTCTTGCTGAAATTCCGGTACAGTAAAAAATTTATTTCTTCATCAAAGATATAGAAATACACAGATGGACGAGAAAAACTCTACAGAATTTCGAGATTACCTTACATTATCATTTGAGTTTATATGAATGCTTCCCATATTAATGAAAAGGAAATGCAGATCGCTGGCTGTAATTATTTTCCATTGCTTTGAATAAAGTGTTTAGAGAAACAGGTAAATAATGAAATAAAAATCTTAGAGAGATCCAAAAACATTTTTAGTTTAAGATTGATCTTCGATCAATTTTGAGGACAACACATAGTAATAAATATTATTAAAAACAGTTTTTTAAAAATACACTTTTATCAGTGTACTAAACATTAGTTTTTTTATTTTAATTATTTTTACTTTTTATTCTTAAATTTCAATTTCATTATTATAAATATTATGGAATTTCGAAATCAATTTATTCTCACATTCTCTAGCAGTTGGTGCCCCTCGTAAGGAATTAATTTAATTAAAGTAACCGATTAATTGATAACTAAGTTCTAAAAATATTAAAATAGTGAATTGTCAAGTGTACAAAATTTCAAAACTTAAGCACATCAGATCGTGAGAGAAATTCGATTACAAAATCCCATCTTTAGGAGCATGAAGCAAATCAAGTTAAATAAAACTGTGTAAAAACAAAGCTCGGATGTGTTGATAAATCACGCAAAGAAGACAAATGAAGAAAGCAAATACAATATCCAAATTAGAATATTAAATATTTAAAAATTAGAATGAATTTAGTTTAATTTAAAACATGCCTCTAAGATTAATGGAAAATCTTCAGCTGAGAGCGAACAGAAAGATAAAATAAAACGACGGATGCTTGAAAATGTGATCGAAAGAGAAAGTAGAAACAATCTAAAAAGAAGAAAACAAGCGAGTAAAAATGCATTCGTACAAAAAAAAACTACACAATGCCCTAAAAATAAAAAATATGTATCTATAATTTATAGATAAAAAGAATATGTTTTCATGTTGCAGAAGAGAGAATAACAATTTTTTTCGATTTAAAATTCTAATTCTGCAAGGATGAAAAATTGAGTCACAAAAATTAAAAATAAGCTGATAACTGTTTGTCGGAAACAAAAATGCAATAAATTCATAAGAGTTCTTCAATGAAAATCTTCATTTCATTCAAATAATGTACGAAAAGCAAATTTTAAAACACTGAAACACCGGATAATCATCATAGTAGTTCTGAATTTTTTTTTCGGAAATTTGAAGTATTTAGAGCAAAATGGAAACTGAACCGAATATATACGACATGCTGGTTGAGCGCTATGGTGGCCTGGTGGCGGGTTCAAGAGCCGATTCCACAAAATATTCGCCCTGGACTCCGGTCTCCATCCGGCAAATCGAAGTCCGTCAGGGAGAAATGTCCTTCTGCTCATTTTGAAGTTTAGAGAAGATGTTCCAGATCACATGTCTCCCTCACGGTTCACAGTTACGAGATCCGCCCCTGCATAAACTCAAAACAAGACGCTAATCTGACTAAACTAAACTAAGCTTATTTTTATTGAAAAGCTCTCCTACAAAGAAATAAAAACATTTTTATAATAATAGCTAACATTGAAGGTAGTTAAAAGACGCTCACTAGTTTTTTTCATTTTTGAGATTATCACTCATTTTTCCGATTTTTATCATGATGAGTTATTACGTGAAAGTTTAGAATCTTTCGATTGCTTTTGAAATAAGAAAAGCAGCCTGAAATTTTAATTTTCAATAAATAGTAATTTAAAAAAATGTTCGGAGATCATATATCTAGATTTAATAACTTTTCATGGTCATTTCTAATCGTTTACAATAATACTAATCATACAAAAATAAATTTGAAAAAAGGTGAAACTATTGCATTTACCATTAGGGACGCCAATGCTCAGAAATAACACATTCATTAATAATATTAAGCATTAAATAATATGCATTCGATAATTCCCAATCCTCTCAGAGAGAATCTCTTTCTTCGCACTCTTCACCAGAAGGCTAGTACCGTTTGGATCTTTCTGGCAAGAGATATAATAAGCAAACGAGCTGTGTACATAATTGCTGCGTAATATGACTTTAGCAATCAATATTATTGTTCATAAAGCAAAGAAATAATCATATTGGTTTCTTTCAGTTGACTCGCATCAGCAGGTGCGTAATAAATTATGATCTATTATTATATCAGAGTTATAAAATCTTTTGTTTTTGTCTAGACTGCTGAAAGCTATTTACAAACCTTGAAAACCGTATTATGAGTATTTTTATGTAATTTTTTCCAGTTGCGCACCCATTAGGAAATCTTAAATACCAAGTAAAAAAAGAATGGAAGAAACGCAGTCATAAGATAGTAAATCGAAGTTTTATCGGAAAAAATGGTGATTTCCTTCTAAAATTATAACATAGCTAAGATATTGAAGTTTATGTGGCTTCGGCATATTAAAAGTCACGAAATTCAAGTTAAAGTAGCACTTTAGCATCCTTAACACTTAGTGAAGAGACAGAAAATTTAAATAACTAACTGATGGTAAAGCAAAAAAGTTTGCATTTTAATAAAAATGACGTATATTATCAATACAAGAAGAGTTGTTGAATCAGTATGAAAATAGCAAATCTAAGCGCTTGCTATTTCTTTGTAATAGCGCACTTCTTGAATGTTGTACTTATCCTATGCCTCTGTCCTGATGAAATAAATACAAGTTGATTCGATTAAGACCTTCCGACAAGCCTAAAATGCAATCCATTTTAAAATTATTCCAGATATTTTAAAAGTTATCTGACTTTGTAATCACAGAATTTTTTCTATTAATTTTATTTTTGACTGCAGAAATATTGCATTAATGGTAGTGCAAGCATCTGCTGCTGTGAGCAATAATTCTACAGATTCTTGGTACAGAAGTTCTTTTCTATCAAACCCAGGAGGCCGCGGTGGCCTAGTGGTAAGGTGTCGGCTTTAAGGCCGGAGAGCTACAGGCTCAAAACCCACTGAAGATCCGTCGTGTATTGGGCTTGTTGCGCGCTAAATCATACGTAGGGGTTAAATGCTCTCCCGCCGATGTTGTGCGGAGAGGGGGCGCCAGCTCAGGTGTCGTCTTCGTCATCTGACCGAGGTTCAAAATGACGAGGCCCGTCCCAAAATAGCCCTCTCGGTGCTTCAAAACGGCACGTTAATAGAACTAAACTTAAACGCATCAAACTCAGAATCTTACTTTTAAACTGATAGCTCTTATGCTCTTAGGATGAAAATAAGCATCACTTAGGTACTATTTTATTAAATTAAAAATTAGTGCTGAAAAACTAACAGAGACAAAAAAGAAAAAACCAGACGTGTAACTTGGCCGCTGAAACCCATTAAAAATAAAAAAAATGAAAACTTATTTGTTCTTGCTTACCTGTTTAATTTGTCTGACAGCAATAAATATTCCAGCTCCGATGTAGAAAGTAGAGATATAACATTTGCATTGATTCTGTTCTTCAGTGTAAGCATTAAATTCTTACAGTTATTTAAAAGAATGAACAATCAACTAATGAACTGAATGTTTTGATTCAGAGCCAAATGGCTCTAAACACCACATTGGAGTGTGAAGTGAATAGTATATAAAGCTCAACATTATTTCATTTCGATAATTGCTTGTTTTCGTAGTTTAGAGGTCATTCAGTGATAAAATACTTAGATTATGTTTAATAACAGAATGTACGTTTTTAATAGCAGGTAGTAAAAGCAAAAACAAACAACTTGAAGATCAACGTTCTACATTTAGAACACTATGAAAACGACGAGTCAAGAAATAAAAATATCCTCAAGTGGTCTATCTAAGAATTCATTCAATTAATATGTTATTGCAATCTAAAATTATCTTTGCTCATCGATACATTCAAGCAACTTTTTGCTGAATCACTTTATTTGAATATTTCCATTCGGTGGTTGCTTCCGTGTTTGATTCACATTGAACAACCTTTTCCGGAATAGAGTGATAGAAATAATTCTTAAAATCATAAATGGTTGCTAGTCAAACCTTATTTGAGGCACTTGTGAAGAGATAATTCCTGCAATGAATATCCAAAAGGTTCTGTACCTACTTAGAGGTGAAGAGTGAGCTTTTAACCAGGAATTCAAACTAACGAAAAGTTCCTAAGAAAGTTCTATCATTATGTGCTACATATTGGGCGGTCAGAATGTCTCGTTGATTATTTAAACTTTCAATGAATGGATTCTTAAATTTCCCCAGGTAAAAGGATATATATGTTTCCACTTAGCATGAAAAACATTCTGAAAGAAACATTTCCATAAATTTTAAACTCTTATTATAAGAAACACTGAATGCTTTTATTTGGTATCTCAGTCTAGTATATAGGTTAT
The DNA here is from genome assembly GCA_013235015.1 of Araneus ventricosus. Classification (NCBI taxonomy): domain Eukaryota; kingdom Metazoa; phylum Arthropoda; class Arachnida; order Araneae; family Araneidae; genus Araneus; species Araneus ventricosus. The sequence goes on from BGPR01000073.1 coordinate 1,385,913, forward strand.
AATGTCTACTCACTGTATATAGGTTCTATAGGCCGCTTGAAGTAGTAGGCTAATTTAAAGTTATGATGCAATAGTAAACAAAAAATTATTTTTGATTTACTATTACATCATAACTTACATTTTAATAACTTGTTTATGTGAACAATAGCAACTAATACACAAATATTTTTTTAATCTGGCTTACTGTTTTTAGCCTATTATTGTATCGCAATTTTAACATGTTATTATATCGTAATTTTAGCATGTTTATCGTGTAACAAATTAGAAGTATTTTTAGAATTGACATATAGTTCTACAGCTACCAATTATAACTCCATTTTTATGCACTTCTTTTTTGTGAAATGTTATGATATTTTGATGATCCCAATTGATTTGCCTTCGTGCTTTTTTAATCGTTTCTCAAAGTTTGTTCAAAGTCTACCAATGCTTTCAGTGCAAATTCAGTCGCGTTCTTTGTTCTCAAAGACACAATTTTGTATCAGTGACGGAACCAATGGCATTGTCCATTGGAAGTTCATTGAAAATCTAGCAACCAATTTGAATTGGAGGATTCAAATCTTGGGTCGTACAACAATATATGCCTTGTTAGTCAGAATATTTCTGGTTTACTACTTGAAGTCTTCCATTGTATCACAATTATTTATTATTTTTATTTAAAAAATTATTTGTAAGATTCGATAGATTTGTATTTTTATGGTGTTATTATTCATTCCTCATGATAAACATGCAAGTAAAAGTTAATACTCTGAAGTACTAAAAGGAAATACGCAACTTTTTACGTATATGAAACTTTATAATGATAAAACAAAGAATGAAATCAATTTAATTAATCTACAACATTCAAAATTTATGTAAGTATATACTTTAGTTTAATTTTTTGTTTTGTTTTTAAATATCCGCAAAGGTTTTTTATTATCAAAATGTTTTTTTTAAACGAATTAGTATTATTTTGGCTCGTAACACTAAATTGCGCCACACACTATTTACAAGACATATTGCCTAGTTTCCGAAGAACCAAAACATGGTCATGAAGTTTTATTCTCTAAAGGAAAATCTGAAGTTAATATTTCTTGAGAAAGCTACTTTATAAAGCAACACAAAAATAAAATATACACGTGTATAAAAGAAGTTTACAACTTTGTAACAATAACTTTCTTCTATCTCATCAATTGGAAATCACCATGTGTTCCTCCATGTAGCAGCTTTCTTCACTTACTAGAAATTACTGTAACCTTAAATTTCTTACCGTTTTTGAAAGTAAAAGTATGAAAATGGAATACTTTAATCAAGTTTAAATCTATATTATTCGAAGAATATCTGCAAATTTCCAAATTGCTAAGATTTCTAAAATGCATTAACTCTAAGTATTCCTAGTTACAATTAGTTAAATTTCATTTGAAATGTAAGATTAGAGACAAAAGGATACCTTGAAAATATCGACATTTGAATTTGAACGTAAAGCGAAGGCGTAGTGTTTGAACACATTCGCTACTGCTACCATGTTGTGTGGTGTGTTCCGCAAACAGCCAAATATGCGTCAGTTCTTTTGATGGTTTTGATGGTTTTTAAAGCATTTTATTATAAAAACTGTAAATCGTCTTGTTGGTATGGTGTGAAAGTATGGAGAGGGAGGGTGCCAGCTCAGGTGTCTTCCTCGTCATCTGATCATGATTCAAAATGACGAAGTCCATGTATTATAGCCCTCATGTAGCTTCAAAACGGAGCATTAATCATACTAAGATTAACTTATCTTAATATGGTTAATGCATGTATACAGATAAATGTTCTTGGGTAGTGAAACTAAAAATTTTATAATATATCTGAGCATGTAATAAAAAGGAATATAATTTATTTTTCATAAAAGAGCTTCAAGCAATGCAGATTCAAATATAAATGAACCCATTCTATGGATAAAATTCTATTTAAAGATAATTCAATGCATTAAACGCGGAAAAACAGCGTTTCATCTATACTTATAAAAGGCAACGTTTGCGTTTGTGTGTGTGTGCGCGCGCGCGCGATGTCCAGACGAATCTATCGCACTTTCAGCCATGAAATTTGGCAGACAGGTAGTCGTAATGGTGTCTCAATGCACCTCGAAACCGGAATTTTAAAATTTAATCTAGATTTTTTTTATTTAATGTTTTGTGTTGTTTTGGGTCATTTTCGGCACATTTACGGTTGTAGTATCTTTTTTAATGATAGTTGAAAAACAATCGATGCACCATTGGATAGAACAAACAATTTTCTTTCTAATGAAATTTGTTTTGAGCTTCAAACGTAATTTACTGAACTTTGAGAAATTTGTAAAAAATAGTCAGTTTTGCCGACAAAATTTTGTTTTCGTATTTAAATTTACTGCATCCCCCGTTCTAATAAATTTATCTCTTTCATTTTTTTTTGAGGTAATGAATGGAATATTCCCCCTGATTTAAAACAAGAGCGGTTAAAATATCTTTTATGGTTGAATATTAATTAATTTTTTTCTGAAGTGTTAAAATATTTTTTCCCTCGATTCTTCGTAACGAAGGTCGCGGTGTTTTATTCCCAGCATGCATTTCATCGAAACCACGTGACGTCATATTCCCTTTGCTGACGATTGTAAGCTTTTTAAAAAAAATTGTTGAAATTCAGGATGTCACGGGCAACGCCGTGAAAGTACTGCTAGTATGATATAAAACTAAGTTTACGTACGGGACGGACGAACAATAAATCTTAAAACTTTGTCTAGTTACATTAATATGACATATCTCGGTTCTTTGGTCAATCAACGGAGAAAAGTAGAACGGAAAAAAGAGGCACCATTGCAATTCAGTGATCTGTTTATAAACTTAACAGTACACAGTTATTAAAACCTCACAGTATCGACTGTTTATAAATGTGAAGTAATGACTTTTTAAATATATAATTGGTACACAACAGCATACAGCATTTTTTGAATAAATTCATTTTATCGTAACATTTTAATTTTTTTCCAAAAAGTCCTGAAGTGTTTCTTTGAGCACCGTTTAGCCATTATTTTCTAATGTTTCATATTGCTTTACTCTATAGTTTGTAAATAATTTCTGAAATTACATGATCATGATTTCAGTGAAAGGATTTTACTGAAATCACGAGCTTTTAAATTGTTATATAAAACATTCACATTCATTCAAATTAGTGCTTGAAATATTCAAAAACATATTTTAAAGCTTATTCATCAAATCTTTTTCTGAGAATAAATTTAAAGTAACATTAACTGTAGTTACTGCCGAATGTTGTATAGTTATTTAACTGTAAATTATTTAAAATGATTATGTTAATGTTAATTATTAAGTTGTAACTAGGAAATCAGTTGCTAAACCAAGACAGTTCTACTTCCAGTAACTTTCCTACTGTAACACAGTATATTCAAATAATTCCAAACATTTGGCATTTTTGTTGTGCATTATGCAAATTAATATCAACAATATCTGATTAATGTATTAATATAAAAGTGATATTAAAAATCTTTAAAGAAGAAAATTTCGGGTACTTACTGTAGTAATCTTGTTCTGATTCGGTTTCACACTTTCCGCCTTATTTATTGAAAAAAAAGGACAGTGTTGTCTTCTGAGTGCAAAGACTTTGTAATCATTACGAAAATATTATTAGAGTTCGTCCTATTGTCGATACCTATGATCGAAAATAAATTTATTTCAGAAGAATAGAATTTTATCAATCATTTTTTTTCGAATTACCATGAATGCTTTTGTTCAAAATAAGTCTGGCTGTCATTCACACTAACTCTATTGGGAAACATGACGTTGTGCAACCATGTCGCAATCCAGTTATGACACATCAGCTGAGATGGAAACGAATTTTATGGCCGTAAAACAAACAGAGACATCAAAAGTAAAGACGAACTTATAGCCAAAGTTTACTTACGACGAAAGATAGCCTTCATCTTTTTCTAACATTTATTTAATGAGACTAAATTATTAATTTAAAAAACATTTATCCTTGAAAGCTTCCGGGAATTTCTTTCAACTGAATGTTGTACTGATCATAAAATTGTTTGAAGACAATATTATAGACTATGCATAGGTTTTGTGATTATCTTGTTACTGATCTTACTAATTCACGCCGGGAAATCACAAACAAATAATTTATCAATGAGTCTAAGCCAGTGATTTGATTTTGGCGCTGAATTGACTTGGCGAATGTAAACAAATGAGCGTTTCTGTGAATTGAAATATTAAAAACAGAAAAGACGAGCAAATCCGCGGTGATTTAAATCTATTAGCGTTACAGTAGGTCCACGGCTGTTTCAAAACAACTGTCAACAGTGCTCATATTTCTGAGTGTAGCCCATTGCAATTAGGTAAAATAGGGGAAAAAATTTATATAGTTTTGAAACTTTGGTCAAATACCTCTTTGACCTCAAGGGTATCAGAACCGAAAAGTTTCCATCTCTCCGGGGGGGAGCTTCCGCCCCTAGGGGGAAAACTGAAGTGAAGTGGAGTGTTAGGTCAGATTTTCCCAGATTTCTTCAACCCTACACATTCGTTGTTAGAAATGGTATAGACGAAAGTCGTAGAGCATAAAATTCTGCGTCGAATGAGTACCAACACTATGTATTTTGTTGCAGTGGTACGGTTACAAACTCTTATCAAAGTTGCAATGATTTTTCAATTATCAAAAACAAAATCATTCTTCTTACAAAAGACGACGCATACAATCAAATATTCTATCTAAATAAAGTTTGTATGCATAAGTATTTACTTTTGTAAGCACATGCATATGTCAGAGCACCAATACCAGAGCGCTAGTGTGGTGTGGAAATTAGGAGAGAGATTACAACTAGTCCATTGCAATAAGACCGAAAAACGATAAATAAGAGAAAATTTTATAAGGTTTTGAAACTTCGGTTAAATACTCTTCTGACATCAAGGAAACGGAAACCGTAAAGTTTCCATCCCTGAGGGGGGAACTTCCACCCCCCCCCCAACCCCCCTCGAACTTGCAATACCATCAAAGCACAAAATGATCGTACCCAGCTTATAAAACAATAATTGACATTGCTTATTTCTTTAACTGCAATAAATTATTTTCATAAATATTCTAATTATATGTAGCCTCTTGCTGGCCATGTTTTATAATATCTTTGATACAGTTCCAGAGCGACCAGTTGGTAACACTGACAACCTTTACTTCGTTCTTGATGGAGGCTGTCTTATTCATCGTGTAGTATGGCCAAAGCAAGAGACTTTCGGAGATGTTTACACCACATATATGTCTTATATCAAGAGGCATTACGGCCATGATGGAGGCATGCAGTTCCACTCATTAGCTAACAACAGAGAGGGCTGCGAGAAAGTTGAGGCAAAGTAAAGAAAATTGAAGAAAATCGTGTTTTAAAAGCACACTTTTATTAATGCACTAAGAAGTAGAATTTTTTATTTGAATTATTTTCTACTTTTTAATCTTTGAGATTTAAATTCCTATATATGAATATTGTGGAACTAGAAATCAATTTTTTAAATTCAATACCAACTGGCGCCATTCGTATGAAATCAAAATTTAATTGAATCCATCATTTAACTGATAATTAAGTTCTGAAAATATTGAAGTAGTGTATTGGCATTGGGAATTCACAAGACTACAAAATTTCAAAACTTTAGCACATCAGGAAGTGAGCGAAAAATAAATTCCGAATGAAACAAGTCGAGTTAAATCAAAGTGTTTAAAAAGTACCTCGCAGCCTGCTCTGTCGTTAGGCGACGAGTTGAACTATACGCCTACATCGTTGTGTCGCTAGAGAGCATTGCTCAGAAATACAGTTTTTCTGGAACAGCCGTTGTATACACTAAAATTATCACCTGAGGAGAACGGAATTATAATAAAAATATTGAAGTATGAGTTTGTTTTCCAAAAAATGTTTTAGAAGTTCTCTACTAAACAGCGTCATTCAAAAACAGATTTTAATCTGAATAACTTGTGCCTTGATGTTTTAATTTTGTTGCTTATTTCTTATCCTAATATTTAATAATTTTTAAAATAGAGGGAACTCTCATTTTAGGAAGTATCATTAATTTCCAAACTAAAAATGTTTCCTTAGACTGCATTTGACGCTTTTTGAAACAGCCAGATTTCTATAACTTCGAAATTAAGCAGTAACTCAACAACAAATGACATTTCTACTGAATCTCAGTCGATAGACCAGAAGAATGCCAGAAAACTGCTTTCACAGGACGTAATAGATTCGAACTCGCTGCTCGACCAAATGAAGTTAACGCAAAAAAATATGGATAACGATTTTAGACCTTGATATGCTCTCTCTATTTAAAATATTGACACTTTTAGAGATTAAAAACTATTGCATATCTCCCATAGTTAAACTCTTAAACAATTTAATAGATTTCTCACAACTGACCCGTGTAGGAGGAGGGGGGTAAAACCGGTACCTTGATTCTAGCGCTATGAGTTCTCCATTCTTGCGGACATCTTCTGGATTACACTCCACTAGTGAAGAAGGGATGGCCATAGTGGCCGTGTTGTTGCTGTTGAATTTACTGCGTCTGCGTAGACGAATTTTTTTTAAGATGTCAACTCTCTAATGTTCTTTTGTTTTTAAACTATCCTTATTTAATAATCATTACAGTTATAATATGATATATGAATCCAGCTTATTGTATGTTTACTAGGGATTTGTCTCCGATCAGACAATAAGGATTTACTCCTATAGTGCGTGTTTCTAATTCGTTTTTTATAACCTTTGCACTCGGGGTAAAACCGTGTACTCCAAGTGGCGCAAGACCAGGCCAAACAGTATTAATGATTCTCCGATGAAGACGATAAAAACACATCAAACGGTGATTTTTTTTATATTGTAATGATTTCTAACTGAAGTAACTTAATGATGCATTTTCTAACTTAAAGAAATGAGAAATTTGGATCCAGTGTCTTGGCTGGGCCTATGAAAGCTGCAGTGGTGTGGAGGAAGAAGATAACTGGTTTACATGTAAATTTTGTAACTAATATTTTTTAAATTGTCATTTGAAAGAAAAATGTATGCAACTTTTCCTCTGAAAATCTAGTTTTCTTAATTTCCTATAATATTAACATGTGCACCTGATTTTACCCCACTAGTGGTGTGAAACCGGGTGGTTTGACTTTTTTCAATATAAAAATCATTGATAAAAAAGTAGTGAAGCTATGACTTTTCAGGAATGACATTGTACTCAGTTGAACAATGAATATTTTTTTTAAAAAAATTGACAATCTCTATGTCAAATAATTTAGCTTCAACAGGCCTTCGAGTCTTAGCTACCCGATTACTTATCCTCCGAGTCTTAGCTCCCCTACTTATCCTTTGCTCCAAAGGAAAAACAAACGCACTAAATGGAAGACGAGTTATCTCGTTGCTAGCGTTCAGTAAATATTCCTGGCCAACGAAAGAGTTGGTCTGTAGCAACGAACGTGTTAAAACACTTCGGAACAACTCAATTTAGTATAAATCTTTCGTGGAAATTTTCATAAATTTTTAGGAGTGCTCTTTAGAAGCTCAAGCACACTTGGTAAAATATGACCAAAATTTCTTTAAGAAAAGAAGTGGAATGTCTGATTAAACTACATGGTGCCTGAATTTTACAAATATAGTACAACAGAATTTAAAACATTCGAAAACTAGTAACTGTAAATAAAATTAATAATAATTAATAATTATAATTTAAGGGAGGTTTGCAGATTTTCTACATTTATTTACATATGTATTAATCAAAAGGCATATCAGTCTGCTGCTAAATGCAGTGTCGGTTAGATTGTTGTCCGCTATGCCTCACGGATATTGCTTTTCGAACTTTTTATTAGAAAATAAAGGAAACGCGGTAGCTACATTTCGGGGACTCCTGTCGTCTTATGATATTACAGAGAGAACCAATGACACCAAAACTCTCAAATAATGCACTGAAGAGAGTGGATTAATAGTTTCTGTAACAACCAATTCAGAATTTTGAGTACTTTAAGTCTTGCCAATTAATTTGTAAAACCTCATTTCGCATTGTTTTTGGCTTCATTAGGGATTTCAGAAAAAAGATAGAGGCTGCGGTGGTCTAGTGGTAAGGTGTTGGCCTCGGGGCCGGAGGGTTCCACTGAAGATCCGTCGTGTATTGAGCCTGTTGCACGCTAAATCATACGCAGGATGTCAAACGTCCTCCCGCTGGTGTGGTTCGGAAGCTTGGAGAAGGAGTGCCAGATCAGGTGTCGTCCTCGTCATCTGACCACGGTTCAAAATGATGAGGTGCGTCCCAAAATAGCCCTCGTGTTGCTCCAAGACGGGGCGTTATTAAAACTAAGCTAATCAGAATAAATATATGCTTTATCATTTTAATCGTACTTCTATCTATTGCTATTCTGCTACATAGCATTGTTTTATGATAAACTAACATTTAAGCAAAAGTGATTTTAATATTTTTATAATTTATTCTCAAACTCCTAATAAAAGAAACATTTTAAAAATGTTCTGCTTTTATTGCAAATCACGCATGAAAATCCCAACCAGCCTGAAGATTTAAGACGAGGATGTTGATTGGTTATAGGCAACGTCAGCTGAGGTAGCCGCAACCGTTGTGGCAACTTGACTACAGTAATCCCCAGAAAGCGAAAAGTAGAACTCTCATCCCCACCCCCGCATGGATTCATCCTCAGATTCCCTTTTTGATCCGGCTCTAAGTCATGTGATTTCTACTTGTATATATATTATATATGTCGTAGTGGTGTTGTGTGTGTGAATAAAACCATAAAAGACAAATTGAATCATTTTTGGATGTGGACATATAAACCTCACACATGAGAAAACCGTATCTTCCGGAGGTTAATGCTTCCTTCTTTGTGTTTAGGTTCTAAATAGATTACACTCGGAAAGACTTCCGCGATTTTTGCTCCGTCTCGAAAATCAGTCGTATCCCGCTTTCTCATTCTTCACATCGTCAAAACTTCACACTGAAATCATTTTTAATCTGTAGTAATATGTATTAAAATATTTATTTTAAGGATATGTCGTATTAATATGTTTACTTGCATATTATTCAAACAAATAGATGCCTTTCTCCATATAATTCGAATCACGCATCATTTGATAAGCGGACTAAGAAAATTTAGCAGTTAAATACAAAACAAGCCTCACATCTTTTTCAAGAATAGAGGCATTTTATTTCTGACTTCAACGCAAGGTATGAACACCGCTAGAAATTTTTTCAAGAGTGGGCATTTCCAATAATTACCTATACGTGTGAAAATGTTTTATATTTTTCTATGTTAAATGATTGTTTTTGATTTTAAAAAAATCTGTTTTCTTTTCCCTAATGTTTGATAAGAATAAACATATTATATTACATCTTTCATCTAGACGTCTGCCCTTGTTTCTACTTGCTGGTGGCAATGGCTTAAGGTTTACCGCATCTACAGTTATTGCACATTTTATAGATTGGTCCAAAAGTTGAAAATGAATCATATAAATGTAGTCCTTCGTTTGCTACAGTGGGACAATGAAAAAAAGATTACAGTTCCAAAAATAAAATTGGAGATTTTAAAGAAATAGTAGGGGAGACAGGGGCAAGTTTGGTACAGGGGCACAATTACACAGCGCTTATATTCGACATACAGTTGGTCGGAGGGCGCTATTTGTCGTTTCAGGAGAAGCGTCTCGGCCACCATTAGCACTCAGGCCAGTTTGGAGTTTGTCTTGAGAGAGGACCGTGAAGGGGACAATTTTGACTGATTTTTTACCATTTTAATAAATTTTCACCCTTACTGATTGGCTTTGAGAGAGCTCGTACTATTAGAAGATTATAACTTATTATGGATTATCCTCTTAGATTGTTCTTTTGTGGTTAGTTTAAGCTATTTAATTGATAATTTTCCTTCTGAATAAAGCTTATATGCTGAGTTATAACAGAAAAGAGACGATGGGGCAAGTTTACACACTGTGTAATAATATTCTGTTGGCCACTTATTGCTAGCTTTTATTCATTGTATTATTTTTTCAGTTTAAAAATGATTCGGAATTATAAAAAGAGAACTAAAATAAATTAATATAATCATCTACACGTGATGAAGATGGTAGTTGAAAATGTTAAAAGTGGTCAATCTCTGAGAAAGGTAGCTGCGGCTTTTGGATTTAATTTCAAAACACTTTCCAACTACGGTAAAACATTCAATGCCCCAGAAGAAACTGCAAATGCTTTTTTTTGGGGGGGGGGGCTATGGAATAGGAACCAGCGCCTGGAGCAAAGGGTTTTTTTTATAATAAGAAACTCCTTGTTCTGAAAGAAAAGTTGGGAAATGTTGATCATAAAAAGAAACAAAAAACCAATAAAACTTTTGACTCTGATAAAGTGCATGCATGATGATGGAAATTGTCTATGTATTTATTGTTTAAAACCATACGAAGATTCAAGACCTGGCGAATAGTGAGTACAATGCACCAAATGTAAGAGGTGGGCTCATGAGGACTGTATTACCGCAGGAAATTCAAAATTTATTTTGCTTGTATAAATTGTGAGAGCGGTTTCGAAAAAGAAAAGAATTCACCATAATTAATGTTTGTGATCTATTATGAACTTTTTGGAATAAACTAGGTTTCTTTGGATTTAATTTTTGTATTTTAATCGCAGTAAGTCTTATATTTAATCATTTTCAGTGGTGTGTAAACGTGCCCCAGGCATTGTGTAATCTTGACCCGGTCACGGGGCAAATTTACACAGGTGTCATCATAGCAAAGAAAATAATATAACTAAAAATATATAATAGTCGAAGGTACTTAAAATTATGCACCAGATGTCTTCAGGCCTAATTAATTAATTAGCAATGAAAACAAAAAATTATTGTAATGAATAAAAATAGAAGAATTAAAGTTTAAAAAGTGTGTAAATCTGCCCCTGTCTCCCCTGCTTGCGTTGGTAATGGTGCAGATAAAATGTATGCAATTATATGCAAAATTAAATCAGTTTAACAATAACAAGAATTGTTGTAAATTGTAGCAATATGTCGTAGATATGAAAGAATTTAAGAGAATTCTGGCAAAAACATAACATCTGATAACAACGAATATTCCTGGGTTATTAAAAGTAAACGAGCAAAAGAAATGTTAAGTGTTTATAATGATGGAAAACAATAATATGCAAAGAAAAATGTTGTAGAATAAAATAAAGAACAGCGCCAAAGACGTTTCATTCTTTCCAAGTATAAGATGCACATATACTGACATTTTCCAATTTTCTAAAAATCGGACAGCGAGCAGTGGTATTAAATTGCACCCTAACGAGGACTCAAGATCTGACTCGTGGATACTTTATCTTGGAATAGAAAGAAGATAGTTGATTAAGCCGGTAAAATATCAAACTGATAATATATTTTTATAGTCAGTTATACGAAAGAAGATTTTCTACATTTAATAAAAATATCCTACTACATCAATATTTAGATTAAATTTTTATTTAAAAGGAATTTTAGCATGTGCAGAATGCTCAGGAAGTAATAAAATGCAGATCATACCAATTGAATAATGCCTGGTTATGTTTTTAGATATACAAAGTATATTTACTACTTACAACGTAAATAAAAAAAACCTTGTCGGACGTGATCCAATTAGTGCGATTAATCCAAATCAGCCAATATCACTGAGACAATTTCTGTTTACAAATTAAAAATTCATCGTCAGTCGCACCGAGCACGTTTTCTGCCATGTTTTTCGTTATTGAATACTCCTGGCTACTTCAAACAGCGATAAAGGAAATTTTAAATTTAGAGTGATAGGGAAAAATTTTAAATGAACTTCTATATCATACAAAAAGGGATCAATTCTGTTTTTTTTATGAATCTGATTTGAATTTTGATGGGCGAATTCAATATTTTTAATAATTTTTCTATTAAAGAATATAATCACAAGTAAAAATATAATTCGATGTTATTTTTCAAATTCTGATATTCTTATATTTAATTCTTAATTTTATTCTTAATGCTTATTTATTTAGAATTTAATATTTAGTTTTATATGAACTTATTACTTTTTATAATTATATGCATATTTTGCGCTTACGTAAATTTCATATCTATATTTATTGATCTCAAATTTTTTACATTTTTAAAATCTTTTTTTAAAAAATTGCTAATACTCCACGAAAAGTATAGCTGTGGGGTATTCTTAACATTTAAATTTACTTCGTGAATGTTTGTAGTTTTAACATTTTTTATCAGTACATATATTTGCTTAAGATATTATCTCTAAATGTCTGTTGCTAATTTATTCATACACTTCTCGAGCTAGTTTTTAAACTTGATGAAAAAAAAAAAACGTGATAAAACAAAAATTTCTAATATTTTTGACAGTAGGTTTACAAAACGAAATTGTTAAACCCAGGTTTATGATTAAAAATTTTATTTAAAACATATGAAAGACAGAAAAATTTATTGAAAAATTACTAAACACACAAGGAATTTTCAGAAAGATCTAATTGCTTTTTCCATTTAATTTGTTTGATGATTCCGTTTCATTCTTTTATACACTGTATACAATATCGATTTTAAAAGTATGCATTAATGCTATATTCAGTTTAATTCACTCTCTTCAGCAAATTTAGATACTGTAGTTTAAATGTATAAAATATGCTAAAGGCTAATTTGTCACATCAATAGATTACATTATTATTTATCAAAATTTACGTTTGATGTTTCATATGATGAAATTTTTATGTGTCATGCAAATAAAAACGCTTGAATTTTTCAATCATTTTCAATTTGTTTTCTTGAATGCTTTATTCAGTTAAAGATGTTTTCGTTATTTGAATTAAGATAAAATAAAATTCTGAGCGAAGTTCAAAATTTGATTTTCGATCTCTTTGATGTAAAGAATTGACTCTCTATCTAACTACGTTTTTCATTCATCTTAATTTTAGCATAAGATTGTAAAATAATTTAAGCTTAACGATTAAATTAAAGAAGCAAAAAGTTTATTAAAGGAAAGAAAGTTTATTAAAGTTTTAAATTATTTCAAATCATAAGTCCATTGCACACAAGGAAATGCTTTAAAGAGTAAAGAAACTTGGGTGTACATTGCAGTTTCTTAACTTCCGACTAATTATCTATTAGATGATTATATGAACGCTAAATAAACTATTATTATTGTAATAAACATATGCTTGAAAATAAGATGTGATAAAATACGTTGAAAACTGATTTGACAGATAATGTCACTGAACTTTAAGGCAAATTGAAAATCTAAGCAGATTAAATAAAAGTCACCTTAAAATTTGGTTGTTACATTTTCGGTATAGGTACATCATTGTTTTTCCAACTGATATAGAAATATTAACTTAAAAGCAAATTTTCTATATAGTTAGTAAATTGGGCAATAATTGACGCTTATAATTTGTAGAAAAATCCAAGTGAATAGTTTACAAGAAACACTCAAATTAATCCACACTGCTTATAAAGTGCTTGAAAATATTTTGAAAGGTAACTTACCAAAATTACGTAAAAGTATTGTTTCAATATGAACTTTGGCAAGTGGTGAAGCTTATAACTTCGACGCTGAACTATTCTAAAGCACCCATATCTGCAACAGACGAAGTGTCAGATTCAGGAAGAAATTGCCCAAACAGTGCCTCGTCGAAACTTCATCGGCCAAGTTTCATCAAAACCTTTTTCGTCTACCTTGTATAGTTTTCTCAGTGAGAGATCTTTCCCAGAATCTTATCAGTTCAAATTGAAGAGGTCATCTCGCCAAGGTTGCGCATGAGATATGGTCGTCGCCAACATATACTTCCCCTTTCAATTTAACGTCTCAAAAAATCTTCCGTAAAATTTTCTTAAAAAATTAGATTTCATCAAAATACGTTTGAAAATGAACTTTTCATTTATTTTCACAAAAAACAACGATGAAATTCAACCACCTCGAAATGATATAAGTTTACTGTACTTAAACAAAGAGTTTCGTTTTCTAAAGCTAAGAACTACAATGTATTTAAAATGACAGATATTGATACTTTTTGTGTATATTACTTAAAATAAATTTCGTTTTCTTTTGTGAGACAAGCAGCCAAATGTTTAAATGTCATCTTTTTCAGACACCTTTATAAAAGTTTTAAGGCAAATTTTAAATTGTAAGCAAATATAATACCCATTTATAATAAAATTTTCAAACTGTTTTATGTGTTACGCAGTTTCCTTTATAGAAGCATTTAAGAAAAAAATGAATAAGTAGATTTCGATTAATATTATAATCTCTCCATACCCTATTGATCATTAGTCACTTGACGATCTGATTATTAATGAAACGTTTCTTTAAATACTGGAAATATTTAATATAACGGATGACAATTAGCAATCATTTCGGACTGCAAACAAATCGGACAGTGAACACTTTTGTAAAAGATATGTTTGAATAACAAACGCATTTTCAAATAACGAACAGCTCACAAAAGAAGAAGCTAGGAGAAGCAAATATATGTAGTAGAACTGTATCTTACTGCCATCTGCTGGTGTCGCTATAGAGAGATAAAGAGACGAAGGAGGGATAACAAAGGGTTGCCAACAGCAGCAGGAAATTTGCCATGTGAACGGAAATTGAAACTTAAAGTGAAATCGAAAGTGAGAGTTGTGAACTTTTTTTATACATCTATGAAAGGCTTCTGCCCCTAGAATCTCACAATTACATACACTCGTATCCAAAAGTTAAGCGTAATTCGTAAGTTGCTAAAAATTTGGAAGTAATATGAATACAATTATTCTTAATCAGTTGTAGAGAATCTTTAGACGTACAGTCGTTGGAACTCACCTTTTAGAGTGAAGATTTGGTCGCAGGGGCATTTAGGGGACCGACCAGAAGATAATGAAGAAGAAAATAATTTGGGCTCACTCCGTTTCACAGAAAGCTGATAATGATTTACAATTTTCATGGTTTTGTTTGCTGTACGTAATACTTATATGCAATTTTGTTAAAATAACACGTATTTTCGCGAAAATATTAAAATTTTCTGAAGAAATCAAATTTTTTTCAGCGTATTTTTTACTTTTAACATGCAGAGTTTTCAACCAAATTATACGAAATTTACCGAATATGTGACAATATGTTAGCAAAGCATTGTATTAAAATTTGAAGTATATACTTGGAATATTCAAGGAAATATGAATATTTGTTGTAAAAATTTTTTAACTAAACATGTGCGAAACATAGTAAAATTTTTCTTTTATAATTTGGAAGCCAGATATATAGGGTCGCTTATATAAAAATTCCATGTTCTCTAAGAGAAACAAAATGATGAGGGTTTTACACAAAATGATATTTTTTAAATTTAAATCTTCGAATAGTAATTGTCGTATTGCAATTTAAATTATGTATTTAATTTATAAGTATACAAGGGTATTCAGGATATTCCACCTTCATAAAATTAGATATTACTGTTGTTCATTATTACTGTTGTACTCATACAATTCAATATTATATTGCGTATAAAATATTGCACTGCTTAGGCTTTATAAAGTTTTTCTTATTTAGGAAAGGTTTTTCCTTTATTTCAATTATTTGATAAATTCAGGCCACAGAGGGAATATTATTAGATTATTTAGTCATTCCCTTGACAGAAAATTTATCCATATTAGAACTCCGATGGTGAGTGGCAAAAGTTCACCATTCGAGTTCTCTTCCACTTTTTTCATTTTATCTTAATGTGTTTTAATTTTAATTAAAGCATGATTTGTGTTGTTTGATTGTATCTTAATTTGTTAGTTAACTTCACACAATATTGATGATGCAATAACTGGATGCTGCTTCGCTGGCGCGAAAGGTGTATTGTTATTGCGATTGTTTACTTCTTCTGTTTCTTCTGTATTATTTTCTTTTTATAATTAAATATCTTTCTTTTGTATTTTATTGGAAGTTGCTGCACTTTTGCGCCATTTTGTTTAACAAAAAGTTTAATTTTCAGTATCTCTTGTTAAATTATTTCATTTGTACTTGTTGCTCTGTTAGGTGAGAACAGAAAGAAAACAAGCGTCCCCAAAAAAGGGACAATGGTAAATAATGGGTAAAATGTCTATTGTATTTCTTAGTTAGAAATTCCTTAGAAATTGCTTAATTGTTGCTATTTTCAATTGCATTCAAGAAAAGACGCTTAGTCGATTAGTACTTAACGAGTATTTCGAATGTTTATAATTTGTTGGTACGACAATCCCCCTCTTTTGGAATCACACCGTTGATTCAAATTACTGGTTAACATCTATCATTTTCAACGGAATTTCGTTTGTCCCCCTTTTACTAAACATCTGAGTAAGAAAACTGATTTTTTTTAAACAAACAGAAAGTGCAATCAACTTGTCACAAGAATCGTCCCTCACAAATCATCTGCCTTGTCTGTTATCACAAAAACTGGGTTTAGCCCATCTCTTGTAGGTGTTGCTCGAAAATCATTATACAATGATGTATTTAATGCGCAATTGAAAAGTACACTTCCACCGATATTTCCTGTTTTATTAAACATGATTGTAATCACTCCTATAACGACCGTCATGTAGCAGGTTTTATAACTGCGCATTACTCGTAACGGATAAGTATTAAATGTATAGCAAATAAATGTTTCCAAGTTAATAGTTTAATACTAAACATTAAAACGACGCAATATGCGGCTGAACTGCAGACTAAAGATTTTATTGGAAGTCAATTCTGTTTCAGTACATGATTAGTTATAAGAATTGCAGAAGTACATCTGCCCGACATTTCGACGATTACGGCCATTCAAAAAAATATTATTTGATTTGTTAAGAATATTTAAAATACATGTAAGAATATTTCTTAGCTATCATGATTATGTTACGGAAATTTTTAAGCTAAATTTCTCCTATTCAACTAAAGATAAAGCATGTCCTTTCAAATGAATGATTAATGGGGTTCTTAACTCACTAGAGTTTAAGAAACGCAATCAGAAAGGATAGTATTGAAAATAAAAACATCGAGTTTACTTCGAAAAAACTTCTTTTGCGTTCTTTTAAAAATATTTAAGATTTCTTTGAAATTTAATAAATGTCAAATATTGAGAACAGTCGCCAGAGATTTTTTTTATCAAAACATAATATTGTCTATGGCAATTTCTTAAAAGTAGTGTACAAAAAAAATTATGACTTCTTTGGATTAAAATTTGGCAAAATATTTTTATAAGTGTATGTAACCATAAAAACATTTATAAATCCGTAAAACATTGCTTTAAATATAGAAAATCTCAAAAAATATTTTATTAACCAATAATTTACTACACGAAGTTAAAAGCCTCGAGATCATTCCGTAAATTTTAATTAAAATTTTTTGAACTTTAAAAATGCATGATTTAATATATTTTCTTTAAAAAACATACATTTATCTGAATCATCCGAATAAATTACTAAAATTTTGTAGCCAATTCGATGAAATTTGGTACTTTTATTTGGAGAAATTTATTGGGAAAAATTGCATGTCCATGAACTTTTTATCCAATCTATAACTGTTAGTAAAAATCAGTAATAAGAGTAATAAAATGATGAAGCAGATAAAAGAAATCCCCTCGCAACGTTATAGAAACATCAGCAGTAAGAAATAACTCGCGAAGAGGTCCTACTACTTGAACAGAGCTATCGCGGCTTACAGGCAACATCAGCGACGCATTCTACTTTACAGAGAAAATCGTTGGTTGTTTGATCAAATGACCAACATTTTGTCCAAATCTTGTTATCAAATAGATTCTTTTACCGAAATAAATTAGTTCAAATTATTAATGCAAACTTAATTCATTACGTTTAATGCAATTTGTGACAAATATTTATTCATATAGATAGCTGGGTTAAGAAAATGAAATGCATAGTAAGGCCTGAATTAAACTGAATAACAATAAGCATCTTGAGTACTTCTAACAAATTGATAGAATTGTTTACGAACGTTTTAATTGCATAAAAGGCTGGAAAATACAGGGGATAGTCGCCGAATTTAGACCTAGATTGGACCGGTATCATAGCTTCAATTCTATTCAATATTCAAAATAGGCAAATTATGGTGTAGCAATTTAAATGGGGTTTATGGTATCATCTTTATGAGAAAGCGCTACGCAGTTACAGTTAGAGAGCAAGTGTTTAGATTTAAGTATTAGCAAGTGATTATTTGAACTGAAGACAGAAAATCCTTTCGCTGTTCTAAATTAAGTAGGAAAATATGCTATTATATCTCAGATAGGAAATTTCTTTAGCTATAATTTACTATAATCATTTTATTTAAAATTAAGATTAAGGGAATTTTCCTATATTGAACCATACTCAATAAGCCTAAATTGAACCATTTAAATCAATGTGGTTATTGTCGTAAACTACAGGAATAACTCAGAAATCAGTTTATCACCACTAATAGTCCTCATAAATTGGAATTGGGGACGAATCAAAGCAGAAAAACAATAAAAGGACACTAAAGCCATCAAAAATTATAAAAACTTAGGATACGCAACATTTGTATCATTTGTGAAGAAATGAAGGGGGAAGAGGAAGTGATACAGTGCATAGAATATCAATCTTGGGTTCATGCATTGTATGCTCGTGTAAGTTTGAGAATGAAAAGATAATTTTGCTTTAATTGTGCTTAAAGAAATTGTTGGTCCAATCTGGCCACTAGTGGTACAATCTAGGCAACCGGTTTCCTTAATTGGACCGATGACACATTTTTTTTTAAATCTACAAAAACTTTTACTACATTTTTTTTTCGTTAAAATTATTTCTCGATCACTGTGCATCTAAAAATGTCCAAGTGGTCCAAATTCGGAGACTCTCCCCTACATATTATTCACATTTTAGCCTTTGTTATCCTAGTATTTATATATATTTTAATTTAAGAAAATCCAGAATGATCCAGGAAATAAACAAATTGGAAAATATATTTATAAGGCTTGACAAATATGTTATTCTACGAATGCCTTTGTAAGAATCTACGAATGTGAATTTTACAAAATACAGCAACATATGCCCAAACGTATCCGGACACTTGCAGATTTTCACATTTTTTAGAATTTCTTCGGAATGGTTTAACTGACTGCCTTTAAACTTCGGGCATGTAAAGAATAGCAAAAACTAACATTTTACATTGAAGATTCGGTCCTGAGGGCAATTAGGGGACCGTCTACAAACTGATGAAGATAAAAAGGTTTTGGGCACACCCCGCTTCACAGAATACTCATAACAAGATGAAACTTTCAGAAACGGTAATATTCAATGTGCATAATATTTACAGGAATTTTCGTAAACTCAGAGCAAATATTTGGGAAGATACAAAGGTTTTCTTAAAAAATCTCAAATTTTCCCACCTGTTTTTTGCTTATAACATGCAGAGTTTTTTGTTATATTATTCCAAACTAACAGAAAATATGACAATATGTTAGAACAGCATTTTCTAAAAATTTGGAAAAGAAATTTTGAATATTACAGGAATTACGAGTAGTTTTAGTAAATAATGTTTTATTGCGCAAGCGCGGAACATAGTGTAATTTTTCTTTTACAACTTTAAAGCCAGATATATACGGCAACTTATATAAAAAAATTCACTTCAATATCATTAGTATTCAGAAAGATATCGGCATTACAACGAGAAGAATTTTAGCTCCTGTCGAAGAGAAGCTAAAAGTTGAGGAGTTTTATACACAAATTGATAATTTTTAAACTTATATCTTTAAATAGTTATATTGAATTGTATAGTGGTTAGAATTTGATGAATACCCATGAACACATCTAATATTCGTAACGAATAAAAAAGTATATATGTAGAATTATTAAAATATTTTAAGAAAAGAAATTAATTAGATAAAAAATCGTTTCGCCATAAAAGAAATATATTTAAAAATATCGTTTAGCCGTAAAATTTCAATATGTAACTTATTAATAATCATGTAAATAATATAATTAAAGTAATAAAATTTTTGTTATTTATAGTGCCTAATTAGCTGGAATTTAAGTTATGCACGTGATTGATGTCTTCATGGGTATTCAGCACTTTTGGGCATATAGTGCATTAGATAGTGTCATTATAAATGACAAAAAGGAGGACAGTCTTACTTCATAAATTTACTTTTTAAATATAAATAGTAGCAAAATTATAGCTTCTCCTGTGCCGTAGCCAATTTTCGTCCCTAGTCGTCATCAGTGCCTTAGTAATGGCAAATGGACCCGGGGTATGGTATTTCCCCTCAACATATCTGTCTTTAAAAACGGGCACAATACCAGTGGCGCCCCTTGAAACTGGTTCCCTGGGCCTGTATACCCCTTTCCCAACCCTTGTTATACCATTGCTTTTCTGCAGAAATAAATTCCAATAATATACATTCACAAGTGAAACATTTTTAAAGCTACTATCAAACAACATCTTTCTCTAGATAAGTTGCCTATTTGTTCAACTTTTTTAAGCAAATGTATCAATGCATTATCTTAATTTTCGCCTATATATAAACCAAACGTCACTCATAATGTCTGTTGCTATGAGGTCTTTGTGTTACTTTTAAATGGAAATAAGATGTTATCTCACGTGAACGTTCTATCTTTATTTGCATGTAACAGCCAGCACACACGAAAAAAATATCTTGAGTAGCCTCATAGATGTTTCGAAATCACTTTCTGATAAGAAGGTGTTAGAAATCTTTCTTGTTTATTTAGCAAAATACATGTTAAGAATACGTGGAAACTTACGCGTATGAAAAGTTTTTTTTTTAAATATACTGTCGATAAAACAAAATTATTTTAAGATCACTTACAAAAACTGTTTATATTCTGATTTCCAACAGGTACACGTGCACTACGCAGCTAACAATTCAATGAATTGTAATTTATACAGAGATACTACTTAACTCAATTTCAAACAACTTTGCGCAAAATTTTGTGACGAAAGGCAAATGCAGATGGATGAGATAAATAACTCCATCACGCACCTTATATTATCTCTTTACGCATTTTTATTCTTTATTCAATTTTGAAATGGATTACAAAAGGTTCTACGCATTTTCGTTTTTATAGGGCAGCTTTTATTTTGATGCATGATTTATTCTGCAAGTTGAATTTTTAAATTATGAAACAGCGCTTTATATTAATATATCTCAAGTTTAATAAAATGTTTGTTTTATGCCATGTAAGCTGCTGAAGTTTCTTGTCGTTGCAGAGTGTTTCATAATTATCGAAGAAAAGAAGAATCGAAGAGAATCTGAGAAAGATTAATCAAAATGTGTTTAATAGCATCCGAAACGCAATATTTTGCAGGACTCAACATAGGATCTGACAAACTAAGGAGCCAGTGCTGGGTTTTAAAAACCTGCCCATTTGTTATAAATAACCGTTACTTAGGGGAAGAAAACGAACCTTTTCTTCTCCAGCCAAAAGAGAAAAAGAACTTCTACAGCTTTCTGTTTTGAAATGAAAAGCAGTTTTTTTTAACAGATACGTGCTAGTTCTATTTAATTTGCCGCAAATTTGATTACTAGACTTCAGTACACTTTGTTTTAAAAGCAAGAGAGAGAAAGAAAGTGCTTATTTACATAAATTAATATTTTTACTTATCAAATTTATAACTAGTTACAGATATTCCTTTTAAGGCTTTCAATGAGATGATTTTCTACTTAAAAAATATGCTAAGCAAAGAAGCGGATGTATTAAGTTTTCCAATATTTCATGTTCCTATCAGTCAAAAAAAAATTATAATCTTCTCGAAACATAATGATGAAGCAAATCATGCTGAAAACGAAAAGCATTCCGAATATTTTTAAAAATATGCTTGAAAAATAACAGGCTGATTTCCGCTGTTTTAACTCGCTTTCTATAACGATATTTATTATTAAATTATAACCATTTAACGTCCACGAGGAGAAATGCTGCCTGCCCATATCAGACAGAAAATACTATTAACGGAAAATACTATATAATCTCTTAATAATTTGAATCTTATTTTGATCATTTTTATAATGACCTATATATAAATTTTATTTTCATATGGAATAAAGGCAGTAGTTAAGGCCTTAGAAGGTTCATATAAGGCATTAAATTATATGAATTTATAATGTTATAATGAACCAATAAATTTTATGTTTACTTATAATGTATATCTTCGGAAACTGGCTTAACATAATAAAACAAATATGTAAAAGGTTATGCTGCAAGGAAACAGAAATTACTCGTTAAATTGTTCTAATTTTAATTTTTTATGTTTATTGAAACTAGACGCGATACTTATTTAAGCTTAATATCAAATAAAAGTACTCGAATGAGGTTAAATTATCTCTAAAATGCTGAAAAAAGTCTCAGAATTCCACTACAATTGCATTCTTTAGTTATTTTCCGACGAAGTCCTTCCTTCTACAACATTCTGATAGCACACCAAAATGTCGTTGTATTTTAACTTTTTAACAAGTAATTTGTTAAAAAGTAAAAATACAACGTTTATTAAACAAATTTGTATTAAACCCTATTTTAACAAGAGTAACATGATAATGTTATGCGTTATAACTGTAGAAGAAACTTTATGGTAAAATATGATAGATTTCATTGGGTTTTCATGAATTGTTTTGTCGCGATTGGAAACTAACCTTAATTACCTTAATGAATGGCTGAAATCCAGATGTTATTTCAAATAACAAAGATCACTTCCATAGTCGTATTTAAGAAAACTTTTCTGTTTCTCTGACTTTGAAAGCGTTGTGATTCGGGTTAATTTTCTTATGAAGACTGATATCTGATCTTGTAATAAATTCAGACCTTGGTGTCAAAATAAATTCAGAGTTGTAAGTGAACAGTATTTTCAAGATATTTTTAGCTGATAAAATGGCTAAATTCATATCCATAGTAATGCTTAGACTGAATTCTTTTACTAAACCTCAAATAATCTAATGATCAAAACAAAATACTCTTTGAGTAGCATAGCTCTGTAGCTTTACTGACGAGAGAGTATTTTTGCAGTGAAACACGTTTTACAGAGAAGATTCTGACGTCATACGAGAGGTTATACAGTGTCCGATTGTATATTTATTGTCGAATAGGGAGAGAAATTTTGAGTTTCCTTAGCAGTTATAAAATATTATCGAATTTCAGTCTTAGACTATATCTCAAGGTTATCTCTGATAATACAAATCATATGATACCATACAAGAACCAAATGGAAATGAAATTTCCATTTGGTTCAATGGTACCAAATGTTCCAAAGTTGGTACAATGACGTGGAGTACGTTACATTTCTCTGTGTATTCTTAACTGTTTCATGTAGTACGCGAGTTAATAAATTTATTTTCAAAAGTACATCGAAGCTTTCCTGTGTGTTGTGGCTTTTGAATGGCTATATCTTACATAATTATATGTATCTTACATAAATACCACAAATTAATAAAATATTCTTTAATTTAAACATAAAATTCCGTTCAAATATGTATGTATAAATCGATTTTGCGTAACATCGATAATTAAGTCTTTTAATTAATATTTATTTTCGATAATCAATACTTAAAGCAGAGAATATAATAATTATTTATGACAAAATAATGATATTTAAATTTATTAAAGCCAAGAAGGATGTTGAAATTTATTTCCTTATATCTACTGACAAAAGGGATCTACTTTCGCCTTCTGGCTTGTCCACAGGAATTTTTTGGGTTAATCTGTAGTCTACGGTGCCGATTTATTTCGTTCCTCTTAGGATCGCCAACTCTTTACCACCAAGAACGGAGGATGAGAGAACATTTGTTTTGGTTGCATAATGATATTTTCAACGAGTGACATGCGCGGAAATTAATCTTTTCATCGGTGTTTTGCACATCACGCTATATTGCGCCTCGTTTCGATTGGACTGTTTTGTTAATCTCCGATGTGATTGATCGATTCATTCGAATTTCAATAAAACTTCGTTTGGAATTCTACAGTTTGAATATCGGTTCAGTACTGTGTTATTCTGTGTGTTTCGTTTCTCGATGAATAAGCGAAGCTACGAGTATTCCGCTATGCTGAAAGCGAAGCCGCTGATGTTTTATCAAGTTAAAAAAATTTGTCCGGTACACGCTTGAAATGCCGCAAGCATTCCGTGTGGAAATTCTCGTCATCGGAATTTTTTTAAAAAAACATAGATTCCTAACATTCAATGAAAAAGCGTAGCTACTAGTTTCCTGCTATGCTGAAAGAGAAACCGCTGATGTTTTTTAAAGTTAAAAAAATTGCCCGGTACACACCTGAAATGCCGCAGGCATTGCGAGCTCAATCTCTCCTTTACAGGTGACACATGCGCAAGAGAGTGACGAAAAGCGCACTGAACATCCGAAACATCATTTGTCGACAGCAAATAAAATTGCGCCAAGAAAAATTGGCGAGAAAAAGGTGCGCACTGTAAACTCCAAGTTTACCATATTTTGTCTTGAAATAGGAAGTTTTTTAATGAAGAATTTTAAGTAAACATTTTTTTCAAACACAAATTTTAAATTCGTTGATTATGATTAAATGAAAGTTTTAGTTCGTAATTAATTTTTTAAATCATTTTTTACGTATTCCTTACAGGCAATCAGACAAATCCCTTGCAAACAGCCCTCTTTTATGCAGCATATCACTTACAATATATCTGGAGAGTCGAGTTCCTGTAGCTGCCACAAACTCCCTTGAAATCTGGGCTGCCATCAACTGTCTATTTCTTTCAGCAATCGTTGGCAAATAACAGTCCTGAAAGTCTGCTGTGGCATGTTTTTTTAACTTAACATGGTTGTCTGCATACATCATCTGTATTTTAAACTGCTTCGAGATTCTCGTAATGACGCTTTTGGTTACTTTTAAGTCTTCGTTTTCCATTCTCCCAATGACACGCCATTTTTCACAATCCGTTAAATGCTTTCCCAACAACATGTTCCATTTTTCATACGTGAACATTTTATCCGACTACTCATACAAACCAAATTTCAAGCATCGTTTACACTCATTTTCACACGTGCTAAATAATTTGCATATTTCTGAGAAGTGAAAGGGAATTCTACTCGAATATGTGATAACGTTGACCTTAAGCTACCAACAAACTACTTTTCATAGGATTTCACAAAATAGAATTAACATATAGCACCTTTTCGTGATTGTTCCTTTAATTTTTCCCGCCTTGTCGCACTACTCCAGAGGTTCCTAATCTGTGGTACTCGTACCCCGGGGGTACGCGAAATGAAGGATTAGTTGAGGGTACACGAAATCAAAGTTGGTAATGGTGCAAACAAGAAAACATAAGGAATTTTTAAAAGTTACAGAATTTTGTCTCCCCAAGTTAATACTTGCCATTTAATAACTTTACCACTTGAAAAGTTGATTGTTACAGAGTGTAAGTTTCAGCCATCCTTATAAGTTAATGCGAAATTATTATAATACTGATTTCATTTGTTTTGGCGTTGAACTAATACTATTATTACTGCAATAAAATGTAAAATCAAAAATAAGTGCAGCAAATGTTATTAATTCAAGTCATTTGACTCTTAAGCTAACATAAGGGCTCTTAACATTATTGATAAAAACATCTTTGCATAGACGGATATTTGGTGGTAGGGGGGATATTACATTCGTTACAGATACCCACCCCTGTAAATCGGGAACGAGCACACAGGCAGGGTGTGCGGTGGGGTCCGTGAAATCTACCATCAGCTACGCCACATCCACTCTTACAGGCCTGACATCCTCTTTGGAGACTTCCAACCCCTTCTCCGACACTAGGACACGCTATGTCGAGACAGTCACGTGCCCGTAGTCATCACTCTCTGGGGGGATATAACAGTAGGGGGTAGGCGAAAATATAAAGATTAATCAAGGGATACGCGAGGGAATAAAGGTTGGGAGCCCCTGCACTACTCTGTTAAAGATTTACATATAAATAGCAATTCGCATGCAACTAAGATAGAAAAAAATCTATTACAGAAATAAGCTGATTGGTATCATCCCATTTTACCATACAACTCATTAAATTAATAGTACTAATTTACGGTTTCATTGTTGAAATTATTGTTCATCAAAGAGGAAATATATTTGGCGACTGCTAACGGATTTCAGATTTTCTACCCACAAAAGCTGATTGTCAGTAACCCCACTCCATATCGCAGGAAGAGGAGGTGCTATCCGTTTAGATGGGTTCGCATTTCTGACTCTAGGTTTGGAAATTGTTGTCTTCTTCCCTTTTTCTTTGTGTTTCTGCTCAATGCTGCTGTTGTTGGGCTCCGTGAGAGAGGAGTAGCTCAAGTTTATGTTTTCTTTTATAAATATACTAGTTAATTCAAAATAATTGTCCTGGTTACAAACGACTATAATTCTTTAATGAAAAGTTATTCGAAATTAAGATTTACACAAAGTAGTAAAGGGAAGTTCGATTTTTTTAAAATACCAAAGTGTTTTAGGTGTTTTCTCAGTTACATAGATAACATCCAATCAGTAATCGATTTTGTGCCATACATCCTAAAGTATATCAGTAGTCACTGATACAAGAGCATTTGCGTTCGTAAATTGTTTTAGACAAAGGAGGCACAAGCAAAAATACTTTTGCATTCTCCAAAAAAGAAATCGCACAGAGTTACGTCAGGAGATCTAGATGGCCAAAGGTGAAACACAGCATCGTGATTCCACAAAAAGCGTTCCAACTGTTTGGAAGATGTTAATTTAAAAATGTGCGACCTCAGTTTGAGAGGGGGTGTGCTTCATCTTGCTGGAAGATGTTGTTCTCTGGAATCTGTGTCAAGCTGTGGCATTAGCCACTGCTGAAGCATTTCGTTGAAACATTTTGTTCAAGGAAGAAAAATGTACAGTCGACTGTACACATTTTCTGTTGACAATACGCACCATTTTTACTTAAGACACCACGCATACTCAGTGGTGAATCCAGGGGGGCTATGGGGCTGCAGCCTCCCAGATCTAAACAAAATTCTTGATTTTTTCAAATCACTACACCTGTTTGTTCTTAATTTCTTTTTTTAAAAAAATTAAAATGTGGCAAATGCTTTCTGGCTTGGCAGGATCGAAAATTTTCCCGCTTTTGTAGGCATTCCACTCGTACTTGAAGCGTTAACGCGGTCGAAAACATTTTTTGGATAGTTATTTCATTGTATTTTTATTAAATTATCGAAAGTATTGTAGTGTCCTTTGTTATTTTTATTGTCGGGTGAGTAAAGTTAATTTTTTTTTCACTTACATAAGTCATGAGGACCAAACCTACCAAAATCCTGGATTCTCCACTGCGCATACTCCATCTTCCGATTCACTGCGCTTGCTCCACAGTGAACGAAACTTTGAACTTCCTTCTAACTACTCTACAAACTTTAACTTTGTGTAATACAGTTACAGCCGTTTGTAATCGGAGTAATAATTTTAAATTACCCTGTGATACCCGGTTCTGAGAAGTTTATTATTTTGTGTATGCAATATTATGGCTTAGTAAGCTAACGTTTCAACAGAGTATGTTGACAGGATATAATTTTTTAATTTTCAAACAATGCTTCGAGTCAATTCTATCTTCACTCGTGTTTTAACCAAAATATAGATTATTTGAAAATGACTGCCATGTAGTTTGAAATGCGGTGTTAATTTCTTCTAGACCCGAAAATATTCGAAAAATACATCAAATCACTTTCAAAACCAGAATTTTTGGAATTGCGGATGTATGAGTATGAAACGCTGTCAGAAAAGCAAGCAACATTAGTCATATCTGTCGAAACTGTTAAGGCTACTTCGGTGTCCTCGATAAAAATGAAACACCACTTTGCTTTCCTTTGTTTTATACACACGTTAAGTCCCATAAGAGTACTGCCATTTATATATTATTTATAAAGCCGACAAAAAAGGCAAGATTTCTCTCACATCCAATAGAAAAATAGGAAAAAAGTATTAAGTTGGCGACAGTTCAATGCGCCTGACAGAAACAAAACGATATCTCTAGGTAATCTATCTGTATGATATCTATTATAGAAGTCATCTTATCAAATAGAGTAAATATAAACTTGCAAAAAGTGGAGAAGTCGTCAACTAATCCTTAAGGTCAAGCTGGGTTCATCTACTAGCAGAAGTTTCCAAGGACGTTGAACAAAGCAATAAACTGTTTATGATGATGGAACAGTTTTCTGGCGCCATAATCTAGAAACATTTTTTATTTTTAGTTTGTCAGATCAGATGCTTTATTCTACCTTTTAAAAAGCAGACTACGTTATGAAGCTCTTTTCTAAAATCTCAGGTACAAAAAAAATATAAATAACACTTTACTATTTGAATCTAGATGAACCCGATGTTGCTATTCTGCACAGAAGTTGTCGCTTTCAAAACTCGGTTCTTCTTCATAAATTTTTAATGGTTTGTATAGTGATCTATGCTTGTCTAGGTGAGTTAAATTACTCCTTAAAGTTTGTTCACAAGTTTTGAAACACCTTGTATTCTTAGAGTCTGTAGGCTCTGAAAGAATATAACGATTAGCAAGAAAGAGTAGCTTTTAGACGTCTTAAGTCTTGCACTGGGCATTAAGAAGGGTTTTGATACATCTAAAATCTGTTTTCTTTTTTTAAAAAAAGTTTAAAATAAAATATAGTATAGTAATAAAACAAATTAAAAATCATTATAAATCATTATGTAACTTATTTGAATGTAATAAATCATTACAGTCAAATAATAATGATCCCTCTTGCTATAGTCACTCGTTGGAGATGTCAAATGTGGATGGGTTGGCCTAGTTTTATGTCAGGGATTCATAAACTATAAGGAGGGTTTTGAAGTCGAGAAGAGATTGACAGCGAATTCTCTGTCGGATTCTTTAATAACAGTAAGCAAAAGTAAATCAGAAAACACTCTTCATTTTAAACACCGTATTAAAATATTACAAATAATATTATGTAAATAAATTGTTTCATTTCACTAATTAATTCTTTACTTTCCTTTGGTTTTTCATGTTTATATGCACATTTCGGATCACGAAAAAACACTTTTGCTTGTACATGGGTTACAAAGTATTTTTGCGATCGAAGTTAGGTAGCTGTTAAAAAAAATTGAGGCCTGTTACACTTTTTCCACTTGCAATCTATTTTCCGACGGAAAAGGTTTTTCTCTGGTTTACGAGTTTTTTCCCCTCAACCACAAGTGTAATACACGTAAAATAATAACTAGAACATAAATTAATAGTAAATCAAGGAAATTCATATTAATACGGGGATTCGAAAAAAAAAATTCACAACGCTGCAAAAAAAAATTAAAATTTCGAGCCCTGATACCATTCCTTCTGATTCTTATGTAAAATGACCTCCTAAATCCAAATATGACACCCATTTTGCCTCGTCACCCACCGTTTTCTCGGGACGCCCCCCCCATTTGTAACACTGTTTGATAATTTTATGCCCATGAATTTGATTTGGAGGAGGGGGAATCATTATTTTAACCATTAAATGTCTTCTGAGGGGCTACAGAGGTGAAAAGTTCTAAAATATGAACATTTGTAGCAAGGGGTGATATTTGGGTGGGGATTTGTCCCCTTAAATTTAAAAAAAAAAATCAGCGAAAATGACCGGTTTTTCTGATTTGTTTTCGCAATTATTTCACTTTTTTTCTACATATTCGAGCTTCCAGCCCCCTTTTTCCTCACCCAAACACCCCATATAATAAAAATATATAGCAACAATTTTGGCTAAAAGCGGGTAAGGGGGAGAGGTCCCGAAGCCCTGACAAAAAAGTTTGGAAGATTCATTGTACAACGTTGCCGCTCTTTATTTTTATCACTATTCTGTAATTTTATGACCATGAATTTGATTTGGAGCGGGGAAAGGATAATTTTAACACTTAATTTTAAAAATAAAAATAAAAATATAATATATAATAATAAATAATAATAGATAATATAATATAAATGTAATTTATAATATAGTACCTTCATCTAGAGCTTTCTTTCCTCTTGTACCATGAAGTAGAAGTTTTTCGTACCAATGACCACCAGTATTCTGCCAACATGCTCGCATTTTTGAATGCAAGCCATGCTCGTTTTTCTTTGCGATTCAGGTGTTTCATAAGCGTTGAATCTTTAAAAAGTTGTCTAATTCGGGGGTCCACGAAAATTCCTTCCTTGATTTTAGCCTCACTCAGACGAGGAAACTTAGTTTTCAAAAAGTTAAATCCATCACCTGTCTTATCCATTGCTTTCACAAACTGTTTGATCAATCCGAGTTTGATGTGCAAAAGCGACAACGCTGTACAGTGAATCTTCCAAAATTTATTTTTATACATTAATTTTATTTATTATATATTATATTTTTATTTTTAAAGTTAAGTGTTAAAATAATCCTTTGCCCCCCTCCAAATCAAATTCATAGCCAAAAAATTACAGAACAGTGATAAAAATAAAGAGCAGCAACGTTGTATAGTGAATTTTCCAAACTTTCTTGTCAGGGCTTCGTGACCTCTCCCCCTCACCCGCTTTTAGACAAAATTGTTGCTATATATTTTTATTATTTGGGGTGTTTGGGTTAGGAAAAGTTGGGGCTGGAAGCTGGAATATGTAGAAAATAAGTGAAAAAATTGCGAAAACAAACCAGAAAAACTGGTCATTTTCATTGATTTTTTTTTAATTTAAGGGGACAAATCCCCACCCAAATCTCACCCCTTGCTACAAATGTTCATATTTTATAACTTTTCACCTCTGTGCCCCCTCAGAAGACATTTAACGGTAAAAATAATAGTTTTTTCCTCCTCCAAATCAAATTCATGGCCATAAAATTACCTGACAGTGATAAAAATAGGGGGGCGTCCCGAGAAAACGGTGGGTGATGGAGCAAAATGGGGGTCATATTCGGATACAGGGGTCATTTTACATAAGAATTTTCAGGAATGCTGTCGGGGCCATCCATTAAAATTCTGAAGAGCAATGGCCAGCCAATTGGTAGAAAATGGCCCTCAAACTTTCTGCATAGCTTATATACCAGTAAGTTGTATCCGTTGTGGAAGTGCGAATAGAGCGAAGAGTATGGTCGGTATAGTACTGGCGTGAAAACTTTTTCCCCAGGGTTTAATCCCGCCTCCGTTTTCTTTTCTGAAAATATTTTTTAAAATTAATATTCAATTAAATTAAAAATTTATAAACATCTTTTATTAAAATATTAATAATTTTTAAGCATTAAATATTTTTTACTCATATGAAATATGAATCATACTCATAATTTAATTTTTAAACAGTTAAATAATCATAAAAACAATTTTAATGATGTAAAATAATAAATATAATTACTTTTATCACTATATGTCATTAAAATTTTTGAATGATTCCGTTAAAGTAATTACAAAATTTCTGTTCTAGTGGAAATCTTCTTTACGGAACCGGTTTTGACCCAAAAAGAGCAGCCGTTAAACTTTTGAATACAGAGAAAGACGTTCCAAAATCTGAAGTTTATTTCCCAATAGATCTTTAAAATAAACGTACACCATATATTAATTACGCAATATGTCAAAATATTCTTTTATTTCTAATATTTTTATGAGATGTCCTTGTATGTAAATAGAAATTAATAAATATCGGGAAATTTCGAAAATTTGCAAAGGAAAAAAAATCTTCATGAAATTCTTTTACGATGAGAGCACTATTACAATTATTTAATGAGAGCAACTATAATTAGTTATTATTTAGCACCATTAAATTTGTATTTATTATTATTATTATTTGTAATTATTTTTTCTTTTTTGTAAATAATTTTTGAAATTAATGATTTCAAATTAAAATACAATTTATAAATATTTAATTTAAAATATTAATCATTTAATTGAAAAAGAACTGCTTATTTATATGATCCTTGAATTACAGTAATAATATAATTTTTAAACAGTTAAATAATTATAAATATATTCGTTCCCGACCAAAACTAGTTCCGTAAGGCTAGAAAGGAAATTTTTTAATAGCTTTAACTGAATCATGCAAAAATTTTAATGACATATAAAGATAATAGTAATTATACTTTTTATTTAACATCATTAAAGCTGTTTTTATGATTATTTAACTGTTTAAAAATTAAATTATGACAATGATTGATATAAAATATGAATAAAAGCTTGTTTAATGCTTAAAAATTATTAATATATTATTAAAGGATGTTTATTAATTTTTAATTTAATTAAATATTAATTTTAAAAAATATTTTTAAAAAAGAAAACGGCTGCGGTATCGAAGCTTGGGCGAAAGGCTTGTACGCCTGTACTATACCAACCACGCTATTCGCGCTTCAACAGCGGTGACAACTTACGGTATATAAGCTATGCCGAAAGTTTGAGGGCCATTTTCTCCAAATTGGTTGGCCTTTGCGCTTTAAATGGATGAATATCCTAATGGCATCCTATTAAAATGTCCCATCCCAAGCTGAATTTCCCAAGTCGAGCCCTCCCCTTGTAAGACCGCATGCTGGCGTTATTGATGATGGTTTCATGCTAATTAACTGTAATGCTCTTTCTCATTGTACTATCCTTGTTAGGAAATATCTCTGAGAGGAGAAAAGTTTGGAACGAATGGACTGGCCAGCTCGATCCCCAGACCCTAATATTATGGAGAAACTTTTGGGACACTACCTAGGGAGGCAGATGGCTGCTCAAGCTTTCCATCTTGGTACGATGGAAGGTTGATCCTATTTTCATATGCAGGTGAAGACAGTGCCAAGAGTGCATTTCAGTTCGAGAAGGACATAACCTTTAATGAATATCATTTATTCAGCCTCTTGTTATAATGTTTCCATTTCATCGATTTCTTTATCAATATTTAGTTCAGTTACATTAATGTCCCGTTTTCAAACAACACGAGAGCTATTTGGGGGCGGACCTCGTCATTTTGAACCTCGGTCAGATGTCGATGCTCAGTTGGCGTCCCCTTCCCAAACTTCCGCATCACACCAGCGGGAGGACGTTTGACATCCTGCGTATGATTTAGCGTACAGCAGTCGCAATACACGACGCATCTTCAATGGAATCGGGTTTCGAGCCTGGAACCTTCTGGCTCAGAAGTTGAGACCTTACCACCAGGCCACCGTGGCCTTCTTTATCAATAGACTTTGGTGGAACAGTGCAGTTACGGATTTCGATCTTGTGTCTTATTTATTGATCGATACTCTTATTGACTGTTATTCTGTTCACAAAATAGATAATAAACAATTCTTCCAAATTTTAAGAGTTAATTTGTTTACAAGTTAGGCCTAGAAAAGAAATCGTTCTTTAACTTTTGGAGGGGAGTGTACAAAGCCCTCTTCTATATTGTGCTAAAAATTTTTAGGTTCTGAAAATGAGTCCTATTGTTAAAGTGAGAAGTTTGGCTAAATCTGTCAAAAGTGATCGCATTCAAACTCATGTTATGACTGGCAGGTCGATAATTCCGATTATTAATATCTTATTGAGGAATAAAATTATGAACCTGTTCTTCCTGCACTGATAAATTTCTAAAAAATTATTACAAAAGAAGAAAATGTTTAGTATTTTACAATATATTTAATTATATGGAACTTTTTTCCTATCAATATTTGTAATTTATAAAGCAGACTTTAAAGACTATCTGGTTTACTGGAATAAACTTAAAAATTTTCTGCGCAAAATAATTGTTATCATATTGGATGAATTATTTTGGGGGAATTAGTGGAGCAATTGAATTGAAATTCATCCTCATATCTCTTTTATAAATCTGATTGTTTCATCAATTTTGTAAAAGCAAGAAAAAACAGAGAAATTAAAGATTATTTCTATTGATAAAATCTCCCGCAGATATCATCTGTTAGGATAATCTAATCACGAGTTTACATTTCAATCAGCAATTCAGGTCAGGAGTTCGAGAATATCTGCTGGCCTTGCATCCAACGGTAGCATATGCTACTCTGCCGGTTATCCCTATTTTCTATTTCATATTGCACTCCATTCGTGCTTGATTGCAGATTTTCGAATCAAACTGATGGATTCTAGTAGCTTGGAACTCTTTCTTATATATGAATTATCTTCATGCTGCATCATTAATTTGCATGAAAAATTTGACAATTGTCGGGCAGTCTTTCTTGCGATTCAATACATGCAACATAGGTAGATTTTAATTATAAAACATCCTGCGTTTCAGTGATGGGGTTAACATATTTGAATTTAGTTCACGTTACTGTATCAAGAAAACACGAATGAGATTAGCGAGTTCCAATTCAACGTTAGTAATCACAATTTATTTTGTTAAATTTAATTCATAGATATTAGTAAATAACAGAAAAAAGATTCCTATCGGTTCATCTGTATTCATTTATATTCTGCTCAAATAGAAATAAAACGTTCCTTTTATTCCACTACATTCTGTTGAATAAATAAATAATCAAATGAAATGAAAAGCAATCTATCATTCATAAAAAAATATTTTACATTAGCCGTGGAACTGCGCCTAAAAAGGTCTTTTAACCTCTTTCCGTCCTATTTAGTTTGAAAACATCTGGACCTAAATGGTGCGCTAAAATTATAGACAACATGCATATGTGGTGGAGAAAAATGGCTCAACACAGATGATACCTTACAGTTATTCCTGGCGCCGCTTTGCTTAGCTGCTTCATACAATGTTACCTTTGTACTTATCTTTACTTCGTTTACTTATACGTATATACAGGGTGCCCACTAAAGTTTCTTATACCCCCTTAATTTCATAACGACTGCAGCTATAGTCATAAAAATGGTATCTAGGTATAATGAAGTGGCTATG
>BGPR01000073.1:1420615-1488371 GCA_013235015.1 Araneus ventricosus
CAGCTATAGTCATAAAAATGGTATCTAGGTATAATGAAGTGGCTATGCCCTACGCATCGAGGCTATTGGGGGAAATGGAGGCTGAGGAATCAGCATTTCTATCTCGAAAACGGAACGATATAGGGGGAAAAAAGTTGAATACAAGTCTTAGAGTATCATCGATTTCGAACAAAAGGACACCTCATGGACATTAATACTAAGAATAGAAGACTTAAAATGCACTTCTGTTTATTCGCGATTTCCGCAACTGTGACTTTACAAAACGGGATCGAAAGGAGAAAATGTTATCTTTCGGACAAAAATGACCCCAATGGAGTTTTTCCTATACGGATACCTCAAACAGCAGGTGTATGCGATCTCTCCGCCAAAACTGCAGGACATTCGACGACGCATTACTGATGCTCGTGCCAGCGTGACACCTGATATGCTAAAATATGTGCAACGTGAATTTCAGAAAAGGCCCAAATGTGTATTGTAGCTGATGGAGAGCAATTTAAACACTGAAAATATAGGTATCTTGTAGTAATTATTTGCTTTTTTTCCCTCTTTTTAACACGTTTCGTGATGGGAATCGCTAACAAATGCCTGAAGTTTTAAGCTTTCTGTTCTTAGCATTAATCTCCTCAAGATGTGTTTATGTACTAAATAGATGTTGTTATATAACTTTATAATTGATTTTTTCCTTATATTGTTCCGTTTTTAAGATAAGAAAGCTAATTCCTCAATTTGCCGCTAGGTGGCGCTATGAGTGGTATCATAGCTTAGCGTATTGCCACTTTTCTATACCTAGAGACCACTTTTATGACTATAACTATAGTTGTTCTGAAATTAAGGGGTGTTGGTGTAACTTTAGTGGGTCCTTGTATGTGTTATAAAAGGTGGAATGTCCATAAACCATTGCTAACCAAGGTTTTTATAAGGCAAGGCAGGACAACTGGGTATACGGGCATCCGGGAACTGGGTTTTCTTTTTAAATGGATGAAGGGAATTTCTAAACCACGCATGGGGAAATTGGATATATTTCTCCTCTAAAACAACGGTCTGATCACCAATCACACAAAAGCATGTTGAGAAGAGAGCTGGTTCGTAAAAGGAAGAAATTATGCTGTTAACAACTTGGAACATTATTTGAATCACGCTGCCTGATAGGTGTAACTTGATAATTAGAATTTAAAAAATAATTGACTCACTTTAAGGATTACAGTAAGTAGATTTAATGTGGATTAAATTTCAATTATTTTTATTTAGTATAAAAAGGATATAAAGAGATGCCCACACACCCTGTGCCCAAAACTATGTCTTGGGGAAGTGGACACAGGTAAAGCTCATTATCTAAACAGATTAGTAACCTTAAAAAATATGATGTTTCTGATTTACTTTTATTATGAATGCTGTTACTAATGTGTTTTGAGTCAGTAAGTTAAATTTTCCAAACAGTATTTATGTTTAGCTTGGTTTAGTATAAGTTAGCCATTATCCTATTGTTCAATCTTCAAGTATTAAGGATTATGTCCTTTTTTCAACACATTTTTTCTGAGCACTGAACTTAATTTCATTTTTTTCTATGGAAAAATAATAAGTTACTTTAAATATTTTGCTTTTTAACTTAGCTTGTAAGATTCTCATAAAGATTTTGTTTATAAGTTTCATATTAGAATGTGTAACTAATATGCATAATAATTATACCTGTCAGCTATTTCTAAAAATAACTTAATATCTTAATTTTAGGATTTTGTGGCCTATTTTTCAATAAATGCCTAACTAATTCACAATTTACCCGAGTTATAATCAAACATTATTATATCCCTTGTTTCTTCACACAAATATACCATCATACGCTCACCTATGTGCGCGCACAATCAATAATTGAAAAAAGTATTATATCAAAATTAAAGAACTACCTCATTTCAAATCACTTGAGGTTATCTGAGACGAACTCAGTCTGCTACTGAGGTAAAGGTCAATGCCCCTCTTACTTGCTACAATACCAATGCAATTTTAATTTTTTAATCATGAAACGAATATTTAAATATTGTTAAATAACAAAAGAATATGACAGATACTAAAAATATATTTTCCCTTTACTACTTCAAAATTTTAAAGGTAAGGTGCCCACTTATCCCTACAAGATGGGGAACTAGGTACATGTCCCTACATATTTGGTTTATTTTTTCGTTCGTTTGCGATCCTTTTTCTGTTATTTCACGCCCTTTGAGCGAGCAGGCCCAACAAGTTGATAGTCACTATGCTACATTCATTGTATACCAACTATGAAACTTTCATTATACGAACCCACTTATTTAAATAAGCAACTGTCAGAGTGCGTATTTTGTCCCGCCTTGTTAGTTTACCACAATTAAGTTTTAAGTGCTCATACGATAAATTATAAGATAGCTGCTATCTTGTTTTCTTTATGATTCGGAGAACTCTAAGGAAGTTCCTGTTTCTGGTAGTACCGATCGGTAGCGGATAACTCAAGGCAAACTCTTTGAGATGTCGGAAACAGTTTCTTCTACTTTCTTCTGTTCAGCCTCTCCTTAGTCATTCGTGCAAAGGTCGAGGAAAATTTAACGATGTCCCAAAACACTACTTGACAAAGACGCCTTAACGACTCTATCTCCAGACAGCACTGTTGATTCCAGAAGCGCTTGTAGCTGTTAGAACAAGCGATGACATTTCCCCCAAGAGATTTCTTTATCGTTCAGAGAAACTTATCAAAAGCGATGGTCAGCATCAATAATCTTCGATGAAAGATAAAAGTAAACGGCACACGTTTATTAATGAAGGAAAGTTTGTTTATGTACCGCCCTTAGCCAACGCTTCGTAGAACTGTAGTAAGTAGAATGAACTTTTGGCTTACTTCAATTCAACAAACCACTTAATTCTGGAATAAAAGCTTGCAAACTTGTATAAATTTAACACGATGAACACAAGCATCACTCTGGAAAGGTTATATTATTTCTCATTTCGGATATATTAGGGTTTTCCACAAGAATCTATGCCCATTCATCGTGGATGTGGAGCATCTGTTGACTTCCCACCGTTCCGTTATTTGCACTTTATATATTATTACATATTGAGAGTTTTATTAAATGAAAATATACAATATAAGGTTAGAATATAAGTATAAATAATGTAACAAATACTGGACGCTGTCTCAAAGCAAATATTTCTTACAAAAGAATCCGAAGCGGCGAAATCCGTTAAAAAATACTGCTGTAGGTAAAACATTCAAGATCTGGCGAAATATCGCCAAATGCTTCCGACGATTTAAACAAAAACTTTAAAAACAAAGATCACTCACTAGTCAATCTTGTGCAAAAAACATTACAGAAATTACATTTATTTTTATCATTTTAAAATTTTATTTCTTATCGAAATAGAACAAATGGGACAAAATATTAAGTCCAGTTGTTCGCAATTACGTTAAAATTTTAATTTATATATCAGCTCATTTTTTTCTAGAATACTGCATAGACAGAGTAATAAGTTTGTTTTGTTGTTGTGCAGCAAATTTTGCTGCACAACAACAAAATAACAAATCGGAAGATGAAATAGTTATTCTGTATTGAAAATGGTAAGATACTTGTTTAAAAAAATCGTAATTTGAATTTACATAATCTAAAACCGTTGTGAATAAGTTCTTGAACAAATAACTACAGAATATACTCTGGGGAGGTACAGAGAGGCGAGTCCAGCTTCACACATGAAAGTTAGTTCCAATCCATCACGCTATCAACAAAAACATGTCCTCGGGACAAATTTTGAATGAATGGTAACTTTTTTGTTCGAATCGAACTGTCCGTCGCGTATTATCAAGATGCCCGAATCTAAAATATCTGAAAATGAGAGGGCAATCGCCACAAGTTGCACAAAATGCAATGTTTAGAATTCTCAAAAGCGCAGCGAAATTTTGGTAGTGAAGAAATGTGTGCTTGGTTTGAAGAAATGTGGACGTTATCTTTTTAGACAAAAAGAAAACGCATGCTATGGGTTTCATTATTACTACCATGATTTCAATCAAAAGAAATTAATTTTTTCCAAATGGAAATTTGAAGGTAGTAGTAAGATGGTTTGGGAAAAGTTTCTTGTGGGAGGAAGGATCCCATTTGTTGTCACTCTCATAAACTCTGAAGCGTATCAAGATATCTTTGCAGAAAATCTGCTGAAACTGTGTGTGTGTGTTTTAACGTTAAGTGACTAGCTGTTTAAGCAACAGCACACTCAGAGCTCATCAGAAGTAGCAAATTCATAGTTTGAAGCCAATCATGTTATAATTTTCGACTGGCCTTCTGAAAGTCCTGACCTTAACCCCCATGGTGACATCATGTCTCATATTGATTCAGGGAATTTGCGCAAGAGAACATTCATGCAATACCTGTGAAAAACTGAGAGAAACTATCAAGTACAGCTGAATAATTACTAGAAAAAACATTTTGAATAAATGTCGATATCAGAGACCTCGACAATGACGAAGTTAATTGAGAAAACAGGCATGTACTTGGATTATTAATTACTCACATGCTGGTATGCTGACCTTAATATTTTTAAAAATCTTTAATTAATGCATGAATCATGGTTTTAATTAAATATTCATAATTAATAAAAGAGGCAAAAATATCGATTTCAGGTAGAACAGTAAATTAGACAAAAAAACACTCGAGTTTATTTAAGCTATAACTGACATCTATCATATAAATTGTTCGAACTGCTTTAAAAACTCACATTTTGTTGTAGAGTTCATTTGAGGCATTTTCAGGGGTCTTTTTAATTAATTTAAATGCATGCATAGTTACGTTATAATACAACTTTTAAGCTGATCAGTTTGAAAAAAAATGTTATCAGCTCTAATGGTGACTAATTATAACATGAATCGGGTGCTTCACTTTTTAGTTATACTTTTTACAATTCTGCAGGTTCTGCATTATAAAACGCATTTTTTCTTATTCAAATTAATCCTTTTCGATTTTAATAGCATTAGTTTGTATATTTATTTCATTTGAATAAAATTAGCATGAATACTTTTTTATAACTATACACAATAGGGTAATATGAAGGAATAGAAAAAATGAAGGAAAATGTTTGATATCTTCCGTTCCCGCAAGAGCCTTGAAAATCGTAAAAAGTGAGAAAAATCGACTCTTTTCCAAATTTTTTAAAATTTTAAAATTTCTCTGAATCTCTTTAATATAACACTAGCTGTTAAGTTCTCATCTTTTTTAAGAATACTAAAATTTATTTTATCAAAATCGATTGTTAACTACCGGTGGGACATTCTGTTAAAATTAACAAATTGCTTCAATATGCAATTTTTAGGTCCTAATCTTCAACATAATCTTCATACATCATCTTGTCGACGAATTGCAAGAGATCGATGCATATGCACAGTAAAAGGTTATTTAGATCTAAAAATATATCATTTTTATTTATTTATTGTAACTCATTACAAAGCAAAGCTTCAAAATTTCAATATAATTTATTACTTAAGAACGAATAAGATTGCAGAAAGTAGCAAAAAAAATTAACAGACCTTTAAGAAGATACTTCAGCAATTAAAATATCTTTATGCCTTTTCAATTTCTTGCGTGGTGTTTTCCTCTTTCTTCTCAACAGATGACACTTATAAGTCTGATTTACGGGAAAACTCGGACGTTTCGAGCAATAACGCCATTTCTGTGTTTCCACAAACGTTTCGCGATGCTTCTGATGAGCTCTACCCTTTGGATTTTAAGGCTCTGGACACAAATATTATGTGGATATCTCGTAAATAAAGTTTTCTGTAATTTAGTGAATGAGATTTCTCAAAGAAGAATTAGGATATCTATACATGAATCCACCTACTAATTAGAAAAATTCATTTTATTAAATTACTCTAAGCAAATATAAACTCTTGTTAAAAGATAAAAATGAATGGGTGCACCTTTATAATCGGAATATTTTAAATGACTACGTTATGCTACGCTTAATTTTCCGTTTTGATATATGCTGTCGTAATGACTTTGCAATTACTTTTAATAGAGGCAATTACAATTTACTATTATTTCTTCTAAAAATTTGGAGTTTTTTTTGGCCCACCCTACTTCACATCATATTTGTGTCCAGAGCCTTTAATCCAAAGGGTAGCGCTGATCAGAAGCATCGCGAAAAGTTTGTGGAAACACAGAAATGGCGTTATTGCTCGAAATGTCCGAGTTTTCCCATAAATCAGACTTATAACTGTCATCTGTTGAGAAGAAAGAGGAAAACACCATGCAAGAAATTGAAAAGGCATAAAGATATTTTAATTGCTGAAGTATCTTCTTAAAAGTCTGTTAATCAATTTATTTTTTTTTTTTGCTACTTTCTGCAATCTTATTCGTTCTTAAGTAATAAATTATATTGCAATTTTGAAGCTTTGTTTTGTAATACGTTACAATAAATAAAATAAATAAATAAAAATGATATATTTTTAGACATAAATAACCTTTTACTGTGTATATGAATCGATCTCTTGCAATTCGTCGACAAGATGATATATGAAGATTATGTTGAGGATTAGGACCTAAAAATTGCATATTGAAGCAATTTCACAATTTTTTTAAAACTTTTGACAGGATATCCCACCGGTAGTTAAAGTCGATGTTTGTCACTTTTTACGATTTTCAATTCTCTTACGGGAACGGAAGATATCAATCATTTTCCTTGATTTTTTTTCCTCGTTTTATTTCACACCGATTAACAACTTTTCCGCGGTATGGGGCGACAAGAAAAAAAATTTTAGTTTTTTTCGGCTCACCCTAATACATAGTCATATATTATTATTATAATAATCATGATGATAAATTTGAACAAATATTTTGATGTACTTCTTTTATTGGCTTACGTATGATTCATACTTTATCTAATTCGCCAAAATTTAGTATTTTGAAATAAACATCTGTCTGGAATGTTATTAAATGCAACTAAAACAATAAATTTGACATTATAAGTAAAATGAGTGTGGTTCGATTTAATGAGCATATAGCTCCGTGTTTCTGAAAATGTGATATGTAAGCTGTTTTTATTACCCAAAAGGCTTTCGGTTGTAATCAAATTCTCAAAACAAACCTAGAAAATTTCACCTTATATATTCAATATCAAAATCAAAGGACAACATTTATTTGATTTTGTAACATTAAATGGTTATCAGTAACTAGCTCAAATAAACGTTTTCAAGGATGTTACAATCAAATTTCAGAATAATGCTTTCTTATGTTAAAGTGAACGTAACGAGCATACGCTATGACAAAAGTGAAACTTATTGATGACTATCCTTTTAAAACCATCAAACCTCTTGCTGTACATTGTTAGT
This sequence comes from Araneus ventricosus, assembly GCA_013235015.1. Lineage (NCBI taxonomy): Eukaryota > Metazoa > Arthropoda > Arachnida > Araneae > Araneidae > Araneus > Araneus ventricosus. The sequence continues at coordinate 1,427,946 of BGPR01000073.1, forward strand.
AGTTGGATTCGTTTCTTAAAAGTTTAATTTGATAATTGCTGCTCTTAAATTACCATTATATAAAGCAACATCGTCATCAGAAAAAGTCTTCAGGTAATCTTCGAAGTATAAATTTATTTGAAATGAAAAAAAAGCAGTTGAACTATTTTTCATAAATTGCAGATACTAGAATACTACTAAATAGAGCAGTGATTAGAAATTCGACAAAAAAGTAATATTTAAAGAACAACTTTTATATTTCCAGCTCCGACCACGTAATAAGTTCAACAAACAACAAAAATTAATAACTGAACCGAAGAAAAACTAATTCAAAAAAGCAGGAAGAAACTATACCATTTATACTATGGTAAAAGTAAATTAGAAAAGTAAAATCCTTCAACTAACACGGTGAATGCTCCAATGCAGCAGTACATCCGTGCAGTGAGAAATATTAACAAAAGTAAAATATAAAACACTATTTTTAGAAAAAGACGCTCCCAGCTTGTATGGGATTTCCCTGTTGACAACGCATCCTGTACGTTAGCGTTTTGTGTATTATTTGATTGTTCTCAAATTTTCTAAAAATAGTGTTGAATATTTTTCTTTTGTTGATATATAGGGGGAGTAGGGGTAGATTGATACGCGGGAACATTGATATAGTTCATAAATTCTGATGGTTGGAATGGCTCAAGATGTTCACATCCCCTCATATATATGCCACTGTAACCCTTAGCACAGGTACAATTTTCTGCCATGTTTAGTCAAAACTCAATTTACAAATGAATAAGAATGATAATCTTCTCGTCTAAGTGATTTGTATTCTAAGTAGGTGTTGTGTGATTTATTTAACTAATTACGTTTTCCTTCCAAGGAATCTACTCCAAAGGTAGGAGAAAACATTTATTTTTCTGAACTATATTAAATTTTGAGGTTTTTTAGCGTTGATTTTGCATGACCATTTGTTTTAAGTAAAGAAAGTCTCTTAGGGAAAATTCTTACAGTTGACTCCGGGGCACATTGATACGCATCTTCTGTGTGTATCAATGCACCTTAACAGCAACTACTTCGCAAAATCATCTTCAAAAATGGAAAAAACTTAAAAATGAACTAAGAGAAACACGCAATTAAGTATTTGTTTAAGCAATGAAAACGGTTTGAATTTCATCGCAAAAATTATTGTTGTAAATTAAGTTTAAAGTATTTTTTTACGAATTTATTAAAATTGGGGGGGGGGGGATGTACGGTAACTTAATTCATATCACCGAAAAGATCATTTTTTGTATTTTCATATGGTTTGAAAATTATTTTTGTGCTGTGTTATTTTCGTAAGTCATCAAGGAAGAACGAGAAAATTTCCCTTAATTTTTAATTAATTAAAATTTCCAAAAACGGCTTCGAGGCTCACATTCCCTCCCTCCAAAGTATTTTTAGACACACACACATTCTCCTTTATTATCTGTAGAGATAAATTGTTTTCTGAGGTATTATTGTTTCAATTATCCAGTCTTATTAAAAATGTTGAATTTAGATTAAAATAAAAAGTTTGTTATTTTGTTAAACTTTTAAACCTTGATTTGGAATATAAAGATGTATTGGATAAAACACCTTTTATTTTGATCCCAGACCTATTAACCATCATTATTTTCGATGTTTCCGTGTGTATCAATATACCCCTAGTATGGGGCAGATTGATACAAACCCATTTTTAGGAAAAAAGAGTAATAAATGTTTTATTATGTCATTTATGACCAAAACTCGACTGAAATCCTATATTAGATTAACAAATATATAAATTTAGTACATTAGTTCTAATTATTTCCTTTGGTAGAATCATTTTTCAGCTTTCCAAAGAAAAGTGTATCAATGTCCCCGCATTCCCCTATATTAGAAATTAATTTCTCCTGAAATATAACGTATTAATCTATATAAAAAAATAATGTGTTCTTCTTTACCACTACTGAGCTCTATTAACAGAGAGCGTTTTCTTTTCGACATCATCAGTCGCTGAGTTTTTTCAGCATTGTATTGGCTTCTATTCCGTATCTTTTGTAATTTTTTTTAAATTTAATTTTGGATGGTTTCTTTTAGGGATCTTGACAAATATTGTTATATTCAATATTTTTGTAAAGTTCTCTCGAAGGAAAATTTTCAAATGAAATATCTTTTATCCTATGCAATATTTACTTTGCTCCATATTGTTCTGAAAATTCCTTAATTTCGAATGAGCTATCTTTCAAGGCCTTTACGACGCTCTGTGCCGTATGAGGATTTAGCATAATTCTTGAGCCGTGTTACAGTGATAACTCGTTTTGGAGGAGTTTCCGGTTCTGCTAATTTTGGGTATCTAGAACTTCCTGGCCCGAATTCGCCGTCTGGCGTAATTTTTTGTCAATGGAAATCTTCAAAACTTCACTATTGCGTTTAAAGATATTAATGAACATTTAAAGTCTAGTTGTGATGCTAGAAGATGCTTTGAAAATACCAATTTTGAGGCTTTGTCACTGTTAATTTGGATGTTTATGTAAAATCCAAACCTCTTTTTACGAAATGGCTTTCACTATTGTTTTACTACCGCTTTTTTTCTGTGAACTGTCTTCTGTGTGTATTGAAGCGGATGGTAATAGGTTTTTTTAACTTCTTTCAGTTGTCAAACTAAAATGACTGTCAACAGCTAAAAAGCGGTTAGTTAAAGAAACTAACAGCTGAAAAGAATTATCAATAAAAGGAATACAGAATGAGAGTTTTCGTAATGAAAGGACGATATTGATTTCAAAATGGAACTCGGATAGATTTGGCAAATGCGGAGGACTATTGTACGGAGCTGTTGATCAGCAAAACCTGGAATGACCTGGATATCAAAAAGAGTTTGTTCAAATAAACATTTATCAGACTTCGTTAAAAGTAACTCTTCTCATGTACATCAGACGCGATGAACGAAACATGAAACGCAGAAAAATAAATAACAGGTAAATGGGTGGATTTGTTATTTGAAGATATTGCACCAGATTTAGGGGGTTCCTCAAACAGGATAAGCGAAGCCGAAACTTAAATATTTTAAAAGATAATAGAACAAAAGTTTCAATTGATAAGAGCACAAGATGGAAAATAAGTCAAATCAACAGAGGAAAAGTAAGCACAATGAGGTTTAGTTTAGTTACGTCTCGTTTTGAAGGAACGCAAGGACTTCTTTAGGACGAACCTTGTAATTTTCAACTGCCGTTAAATGACGAGGGTGGCACCTGGGTTGACGCCATCTGTCTAAACTTCCGCACCGCGCCAGCAAGAAGGCATTCGACCCACGGAGTTCGGATTTAGCGTGCACTGGGCTCGCATACACGGCGGATCTTCAGTGGAATCAGGATTCGGGCTCGGAACCCTCCGTTCCCGAAGCCAGTATCTTGCCATTAGGCCGCCGCGGCCCTTAGCAAAATAAGAAAAAGAACGAAGAAACGTTATACTCGCCTATTAACTATTTTTACTTGAAGCATAAGAGGTTAAAACGACGCTTTTACTCTTATAAAAATTACAAGTTACTACGAACGTATGAAGTCAAGCAAAAGCAGTAGCAAAAAATGTGACGAACTATCAATATTTCCTCTTGTTGATTGTACATAGATAGGTAGGTCTCATAGATTGTATGTGCATGTCTCAGTCGAACTGAAAACTCTAGCTTATTACAAAGAATGTCGTTCTTCTGCAATGATACTGGTAAGTTGGAACACGACTTATTGTAGAATGACTGTGTTTTTTTTTTAAAAAAGACAAGAGTTTTGAAATAGCCCACGACGTATGTATATAACCGAAATCGTAAGACAACGTTTTAACACCGACTCACTGAAAAATCTCCCTTCCTCTCTGCTTTGACAGTAATGATTTGATGGTAGATTATTTGTATCTAACTTATTATTTTCCTTTATTCATTGAACTGTTCATTTAAGAGTACATAATTTATTTCTTCCTTATGACACATATCTATCCACTGTTGAAAAATATCAGCGACTTACAGTAATATATCACTATAATAAAATGGTAAGAATTAAAATGCTTCAACCTATTTTAGAACATAGTCAATGGTTTCATTTCCCTTAATGTGACGTAAGATAGAGCACATTTAAACAGGCGGTGAAATTCACTATTATTATAAAAACGCATGCCCCTGAAGTAACAGATTATTAAGAATATTTATGTAGAAAGGTTCCAAGACACTCTTTCACCAAGAATTAAAGATATTTTTTAATAATTCACGTGCAAAATATTTCACACATTGTGAGCATAAAACAAATGGTTGTTCCTGTGATTAAATAAGGTTTTGCGGAAATGGTGCAAGAATATTACACAAAAAAACAAGACACAAGATGAAGAAAAGAAAAAGAAGATTGACTCCATCAATACCTCAAAAATAATATTAGGCATGTAATGCTTCAATATATGATATATTGTTGCATATTTATAAGATTTTCTCTTTTTTTAGCACTTGACTAGTTTCATGTTCGTGAATATGGAATTTTGTATTCGATTTTTCACTCACTTCCAGATGTGCTAGAGTATTGAAGTTTTCTACAAATGTGTATTCTCTATGACAATACGCTATTTAAATATATTCAGAAATTAATTATCAGTTAATTGATAAATATAAATAAATTTTGATTCCATACTAGTGGCGCAACCTAGTAGGGATTTTGAGAAAAATATTGATTTCAAGATTCTATAATAATTATAGTAACGAATTATAAATTAAAAACCCAAAAGTAGAAAATAATTAAGATAAAAAAATGTCTACGTTTTAATAGAATAATAAAGTAAGTTTAAAAACTGTTTATATTAAAATTTATTTTTATTTTGTTATATTCCACTTAGAACATGATCGAAATTAAGCGGTCTGAATTCCGGGACAATAATACGTTTAAAGATATCAAATTTCAAAAGTATTCTCATCATGATCTGAATCTTCGAATAATTCGTAGAACATTTTGGGCTAAAACCATTATGTTCTCCACATGGGTATACTCAACAGTAATGGCACACCGCAATATTAATTGTAGAGAGTAATCATAGTTTTGACATTTCAAACAGCTTAGAGGGTTAGAGATATGAAATGACCTTGAAGTGAAGATTATTTTATTCTTCTACAAAATTCTAAAGATTTTTCATGGGTCTGAATCTGGACAAGGAAATTCGTCTGCGATAAGTTTTTTTGCGTATAAGAATTATACAGTTTTCAGCTTACAACTTATAATTTTCCTTATAAAATTTGATTTATTTTCACCTCTCAGATCACTACGTGAAGCTGGGAAAGAGGTAACAGTTTATATTTAAGACTTTATAAGAGGTAATACGTGATGTTTAAATAGTTCCTAATTAATAAGATTTTAATTTTTTTCTACAGTTCTGTGCTTCAATTCTATGAGCCTTAGTACTCACGGTTGAGTTTGATCCGAACTGCTCATCAGAAATCTTGTACCTCTATTTACATGATCTTTGTTTTTGTCAATTAAGTTTACCTGGAAGAGAAACAAAAAAAAGTTGTTGGAAATAAAACAGAAAAAAAATGTGATGGGCGGTTGAAGAAGATTTCTCCTCTTTCTGGAATAGAATGAAAGAAGATCCAGAAGACTCATCAAGGTTAGCAATCCATGCCAAACTGACTCCTGAACGAAACTGATCTGCCGATAAATGAACGCAATGCAAAAAAGGGCAATCCACATTCAAATAATCTTATTCCTTTATACTACTTATATTTTCATATTTTAAATCAAATCTTGCTAAATATTTGCGATATAGTAGGGAGGAAAACGACACATCCAAGTTTATATTAAGTAACTGTATTTCCAATGCCACTTTTTCTTCATCAATGGCAATGTCCAGAGGTGAAGAACCTTCGAGTCCAAACCCACTGCACATCGGCGATTCTCTTTCTTGAGTACTGAAAATCCCGAAGAAATGCTTTTGAAAATGATTTTATATATATTTATGTAAAAAAGGAAAGGTTTCAAGGTACTATTCTGAAAATTTGAAATGGACAGTGGGATACGAGCAGAATTTGTGACTTCTTTTAACTAAGCCTTAAGCGTACCTGTACAGTGGCGTAGCGAATGGTAGGCAAGGGAGTGTCGAAGCGCGGGAACTAATTATGCAGGGCGCCATAAAGAAAAAACATTCCAATTTTTCTTTCATATTTTGAAGCCAAATAGATCAAGTGTCGAAAAATAGATACTTTTCCTTGGGCGCCATTTATTCTCGTTACGCCACGATATATGAGAGATGAACATGGAAGCGCTTCTTAGCCATTTTTACTGATAGCGAAAAGTCACGACGTTACAAATAAAATCTGTCTTCCTTCACTATTTTTTTAGGGCTGTGTTCGAGCTCACGTCTTCACTTACTTATCCAAGGCTCTGGTTTCTTAAAAGGTAGGGAGGTTTTTTTTAGCCAGTCACTCTTACAAGGAGAGGGCACGACTTGGGAAATTCAGTTCGGGATGAAATTTGGCATATTAGTAGCATACCATTAAAGTGTTCACCCATTATTCTAATAAAGTTCAATGGCCAGCCAATTCGGGAAAAATGGCCCTCAAACTTTGGGCACAGCTTATAAACCAGTAAGTGATCACTAACAATTAGTGGCCAAATGGCTCAGGTGTCAGCGCGCTTGCCTACGGTCCGTTTGGTCAACGGTTCAGTCCTCGCAGTGTTTTTTCACTTTTATTTTTTCCAAAATTATTTCAGATCAAATGAAAAATTAAAGAAATATTTTTTAATTAAAATATTAATTATTTTTATTCATAAAATAACTGTTCATTCATATGATACTTGAATTATAGTTAACATTTAATTTATAAGCAGTAAAATAATTATAAATACATTTTAATGTTGATAAATAACTGTAATTAAAATTGTAATCTTAAAATCATTGAAAGTTTAAAATTATTGGGTTTTTATATTCAAAAATACTCCATTCTCACCTTATCTTGAAAACAAAAGAGAGCAGATATTAATGCATTGAATACATTTGCGGACTGTCTAATATTTTATTGATCGAATGTAAATAGTAGAGAGCAGTTGTTAACCTATTATATGCGTAGGCAGATAATAGATTAACAGGCAGATAATAGACAAAATTTCAATGATTGAAAAGGGACAAATTTGTAATTGTTTTTACTCACTATTGTATGAAATTTTTCTATAATGCTACTCTTATTCCCTTAGAAACTCTGAACAAACGTTGTTATTCACCTTGTATTTTGAAGTGTTTCATATCGTTTTTGATTAAATTAGCATGATACAGATAGATAAAATATTCTATGAATAAATACAATGTAGTGTATCGGATATTGAAGATGGAATCGCACAAGAATCATTTAAAGAACCGTGGTTCTTGTGAACAATCGTCATTTATTAATTGTAAAAGATGTCAAAATATTTTTTTCCAATGTTTTTGTGATTATTATCATTCTGGTTCTTGTATGCAATAAATGTGGAAACATGAATTACACGTAGAAAACGAAAGATAAATTTAAAATGAATTAATAAACGTAGAATGAATTTCTAAAATTTATGAATGATAAAGCCTAAACAAAAATGTTTCATGATGTGCATCATTATAATTATCATTTATCACCATTTAAAGATGTGTTCATAATTATTTCACTGCTTATAAAGTAAATTTTAACTATAATTCAAGTATCACATGAATGAACAGTTATTTTTTGCATAAAAATAATTAATAGTTTAATTAAAAAATATTTCTTCAATTTTTCATTTAATTTGAAATAATTTTGGAAAAAATAAAAAAAGAAAGAAACACAGCGAGAACCGAACCGTTGACCAAGTGGACCTGAGCCATTTAGCCGATAATTGTTGGTGATCACTTACTGGCATATAAGCTGTGCCCAAAGTTTGAGGGCCATTTTCTCCGAATTGGCTGGCCATTGCACTTTATTAGATTAATGGGTGAACACCCTAAAGGTATGCTACTAATATGCCAAGTTTCCTCCCGAACTGAATTTCCCAAGTCGTGCCCTCTCCTTGTTAATAGAACTTTCTTCGAATTATTTCAGAATTCTTTTCAGGTTTTCTATTCAACGTCTGGTGAGTTGAAGCTGTAAAAACTGCTTTCCTAAATTTAATATCAAACACAATCATTCATTAATCGGCTAATTTTTTCTGGCAGCTCCACAGCTCTTCTTAGGAGTTAAAGCTGTGAGAATTGCGTTTCCAAATGAAATTTCAGGCGCAATCATGAAGAAAAGTCATAATCTTAAATAGAATCAAGAAACAAATCTTAATATTTCTCCCATTAGCTATCTGAAAATTTCTATGATTCTCTCCTTATAAATAGCTAGAAAAGCATAATTACTTAGGAGCTGTTAGTTAATAGACTTTATATTTATGCTGATTTTATTGGATAAGAAATAATAGAATCCAATACACGTGTAGAAGTTCAGATTTGGGTTCTTTGATGAGGGACACAAATAATTTTTTTATAACAGTGTATTTTAGTGGCGGTCTCGGACTCGTGAGAAAAGGACTGCGGATATCAATGCAACACATGTTAGATAGAATCAGGAATCATCCTGATTCTATCTAACATGTGTCGCACCTAAGCGCCTTGTGCACATTAAGTCTGTTAAAAGTCAATTGTCCCCATGTTGCTTTGATGTGGGAGCTTAGAGAATGAATTACCATTTCAGATGTTTTTCCTGTTATCTGGTCGTGACTAAGAATCAAAAAGTCCGTCCTCAATAGCTACCCATTTATCTTTTATACTGGGCATTAATCCAAGAATTCAGATCCATAAATCAACCTACAATATCAGATGTCGCATTTTTCTTTTTCTTTTAAAGGACCAGTTCGTGATTTAACCAAATTTCCATTCCAGGATGAACAATTATTTTATTTCAAAACAGTAGCTTAAAAACTTCGAATGGTAGAAAATACTTGAAGGTGATCACATACGCATCATATTTATCTTGAAAATAAACTTAACTGTCATATCAAGGCCTTCAAATTGCCCTGCCTTTCCTATTTTGTTACAACGAGATCTTGGTATACGCAACATGCGCGTGAGTCACTAGTTACCTTTTTCACCTGCAGGTAGAGTACATACTTTTAGTCCTGTCATTTTACAAAAAAAACTCCATTTCTTAAACATAAGCATAGAATCGAAGTATTTATGGAACTGTTCATACAATTCTCTTGGAATTATTATCGTATATTGATTGTAACCAGGGCCTGACGGAGGGGGGTGCGAACGGTGCGACCGCACTAGGCTCCGTGCAGCTGCCTGATTTTGCAAATTAAAAATGTCTTAATATTTTTTTATTTTAATTCGAATATACATACATACGGATTAAAATAAAAAAATAATAAGGAATACGAATATATAATATGTGCGATATGTGCACATTTCAAGTCGTCGGAAAGATAATTATGAAGCAGAGGGAAATCTGTTGACGGTGGATTTTTTTGTCAACGTCGAATTAAGAAGAAAATGAATTAGTCCGAGAATCGCAGCTTCAACGGGATCAACAGAGTTGAAAACGAAATTCGATATCAATGAACCTGGTATTTGGCCTGAAATTAGAAATGATAACTTTAAAACGTCTATCATACAAATTAGCGTGACATAAGTAAAAAAAACTAAGATTTTCCGAATGATAAAAATAACAGAAGTTTTTCTGAAATTATTTAAGAAAATGGAAGAATGAGAAACATCAAGAACGAAGATGGAATGGTTACTCTCCTCAAAATACAAAGATGCCACGTTGTACCACTCTTCAATATGTGCAGTGTAATAAATAGGATAATGCAATAAATTATTATTTTGTTTTACGAAATTAGTTTCAAGGCCTCACAAATCAACTTTGCACCAGGCCCCGCTTTTGATCGGGCCGGCCCTGATTGCAACATATATGTTCACTTAAAATAACTGAGAAAATAATTAGGCGGTCACCCCCCTAATTTTTACGGGAAAAAATAAATTTTTATTTATTTTAGCAACCTAAAACTGGGAAAAATTAAAAAAAACAATAGTGTCCGGGAAAGCTACCAAATTTAAATTAATTTATTAATTTAAAATTTGTTGTCTCCCCCCTATACTCCCGTGTACTCTTAGATATCCATAAATTTTTTGCCCCCTCTCACTTTTTCCACCCAGTCGCCACCACCGGTTTGCGCCCAGTGTGTTTGAATAAGATTATTAACAAAGTTATAACGTAACTCTCCCAGAATTGATCTTAAACTCAGAAATATCGTCAATGTCAAAGCTTAAATTGATTCGAAAATAGAGAATATACTTCAAATTCGAAATTATTTACTTTTCTAGTAAATATATTCTAATAATTCTGTAACGGCTAACTTGAAGTACTTATAATCACAAAAGCTTTTGAATAAAGAAAGTATGTTATCTTTATTGATTACAATATTTTGCTAATTTTACGTTCCTAATAGTTATATGCTTTCCCTGACTGCGAAAGAACTTGATTTCAGCACAATTTATTTGTGCTGAAAAAAAATTAAATAAATGAAAATTTCGTTTCACAAATTATCTAAGTAGGAAATGTCCCACTATAGAAGCGAAAGAAAGAAATAGACCCCGTATAGAGTAATAATGGAAAGCTCGAAATGATAAAAGCTAACAAAACTAAAACATTTAGATCCAATTTAGTATGAAAAGCATAATTTTCATAAAAGAAGATTGCTATTCATAAATCACATAGACAGTAAATATCTCAAAAAAGGATAGAAAATATGAAATACATACTTTGTCGAGTAATGACCCGAAGATAGTTCGTAGTAATAAAAAGTAACAAAACTGGTATTTAAAATCTATTTAGAATACGATGACATTAAAAAGAAGTCTTCTCTGTATTTGACTTACAAAGAAGTGATTTAACTTGATGTTGTTTAAAAAATAAATTTGCAAAAAGAAAAGGAAAACCTACACAAAAAGAAGTTTAAAAAAATCAAGAACTGCTGAGAAAAGGGATGAGACTTTATGATAATCAGTTACTAGATAATGAAAACTTCAACGCTCGCGTAATTTGATCAGATTACGTGATCCTATGTATGTCGCTCAAAAAATTGCGCAATTCAATTTATCAAAATATTAGTAACATTAAAAAATTCTAATCACTGATAAAAAGGAAAACCCGATGATTCATAATCAGGTTTCAGATGCATAAATAAGAGCTTATCATGACCATAAAGAAACCTGCGACCTGTCTCGTAGCCACAAACAAAAAAAGCTTATCGAGAAAGTTATTTTTAGATTTCTAAGAACAGTACGGGTTATTAGCATATATCTTGAATTTATACAATAAAACAGATATTCATTCGCTTCGCAAATTCTATTTTAAAATGAGTCACCAACTTTAAAAAATTAATAATTCATCAACGTGAATCATGCTCATTCTGAAAAGGCCTATTATATAACCTCGAACTCTGCTCTTTTAAGTTTTATATAAAGTTGTAAGAATTTGAGAATATATCAAAATACAAATAGGGAAAAATTTCTTACCTTCTGAATGCAGAAAATGATTTACAAAATACACATTCTAGAAAAATCTACTTTTTACGTCATTTTTAGTTCACTGGAGTTCGAAAACTACTGTTGTTAGCATTTTAAATCAATATATATGAATGTAAATGGTGTTTTAAATAACGTATTACCACAAGTACTTGAATCAACTAACTAACTAACGGCGGAAACGAATCCAGATTTCTTGGCTAAAAGAACACAGGACGAATTCTAACTCACTGTCAAAAGGTGTAGACAACTGTAAAAATATCTCTTTTAGGGATTTTCTACTGTAATACTCTTTCTAAAATAAAAAAAAATAATAAAAATTCCAGCAATTTTATTCGACAAGTTATTGATAATAACTTTAATATGTCTGCTGTAAAGAATGCCAGTGCTGTAAAATGTGACAAAGGTTGCAGCATTCTAGTTTAAACTACGTGAATCATTTGCAAAGAAATCGTTAAAGAAAGCGCATTTCTTTCTTTAAAATAAAGCATTAAGCGTGTAAAATCTGATTTGCTCAAAACATAATTATCCTTCCCTGTGATATTAACTTCAAATTTGTCTAGTTAAAAATGACAGAATCGCCACTAGACTTCTTTAATTTGTTTTTAATGATTCTTATAGTATTTCTTTCTTATTATTTTCACAACTATATAATATTTAAAACGGGGTATCTTTTTCTGAACGAGTTTATAAGTATCTCTTTCTTATTATTTTCACAACTACATATTTAAAACGGGGTATCTTTTTTCTGGACGAGTTTACGGGTATTTCGTTTTCATTATTTTCTCAACTACATATTTAAAACCGGGTATCTTTTTCTTATTTAAAAAGGGGCCGACAATTCAGGCTAACTGGTGTCCAAAAGTTAAATTACAAGCACATATTTCGCAATTTTTCAAAATGGCTGTCACAAATTTTAAAAAAAAGAAATGATAACCCATATAATTTGGAAAATAATTAAAGCAACGCAAGCATATACCGTTACATTAGATGCCTTTTAAACATTTAAAAGGTAACGTTTTCTATGAAAACGTGAAACTGGACGAATTTCTTTATTGCAACTTTCGTCTATCGAAATGTGATGCTTAGCAGAAAATTCTTACGACTGTTGCAGCAAAAATGTTGAGGTCGTTTAGACGATGAATTACGACGTAGAGTCGTCTGTAGGCTTCTTGGTGACTAATCTGAAGGGGAATTCTCTCGTTGGTTAAAAGTGTCTCGAATGGTGATATCTAGGTTGATCAATCAATTCTAAACTACAAGCATTATAACCAGGAAGGCCTTTCAAGGTCGCCTAATAGCTAGAACACTTGTAGATGACCGATACATGGTATGAAATTAACAACTTCATACAGAACTAACGACTGCAGAACTCGTTCGGGACCTCGCTGTTGTGACTGGAACAATAATTTCTCATTAATCTGTTTATGGAACTAAATAGCTGAAAAGGGCTTTTATACTCAGAGACTAGTGATATCCGCTCTCCTCAACACATCGCAGAAAGGAGCCAGTTTTCTGAGGATCCCGGAACAGCAAGGGCAAGTTTCAGGCCATGTTCTTTTGACCGATGAGTCGAGATTCAGTAAATAAAGTGATTCTCGACAAATCTTCATCTGAAGGAACCATATTCCCACTTCCATCCCCCCCCCAGCATAAGGAAAATGGATCATTTCGGTGGAAGTGGATACCTCGTGTAGAGAGGAATCATGTTAGACGACCGTACACAACAATAACTTCTCATTTTTCGCATTTTGCGAAAATTGCTTAAGTTTTGCACACCAGTGTATTTACAACACCAAAACTAAGGTATATGAAAGGAAAATTCTTATACGCAATAAAGGATGTAAAATTTTTGTATTTTAATGGAATAAAGTGGAATTTGCTATATTTTCATTCTCATTTAAAGAAAATTATTTTTAGAGAATACCGGCAAGCCTATTGTACAATTAATAATACTTTGCTCCCTCTCCAATTTACCATGGAACGCAGGTTTTCCTTCTCAAGGATACATCTTTCTCTCAATAATTGATTCATAACGAAAGAAATGAAGACGAAATTAAATTATATTACGAAGTCAGAAGTAATATTAAACCGAAAGGATAAAAAAATTGCATGGGAGGAAAATAAAGAGAGGGAGAGAGAACCGACTCGAATGCCTATCTGATACCTTTGTCTTGAAAAGAACTGCAATATGAGAAATGACAAAAACACCAGTCCTCTTCTCACCCACCCATTTCAAAATGGGGAGAGATGCCGAATTTGGATCTAGATTGGACCGGTATCATAACTTCAATTCTATTAAATATTTGGGCCGTAAAATAGGCAAATTATGTTGTAACGATGTAAATGGGGTGCATGAAATCGTTTTTAAGAGAAAGGGTTACATGGTTAAAGTGAGAGAACAAGATTTAGGTATCACCAATTAATTGTTTTAGCAAAAGACAAAAGGCCCTTATACGCTGTTTTAAATTAAGTAAGAAAGTATGTTATTATATCCTCAGATAGGAAATTTCTTTTGCTACAATTTACTGTAATTATTTTATGAAAATAGTTTAAAATTAAGGTTAGTGGAATTTTTTGTAGTTATTGTCCAAAAGTTACACAGATTGGACCACAAACAGTTGCCTAAATTGGACCATTAAATTAATGGGATTATTATCTAAAACTATAGGAATAGCTCAGAAAACACTTCATCACTTCTAGTAGTCCTCATAAATTGAAATTTAAACAAGTCAAAGTAATAAAACAATAAAAGGGCACTAAAGGTATTAAATGTTGGATCATAAAGTATAAAAACTTGTGATGCGTATCATTTACATCATTTGTGAGGAAAAAAGGGAAAAAGAGAATGTGATACAGTACATAAAATGTCATACTTGGCTCCATGCATTGTGTGCTGGTGTAAATTTTAGAAATGAAAAATAAAGAAGATTAAGAAGAATAAAGAAATTGGTGATCCAATCTGGGCACCGAGTGATCCAATCTATGCAGCCGGTTTCCTTGATTAGAGAAATTACAACTTTTTTTAAAGCTGCTTTTTTCTTAATTTAAGGTGTATTTCATAAAAAGTTTCATAAAAATTACATTGTTCTGAAGATAAATAATCTACAAAACAATCTACCCCTTGTTTTTCATTAAAATTACTTCTTCATCAATGTACCTTAAAAAATGTCCAGTTAGTCCAAATTCGGCGACTCTCCCTTATGCCATTCTGCAATGCACACTAATAGATATTGCACACTGTTTGGAGATAGAATTTCTATAGAACAAGTATTATTACTTTTTCGTATTTCCTTCTTACGTCGAGGTTCTGTGGGGCGATACTCTCTTTTTAAATTCGAATTCCAGGTACAAAACGTGATTTACAAATGATTTAATCGTTATTTGAATCAGATTACCTAAATCTCACTATGGAAATGTCGACAAATGCTGTGTAGAAAGAACACATTATCATTTGAAATGATAGCTAGGAGTGCTTAAGATTTCCAGCTCAAATGGTAGAGCCGCCACTGATGAAAATGTTCTGACGATAAAAGATACATATTATGCCCTGGTCTGTTTGTTTTGTACTGATTCCGAAGTCATTTGATGCGCGTAAATTAGTATAATCTTGTAAAATAATTTTCAAATGAGGTTACAATTTGTGGTTAAAATAACTACAATGAGTTTTAAACCTGTCTGAAAGATAGTAATCTCAAAGTGCTGGAGAATTCTGAACCCAACAAGGGACTTAAATTATTGTACAAGTTTCATAATTATTCAAATAAAATATACGGAACAGACATCATAGCATAGACAAACAGGCATGAATCCAGTTCAAGTATGAATGAAATTGTCACTTAAAAATGATACTGTTTTGTATACTGCTCAGTGCAGGGCCGGCCCGAGGAGTTTGCAAACGGTGCGATTGCACAAGGTCCCCGCGTTTATAAAGTCCCCGCGCCGCTGACTGATTATGCAAAATTACAATTGATCACATTGATATATTTAACAAAATCAAAATTTGTCGTCGTGTTTTCCATTCCAGGATCACATTATTGCAATATTTATTTAAAAATAATTTATTTGAATTGTATTCAAATTTTGTTTTGGTTCTAAAATTGTATTGACCTTACCAATTACTGTCGCATCTGCAGAAAGACCTGTCTCAAGAATGAAAATAAATAGAAAATCACTTGACATATATGACATTACGGTGTCGTGGTTTGATAAGGTTGTAACTGCATCCGAGTAAGTTTTGAGAAAAACGAGTTTAAAGCTTTCACCGTTTACAACTTTTTTATTTATGTTCTAATTTAATTAATATTTTAATAATTACATCCAAAGAGGCTTTTATTTAGAGGTTCCACACTTTATTTTTTTAAAATTATATTTCATTCCTTTGTTTTCGAACAGAGCAAAATGCAGTTAGAACCTTGTTCTAAACAGAAATAGCTTTCGCGAAAGAGACATGGTTCTAACTGCACATAGAATTTTGTCAAAGTAACACTTTTATTATATAAATTATAATGGTGTGGTATAAAGTTCTAACTCTATTCGAAATTTAATGGAAAAATAAAATAACATTTTGTAGCTTGATAAATGGAAAGGCACTGCTTAATATGTTTATTAAGAATGTAATATAGCATTATAATATTCCCTATCCTGTATAGGCATGAAAGGAAATGCTTTTTTTTTCTTTTTTTGATAATTTATTTCTTTTGCAGCCTTTTGAACCTTAGGTGTTACTTGGAACACACTAAAATTGCAGTTTTCTGAGGTCTTTTTCTGTTTAATATGTTTTTTCGAGCCTCTTATAGATGTCTAAGCAAACTTTATATTTGCAGAATTTTTAGGTTTCAATTTGTCGTGGGATGTTTTGAAATTCACCGTGTGCAGGGTTCTCGAAAATTTTACAATTGCCACACTAGTGAATGGCACAATCTTATAATTTAAGAGCTTTGCTGTTCCTTGAAAATCTTTAAAGTCATCAGGCCGTATTTGAATGACACGATATGGGTTCTTGGATGGGTTGGGTATCTTGGATTGACTTGTTTTAAAATTCTAATTAATCCAATTGGAGAATAGAAGTCAGTTTTGTTAATGGCTTTTTCAATGTTGCTGTGAACGCTATCAACTTCTTGGACGCATGAATGTCCTGGTAAAGAGTACTTCATAGTAACTGATTTTACTTCAGGATTATCCTTGAGAAAATGTAGAACTGAGTTTGAAATGATTGAATTTCGGTTTTGGGGAACACACGAATCCGGCCATGTTATCAACTCAGTTATGTCATTTTCCTCAGTCAGTAAAGTCAGCATTTTGTGAAAAGCACTAGCAATATCATTACCAGCGCGGCCAGATAAATTTTCACTCCACAAAGCACAGTATACTTGTTTAGTAGGCGTGTAGTACGCAGTCAAATTGTAGATGTTTAATTTTCTCAGTTAAAATAAAGAACTGATATTAACATATGGAGTCGTATTACATTTTGTAAGTCAAATAGCAATACAGGCAAATCTTTGTTTTTCTTCTCCTCACTCCTAACTTCTCGCATGTTCATTTTTGACGTTTGATGCACATCATACTCATATTTAACGTCATCCGTCAGTGTTTGAGTTTGTTACGACACTTTGAATTTCTCGCAAAGGTCACATCTGCCGCCTTTTGGGAAATGAAATCCAAGGTTAAACTCCGTGACAAAAATTCTGTAGTACATTGATTTTCTAACTGCAGTTATTTTTTTAGTGTAACACTGTTGGAAGTGCAATTCATACATTTTCCCAATACTGAGGTGAGAACCCAGATATTAACAGAACCCAGATACATTATATTTAAAACAATTCACAAAACTTTTATAATGAATGCAAATCCTCGTTAGGGCTCAAACAAGCAATCATAGCCTGCTAGACTAATGATACAGCTGATTAGCGGTCAAAATAAAAGCAGAAAGAACCTTCTCAAGGAAAAAACGTAGTTAGAACTTTGTCAAACTGAAAAGTATAAATATCGTCTGCAGTGACAGAACCATGGCACACTAGTAGGTCGTTTATTTACCACTACAATTCAACTAGAGTCAGTTCATTTTATAAATCTAACTTAGTATAATAGTATTAACTCGTAATCTCAATTTCGGCGAAAATGTCAGTTAGAACCTTGTCAAACCAACGGAGCGATTAGTCAAAGACGATTTACCTCCTTAGCCATTTTATCTATTGTGGTGTCTAAGACTTGTGCAACACAAGTTAACTGTAACAGAACCCGAATGGTTCGAGACTTTGCGAGACTCGCCGAGAATTTGTGATTGACTGTGTCCGGACTGGTAGAACGTTATGTATGCCTGTATTTAAAGATATAAGAATGATCTGTGTAATTATCTAAATGTACTGTGCTGTGTAAGTGTAGTGAACGTCCATTAAATGTGTGTGAATCAAATGAAGCTCATTATTCAACGAACCCACCAATATAACACAATAAATAGCGACGAGGCGGCGAATTAATGTTTAGTTTCGTTTTCGGATAAGTGAGTACCATCATTTGCTTACCACATAGGATAGGGCTATGCCCGAAGACTGCCAAGGTAATCCGTTTTATTTTTCCTTTTGACTGAAGTATAATGGAGCAGTACATTGCAGAATTATTGAAGCAGAATCAAGAACTGATTCTTGCTTTACAAAGAACACATGGTTCTTCTCAGAAAGTAACTGTGCAGTTTAAAAAATTTGACGAAGAAAATGAAAACTTCGATAGTTTTTTCGAAAGATTTCAAAGGCACTTAGACGTGCAAAATATACCAGCAGATAGTAGAGTTAAGGTATTTATTTCTTCCTTGAGTGCTAAACTGTATCAGTTGCTAAAAAATTTGCTGGCTCCTGACCTTCCTTCTGACCAAAATTTGTATAAGTTAAAAAATGTCCTTAAACAACATTTGACCCCAAAACCGTTAATTATACCTTCCCGCCATAAGTTCTTAAATAGAAAGCAGAACGAGGGGGAAAGCATTAATAGTTATATCGCAGAACTCAGAGCACTTGCAATAAACTATGATTGTGATAGTAATATGTTAAATATTATGTTACGTGATGTTTTTGTGAGTGGGTTACATGATAAAGCGATACTAGATCGGTTATTTGATGGAGATAACACTGATCTTGAAAAAACGTTGCAAATCGCATTGGCAAGGGAGAAAGGTTGTAAAGGGGCAAATGATATTATAGGACAAGGGATAAAGGCAGTGTATGCAGAAAAAAACAAATGAACAAAAAATCAAATTTTGTTTCGAAGCAAAAGAAACCTTCATTTTGTTCTCGGTGCACAGGCACAGACCATGTAAAGGAAAAATGTAGATTTATTTCTAGTAAATGTAACTTCTGTTGTAAAGTCGGACACATTCAAAGAGCATGTTTTGCTGCTCAAAAATCTAAAACGAAACCAGTAAAACAAAAGCAAGTAAGCTTTAACGGCAAAGCAGAAAACAAAAACGAAATTCCAGTATTTTAATTAAATTCTAGATTCTGAGTTACACGAACAACCTCCAATAATGATAAATTTGAAAATTGAAAATAAAAACTGTACGATGGAATAAGATACGGGGCGAGCGGTTAGTGTAATGAGTATAAATAATTTCAGAAATATTTCCAAGAAACAAATTCATCCTACCAGTGTAGTTTTTAAAACTTATAAAGGTGACTCTGATACCTATGGGGTACGTTACCATACAGGTTGAATATAGGAATCAAATTTTGAATTTGAATCTGTACATTGTTGAAGCAAATTTGGATACAATTTTGGGTCGCGAATGGCTTTATAAAATCAATTTGGATTGGCAAACTATTAAGGCGGTTAGAGCTACAAGTAAAAGAAACTTAAGTCAACTTTTAGAGGAATACAAAAACATTTTTGATGATGAACTAGGGGAAATTAATAACTAGCAGGTAGAACTAGAACTAAAACTCGAAGTTAAACCTATATTTTGTAGGATTAGAACAGTACCCTTTGCCTTAAAAGGTAGAGTCGAAAACGAAATTGATAGACTTGCGAAAGAGGGGATTATTGAAAAGGTTGAACATTTGGAATGGGCAACGCCAGTTGTACCTGTCGTTAAGCCAGATGGCAGCATAAGACTATGTGCAGACTACTCAGTAACATTAAAACCCAAATTTAATCGTGCCACAACACCCCTTACCAAGATTGGAGGAAATATTTGCTAGTTTAAATGGGAGAAAACAATTCCCAAAATTAGACTTTAAACATTCATATTTGCAAATGAAAGGCCATCCGGAAAGTCAGAAACTTCTGACAATGAATACGAATAAGGGATTATACGTTTGTAAGAGACTTATGTATGGATTGAAAGGGGCACCTGCAATTTGGCAGCTTTACGTAGATGGATTATTTCAGGGTATGCAAGGAGTTAAAGTGTTTATGGACGATGCTAGAATAACCGGAAGTGACGAAATGTCGCATTTTAAAGCCTTGGAAGAATTTTTTAAGAAATGTAAAGAACATGGACTAAAACTTAATTTAAGTAAGGGTCAGATTTTCCAAAATGAGATAAATTTTGGGGGCATAAAATAGATGCAAATAGGCTACATAAAACTGATGATAAAATTTCAGCAGTAGTAAAGGCTGCTGCACATAAGAATGTTCAGAAAGTAAAAAGTTTCCTAGGATTAGTAAATTTTTATGGTAAGTTTTGTAAAAAATTAGCCACTATCGCAAATCCTCTTAATAATTTGACAAAAAAAAGATGTTAAATTTAAATGGTCAAAGGTCTGTCAGGTTGCCTTTGAACAAATTAAGAAGGAAATCTGTTCACCAAAGTTTTTGGTACATTACGATCCAAAACTTCCTTTAACTTTAGCAAGTGACGCATCACCAGTTGGAGTTGGTTGCGTGTTATCTCATATATATCCTGATGGATCAGAACGACCAATAGCTTTTGCATCCAAAACCTTATTAAAAACTGAACAAAAATACTCCCAAATTGATAAAGAAGCTCTGGCTATAGCGTGGGCTGTAAAAAAGTTTCACTTATATTTAAAAGGGCGACGATTCACTCTGGTAACTGATCATAAACCTCTAATGGCAATTTTTGGTTCAAAACGAGGATTACCAGTATTAACAGCTACTAGACTGTTACATTATGCATTAATTTTACAATCGTTCCAGTTTGATATTGTATTTTGTAAAACTGCTGACCATGGAAATGCAGACTTTCTTTCCCGATTGCCAGAAACCTCAGAAGAACTGGAGGTAAAAGACGATATCACAATATTTCAAATGACACAAATTGAAACATTACCTGTCACTTTAAGAGAGTTAAGACAGGAAACGGGAAAAGATGAAGAACTGGGCCCACTTAAGGGAAGGTCGAAATTTACAAGGGATAGTTTGCATTCCAAAGAAGTGCCAGAAAAATGTTCTAGATGAACTGCATACTGGACACTTGGTTATGGTAAAAAAGAAAGCTTTAGCTAGATCATTTGTCTATTGGAAGAATATAGATAAGGACATTGAAGAAGCAGCTAGAAATTGTGTCGTTTGTGCCAGACACAAAACTGATCCTGCAAAAGCTAAAGTTCATTACTAGGAATATCCAGTATGCCCTGGGAACGCATTCATATCGATTTTGCTGGCCCAATTTTCGAACATATGTTTTTACTAATCGTTGATGCTCACTCCAAATGGTTAGAGGTATATCCCATGAAAGTAACCACAACTAAGAAGACCATTGAATGTCTTAGAGAAAGTTTCGCAAGATTTGGACTACCACGTGTACTTGTCAGTGACAATGGATCCCAGTTTACATCCTATGAGTTCCAAAGATTTATGCAGGGCAACGGTATAAAGCATAAAACTAGCGCACCTTTCAAACCTTCGAGTAATGGTCAGGTTGAACGCTATGTTGCTACTTTAAAACAATCGCTCATGGCGATGCAGAAATAAGAAGGTAGCATACAACAGAAACTAATTACATTCTTGTTACAGTACCGGAATGTTCCAAATGCTACAACAACTCATAGTCCAGCTATGTTATTCTTAAAAAGAGAAATTCGTACGAGGATAGATTTACTCTTGCCTAGATTAAAATCGAGAGTACAAGATAGAATACGAAAAGGCGTATTCGAATTCCGAGACAGGAAATTTGATATCGGAAATAAGGTAGCTATGAGAATTTACAGAGCAGCTAACTCAAAATGGAAGTTTGGTAGAAATGTGAATAGAGATGGTGTTCTCCATTACACTGTTGAGGTTCAAGGAACCTTAGTGAGACGACATGTGGACCAGATTCGTCCAGTGGGTGATCACGTGCAAGAGAATGATTTCATTTCGAACGTACACCGCAGATTTCCGGCTACTGATGTTCGAGAAAGGAACCAAAATCTTCAGCATGCTGAGACAGCCGAGAATCCTTTTTCACAAGTCCCAAACGAAGAACAAGGTCCCTCTTCCACATCAGCAGTGCCATCAACTGATGTCCCTGCTCACGACTCACCACCGACAGATGTTCAGCTGGATAGTTCTTCGATGAGGAGTCCACCAGTTCCAACAAGCCCGAGTCAAGTTCCTAGACGTTCCAGTAGAATCAGACGTCCTCCAAAGAGACTTGATCTTTAAGAAGAGAGGAGATGTGGTGTCTAAGACTTGTGCAACGCAAGTTAACTGTAACCGAACCCGAATGGTTCGAGACTTTGCGAGACTCGCCAAGAGTTTGTGGTTGACTGTGTCCGGACTGGCAGAACGTTATGCATGCCTGTATTTAAAGATATAAGAATGATCTGTGTAATTATCTAAATGTACTGTGCCGTGTAAGTGTAGTGAACGTCCATTAAATGTGTGTGAATCAAATGAAGCTCATTATTCAACGAACCCACCAATGTAACACAATATCTATCGAATCCAAATTAACCACAAAACTAAATTATGATGACATTACTATCTAAAAACATGCAAGAAAATAAAATAAAAATCACATATTGCCAATTTATTCTAATAAATCGCATACCAAATTTTATTTATGAAGCTATTATTTTTATTATTTGATTTATAAACGATTTTTGCGTGATTGAAATATTAAATTTATAAAAATAATTTATCATTTTCATGAATTTTTTTAGTCCTTACTGTATCAATTTGTGCTATGTAATAAAGAGCAAAATGCAATAAATTATTTTGTTGTATGAAATTTGTTTCCAGTAAGTCAACTTTGCATCGGGTCCCGCTTTTTTTCGGCCGGCCTAGTTCCGTGACGTCACTATTTGCACTTCTTTCTTTTTCTGCCAACATATTCTATCTGTTAAATTCATGTGCAAATTATTCTTTTCCGCACACCGTTTTCAGATCCTAATTCGATAGTTCTAGTAATCGGTCATTCTTGAATGCTGTCGTTTATTATTTACAATCACAAAAAGAAAATATATAATAGAAAATTCATAGGCATCTGATCTTTGAAATTTTTAATATACGGGATATAATTAACATAATATATGAGTTGTTAAATTTTTTGAATATCAATAAGTTGTCTGGAATGCGGCACGAATTGTTTTTATTTAATGCAATGATACGTAAAATGTGCTATTCTCTGAGTGTTATGCAGAGAATATATTCATCAATTTTGTTCAATTCCTTTTTTTAATAAGCCTATATTTAAAAAAATTTGTTGCGCATCATTATTATCTAAGTTGCTAAAATTTTCAAATATTCTATTTTTGAGAGGAGTATAGAAATATTTAAATACGATTAGGTATTTCAAAATACCTCTTAATGTTCTTTTAAATTGCCTGCTAATTTAGAGAAGCCGGAACCCTAAATTACTGGCAGCTTCCATTAAAATGTACTTGCTAAGACAAATGATTAGAGAACTCATATTATTGAATAAAATACCTTGCTAGTTAAAATTTTATTTGGATTTTAAACGAATATTTTGTCAATGAAAGGAGATATGTGCTGTCTGATTTATATTTCCAAACTGTTTCTTAAACTATTTCACATATAGTGCTGGCATCTGTCGCTAAAATACATAACTGTGATTTTGCATTTTTTAAATTGATACTTTTTCTCCGTATGAAACTAAACAGAATTCAACTAATAATAACTAGATGACTTTCTTTAAGTTGTCGTTATGTTTGCGAATATATTTAAGAGAAAGAAAAAAAAGAAATTATATTCTAGTATACATCTGAGTGACTTTTTGTTTACATGTTTAAATTAACGTAAGTATATATTTCTTGAATTTGTTGTTCTTCATATGTGTAAAAATAAATTACAGTGATAATTATTGGTGCTTTTAAAATTTTCTACTAATGCAAACAAGTCTCAATACATTTTTGGGAGGGGAGGATTATTTGTCCCACTATTTTTCATATAAAGTTTGGTAAATTAGTTGACTTCACTTTCCCGCTGAAAAATAACGTCCTTCTTTTTAGTTTGTATTTGATGTCTTTTTATGTGAATTTCAACTTAAAGAAGAAACATTTGCCGAGAAAAATGCATTCCGTTAGTACTAGACTGGTTAAATACTTTATTTTGTAAATATTTCGACATCCCGTCATCTATTTTTCCCTTATCCATATGTCCACATTGTTACCAGTATTATTTCGATATGAGGTACTTGTTACAAGTGTAAGTGTACTTGTTGCCCCTGGGCTGAGAAAATAATTTATTTTAAATGTATCCAAATTTTGTACGTGTTACTGTTCTGGAAATTATATTGACCTTACCAATTGCCGTCGCATCTGCAGAAAGAATTTTCCCAAGATTGAAAACAATAAAAAATTAATTAAGATCCAGCATTAGTTAAGAACGATTTATCTCCTTAGCCATTTTATCTGTCGAATCCGAATTAAGCAAAAAACTAAATTATAATGATATTTTCAAAGAATTAACTATAAATCATGTAAGAAAACGAAACAAAAATCATGTATGGTAAAGTTATTCTAGTAACTTGCATACCAAATTGTATTTACGAAGTAATTGTTTTTGTTATTTGATTTATTAACGTTTTTTCAAATGATTAAAATATTAACTTTATAAAAAAGTAATTAAATCATTTATCATTTTCGTGCATTCCTTTAGTCCGTACAACGGCAAATCGTGCAATGCAATAAAAAGCAATAAAGTATTTTGTATTACGAAATTTGTTTCTATTGCCCGCAAGTCAACATTACAGCAGGCTCTGTGGACAAGCGCCCCATTGCTGTGACGGCCCTAGGTGGTCGCCTAGAATCGCCTAAGAGTAAAACCTGCCTGTTTAAATATTCTACTCCGTTCTGCTTCAATAGTCAAACGATTTAATCGATCACTGAATGGCAATACAATCTTTTTGTCTTCACAAACTCAATGTGAGAACGACATAGAAAAAAAACCCATAAAATTTGATTGTTGATGATTTAATATTCCTCAGAATTATCAGTCCAAATATTTGGAATTTAAATGTTGTTTCTCCTTTTTCTACAAATATTTTTGAGTCAGTTCAGACAAATTCAAAAATTCGCATAAATTAAGTTATTTCACTTAATGGGACATTAAAAAGAAAAAACGACCTCTTTTTTTTTCTTCTTTCAAATGGGCTTTTATAATGAAAAACTTAGTTATGAAATTTTAGGCAATTCGGTTTAAAATAACCGCAGATACACAAAGAAACAGATTTAGGAGCTGACTCAATGGATCCAAATGTAGAAAATAGGCCACTTTTTTAGTTCTTTTCTTTATTCAAGTTCTCATTTCAGACATTAATACAATAATTTTTCTGCTAAGTTCTTTTTTTTAATCTTTAATGGGAGGGACAATGAAATATATGACAAAATAAGAAATTGAAATGACATGCTTTTATTTGCACGCTTATTTACAGAAAAATAATAACGGTTAAAATTATGCTCGTGGGTTCGAATTTTACATATTTATATTAATCACCTGCTGCCTGAAAAATGATTATCTAAAAAATAACATATCAATTGCAAAACTAAACAATTAGACTATAGAAAATTAACTCTAAGATAAAGAATTAGAAGTTCAACAACTGTTCAACTCGTCATTACTCGAATCAACAGTTCATGGGGTCTATTCTGGTACCCTCGGTTGGGTTGGGAGACGTCACTTTTCCCGTTGTTTACGTGCGGAAAAAGTGACGTCTCTCAACCCAACCGGGGGTACCAGAATACACCCGCATAACTCGTCAGTCGCTTTCTCAGGAATAAAGTCATTTCACACCGTTCTTTTAAATACTGCACTTTTCGCTTAAACTGAGAATTATAGGAAAGGGGGGTAAGGTTTCTTTTTCTTCAGAGATGCGCATTAATTCAACCTTGTTAGTTCGGCTCAAATTAACCTTGTAAATTTGACATGCTGGCCTAGATTAACTGACTGAACAAAGTAATGTTACCCTAAAGGCCTATTATACAGAGGCAATTTCCTGCAGCGAGTGCAAGTTTTGTTCTCTGAAGCCCGATTTCGGCCGCTGATATGAATAGTAAGTACTTTCAGATCGGGGAGCAAAACTCGCACTCTCTCTAGAACAACGTCTTCGTATGATTCCGCCTCCCTAAAGCGGGACATTCATCATTAGGCCACTCCACTTTTTTGGAACACAGGATGCCAAACACCTTCGTCAATGTAAGAAACCGATGATAAACGGTATAGACTGAGAAGAAAGGTGGAATTCCATACGGTTTGGCTTTTCATTCAGCACACTAGGCTATAAAACTGAAATACGACAGTCGGTTAGGGGGACAGAGCCTCTCTCACCAAAGCGAAAACCACAAAATGGGGGAGAGTGGGTGGGAGTCATTCTGGGGAGGAGGAGGTGTAGTAGCCTAGGGGATCGAGTTTGGCACAATCCAACCTGTGAATGACCTATCAAATTTTATGGGCTGAAAATGGAAACTGTCTGCTAAATAGCCCTCCAAATGGAATGGAACAGATCAATGGTGAATGCCCAGCTTAAGACTATCCGAAAGGCAACCAAGTTCAAATTCCATTTACGTGATCTAGATCTTGTGAAGGTGAACCATTGTCATTGCAGGAAATGGCTATTACAGAATCGAAATTTCTATTGGCACTCACTCACCATCAATTTTGGAAATTCTGAAATCAAATTTCAGAGTAATAACGCTCGGACTACTCTTGGATACAGAAGGCAAGGCATGCATCAAAACGAACTGATGCAAATACATGCCGCACTATTTTGTTATAAAAAATTTGTAATATAAACTCGGCATTATTACAGGCAATAAAATTATGCATTTATAAATGTGCTCTAGAGATTAAGCGTCAAACAGCACAGCAATTATTGTTGAATTATGAAATTAACAAATTGGATCAAGAATGATGGTTACTTGTTTCCAAAAATAGTTGAACTTAATAGTTTGACTTAGCCCCTTAAGGATATAAAAACATGGAATAAGACCGATTTGTTTGTTACTGGTCCACTTTCAAAGAGATCGCTGTCAATAATAAAGGTGTATTTCAATGAGTATATGGATTATAGAGCGTTAAAAATATTGATAAATTTAATAACTGAAGATATTGGGCTGAGTAACAATTTGTGAGCGTTTTTCAAATTTATTTTTAATTTTTATCTCTTAAAAATTTCTCTGGTCATTTAACAAAGAAGTTGGTTCAATCAATCACTTTTTTTCTTTTTTTGAAGCACGAAAATCAACGATGAGCAGTACTTTGAGGTATTGTTCCTTCTTCATACACAGCACAAATCTTGCGAGTAGCTTTGGAGGTCTTAACACCTCAATAAAATGCAAAAAACAAATGGATGGAAAATGCTGTTTTGTCCACTTGACATTCCATA
Organism: Araneus ventricosus; assembly: GCA_013235015.1. NCBI lineage: Eukaryota > Metazoa > Arthropoda > Arachnida > Araneae > Araneidae > Araneus > Araneus ventricosus. The sequence goes on from BGPR01000073.1 coordinate 1,455,232, forward strand.
TTAATGATCCGAGCATATACAAAAATCAACAAAATTAAAATACACTGTCTTGTAGAGCATTAAATTCTCTTTCAAATAATATAAAGCATTTTGCCAATACATTTTATTTCTGCATGTTATTTTTAAATTTAGAAAAAAGAAAGGGAAAAAAAATGGTTATGAAATAGTACTCAGCCCAATAGAAATAGTATTTTAATGTCATCATAAAGTTGAAATGCTAACAAAATGAAGACCAAATATTATTTCAAGTAGCTAACAAGGTTAATTTTTTAACAAACATGTGTAATAAAATAATTGTTTTATGTTTGCGATTAGCATCTTTGGAAAACGTTATAAAAAATTACTTCGATGAGACTACAATAACAACTTTGAATCAAACTTTCATTAATATAAGACATGGAACCTTTAGCAGACTGCCCATTAGATCTCCAAATCTTTCTTCAAGTTTCAAGCACAACACATAGATGCTTCTTCCTCTTCACAGAAAAAAATTTTCTGAACACTTATGCATAACAATTCGTCTACTCTTTAACTTAAAATAAGGAAACTTTATACGTAAAACAGCACAGTTTAGATTTATAGCCAGTGATTCTAGTGAAGATTAAAAGAACACCTTCTGTTTAATGACTAGTTTTTAAGGTAGGTATATGACAATCTTTACAAAGATGTTTTTATTTAGTCAAGAAAAACTTAAGAAAGCCTGGTATCTTTTCAAAGCATTTTTACTTCAGAAAGAACACTTTGTAGCTGAAAAATATTCGTGACTTAAAGAAGTTAGTAAAATTTTTGTGATGATATAGACTGTTTACCATATTAAATTGGATAATGCAATTTAAATCAGCATAATTTGATAGATACTTAGCTTAGTAAAACAAACAATACACTCTTCTGTATGAGTAAAATAAAAAATGTGCTAAAAACCAATTCCATCTGAAAGTTGATAGTTTTATTATCACCCAAGTTGGTATAATTTTAACCTTTAGGCTATGGGGACTTAAACCAGAACTGCATTGAATGTGGGGAGTGAAATCCTCGCTTGTGTTTGGTGCAGCAGTTGTACCAACCCACATTCAAAGGTAAAATTTTCTGGTACAACAGTTGTACTGTACAGCCCGTAAGGAAAAGGTTAAAATGGATATTATAATTAAGAATAACATTGAAATTGAATTCACTTGTGCGAATTTGTTGAGGACATTCATCTTTTTCTTTTTTTAAAAAAAAAAAGTTTCTTAACCCATTAATGCTTAAATTAAGTTAAAGCATAGATATCAGCAAAATTCTTTTAAATTATGCTTAAAAACATCAAGATTAAGATAACTGTGAAGTAACATTTCACACCTATTATTTTTGGGTTTTTCAGCAGAATACCATTCAAAAAAAAAAAAAAAAAAAAAAAAAAAAACTTTTTTTAAATTGTTATACATTAAATGATTTTTAAAATATAGTAAAATATCAATATATATATATATATATATATTACTTTCGAATTCCATGCCTTATATCAAAAATAAATCAAAAGAAAAAAAGTAGGACACTTTTCAAGTTCAAAATTTCGATAATGGGAAAACTAAAATTGTCATTGCTTATACATTAGGCGACTAAAAATGAAGCTTCCTGAATGTCCTTAACATCTTAAATTTTTTATATAAATTACTTCATGCAATAAAATTAAAGCTTCACAGAGTAATTCGAAACAAACAATTATGAAAGTTGAACAAAAAAAAATAGAAATTAAGTCAATAAAGTCGAATATACCTGAAACGGAAATTGCATGATAGTAAAATAATTAATTCTGGTCTTTTGATAATTAAGAAAATTTTGTAATTTCCTGCCTAAGGCATCATGTATAAAGCCATTTTAAAACTCTGGAAAACTTGAAATGAATATACTTTCATTTCATATTTTTTTCACTTATTATATGCAAAATTTAGAAGATGCAAATGCAATGTGAAAGAAAATCAACAGAGTAAAAATTCAGTAAAAAACTTTATTTATCGAGTTTGTACAAATGTAGACAGCCTATAATTTTCTATACAACTTTGAAACAATAGCTTTAAAAGAAAACAATGTTAATTCTGTTGCAGTAATTTCCGATATTTAAATTTTATATGCAAGAACATCTAAAACAAGATTCAAATTTCTTCTCTGGAAGTACTTACAACTTTCTTTTCTTGGATAAGGAATGTAGTATAAAAGGAAATGTATCAAAATATGACACAACATTATATAAATACAAATATTACTTTAACCCATTCAGATATCTGGAACAATTTATAAGCCAATTTCTTCCAACCAGCACCGGTAATGGCTTGAACGAAGGAAAATCAGCATCATAGTTATACAAGTTGATAATAAAAGAAATGGGTCAAAATAAATAAATCTCACTAACTGAAGGCTATATTAACAACCCTGAACATAAGATCAAAAACATACCTAAATTATGTCAAAGGTTATCTCTGTTTTGAAACTACATTGAAAATTTTAAAAAGAGGCAGGAGAGAGTATCGCCAAAAGAAATTTGAAATTACATTTTGGTCTCAATGAATAATAGAAGGATAAATAAATTTCACCGAGAAAATTTCTTTAAAAGTACGAGTATACACATATATGTACAATATGTATAGATACATATGACGCCTATGAGCATTCAAATAAGCCACATCAGCAAAATAAAATTTTGAGAATCAATTTATATGGAAAAAAAATCCCTCTAAACTTTAGCACCAATAGCATGCAAATTTTTAGGTATGTGAAAGAAAATCCATCAAGTTTAAGAATCCTGAACACGTTCTATTAATTAAAAGAATTCAAAAATGTAACATTTCACAACAACGGCAACAAAAAAACTCCCTCATTACCTTTTAGAAGAAGGAATTGAATTTCTTTGAATTTTATAATAAAAAATGCAATAGCTTGACAACTTATAATTGAATGCATTTTTAAATACTGATACAAATATCTTAATTTTTAACAAAATCAAATTCAGTACTATTCTTTAGACAGAAGCTCACTTCTCCAGGAATTTGATCAAATATGAATTGGAATTACTGAGTAGAAAAATTATCGACTTCATTTTTAAAGGAAAAGAAAAATTAATTCAACTTTTTCTATATTACAATACAATAGCAAAAGTATTGAAATATACCTCACATATGACCACACTTATAAGCTAACAATTTTGAGAACCTCAGTAATTTTGTTTACTGGAAAATTGAGTTTCACAATCAAATATTTGAATTTCGAAGACATTTAAAATGGACAGAATTTTGATTTTCTCTTGCATAAGCTGCTTGACAAATAATAAGTCAATAAATGTCACAAAACTATAGTAAAATCATAGCTCATGTGCTCTTCTTTTAATAAAAGTTATATAATGGAAGTATTATGAAACATTCATTATAAATATATTCATTTTGATAATTTAGCAAGGAAACAACATGATCCCAAATTCTTAGTCCTTCCAAGCATTTATGGCCAACTTATCAAAAATTAACCAATTAAACATATCGCTAAATCATATTAATATAATCTTTTCCTGGAACTATCTTGACTTCGTTGGAAGACCATAACACCACCAATTACACAAACGCATAATCCAAGCAGGGCACACACAATAATAAGAAACAATTTAGTTCCTGACATGGGTGGAGGTGGGTCATCAACATGATCTGTAAAAAACATGCATTAAAAGATAGAAAATGAGTATCACATGACATGCATTTGAAAATTACACAGTCTAACAACATCCAATAAAATTTAATCTTGTAACATAATATATACATAGCTTAAAAATAAAAATTATTAAAAAGAGGGGGAAAACCTCATTATTTATCACAAAATAAGAAAATAAAAAAAGCTTATAACACTTTGATTGATGTTTCTAAACGTATCTACAGTAAGCACAAAAGCTTTAAGGCATTTGAAATGACAGTAAGAAATGATGATATTCATTAGAGCATTTTCCACAAAACATTTTTTATAGGGTATTTTTTTTTTTTAAGGTAGTTAGTAAGCTGCACACACTTAACAGAAAGTCGAGCACATATTCCTGTGAAGAGTGTAGCAGTCAACAAGGTTATATTTTTTGCTACTCCTTAACAGTTATGTTAAAACTAAATCAAAATGTCTAGCATGTATAACTAAAAACCTTCAGTTAGAAGAAATAGGCATGCACATTCTGAATGGTTTTTTTTTTGTTTATTATGGATCTTTTAACTCGATTCTAGACCAGAGGTTCTCAACCTGGGGTATGCGAAATCAAAGTCGATGATGGCGGACACAAGAAAATATAAAGGATTTTAAAAAGGTACAATATTTTGTTTTCCTAAGTTCGTGTGAAAAGTAAAAGTAGTGTGAAAACCTAAGTTCAAAATAAGAAAGCAAAAGAAAACCTGGTAAATGATTGATATTTTGTTTTCACCAGCCCCGATTATGCATGAATCATCAGTGTATTCACAAAAGCTGTAGCTTCACTATGCACAAGTGTGGTATGCTTTTTATTTTTGTTCTTCTAGTTCAGGCCTATCAAGAACAATCCAGAATCCTCTCAAAGATGTTGTTTTGATGTTTTTATTAAAAGCGTGATAAAACGCAGGCATCAATAACTGCTCGATTGGGATGCATAATGAATAACAACTGTTCATATAAATCAAGCTTTGTGGTTTATGGGTGCTCAATTTGATTGGTTTGTGACACAAAACTGGTGTTTGTAGGCTATGCGTGCTCAATTTGAAGTGCTTATCTTTAGAGTGACTTCAATTCGATATTGTTTAATTTCTCAAAATGGACAAGTGGTTGAAAACTGGAACTCTTAACCCCTTCAAGACGGATGCCCGCTGAAGGAAGCCTCCCAGGACGAGAGCTGGCAAGCGCAGTCAGTGCCCACCGGACGAAGCATTTTCTCCTGCTGAGCCTAACACGCATTAAATTTCAGCAAAAGTATGCGTTACATAATAATGCATAAAAAGTGTCCTTTACATAGAAATGAAACCATTTTTAAATCTGCGGTAAACAATATCATATTCTAAATCATAAAAAAAGTTTAACTAAAATACTTGATTTTTAATAATAATAAAAAATAAAATATAGTGTATTACCCTATAATTGAAAATACCTAAATAAACACCATATTATTGATGCAAAATTCGAAAATATAGGAAAAAATAAATATTTACATTCAATATTATACAATACTTCAAGAAAATCGTAATAATTAACTCTTCAAAGTATTCTGAAAAATCTTTTATTTTAGGACTCCATTGACATGACAGAATTGGAATTGATATACAGTCGGACCTCTATTTTGCAAACTTTTCCTTAGAACCAAGAACATTTTCATTATTTCATATACAAATCAAATAATTCTAATAGAATGATTCACAGATGCGTGGCCGACTACAATCTGACTTTGGAGAGAGAAATACTAATGTACGAGATCAATCTTTTGAAAGAAAAATGGAATAGTAACACCATCTGATAGAAAATATTTTGTTCCAAAAGCCAAATGCATATGTGCGGCTCTCGGCCCACAGCAGCAATTTCGATGCAACGCAAGGATGCGGCGCTCAGCCCTGAGATGAGTCAAGCTGAAACACACATATGCGGCGCTCGTGCCGAAGGGGGTTAAGAGATCAGCATCTAGATCCGAAATTCGAACCACAGATTTAGCAGCTGTGGAGATAACTGTGGATCAGTAAGATGATAATCATGAAGTGCAAAGGCCAACTGATTGGCCTGTTCAGGTAAGAAATAAAATAGATTTTGTTTTTTAAAAAACTCAAAACATCAGTGTACCTCCGAAGAAGAGAAAATATTCTAACAAACACTTAAAATATGGATTTTCCATCACGGGTGATGAAGATTGACCAAAACCACTCAGCATTTGTTTGTGGAGAGATATTGTCAAATGGCAGCATGAAACCATATTTACTAATGCACCATTTAGAAACAAAACATCCAACTTATAAGCAAAGAAATATTAGTTTTTTTCCAACGACTATCCAACAGCCCCAATTTAAATTCTTGTTTGATATCCAAAAACAAAGCAAATGAGGCTGCGATTGAGGCATCATACAGAATAAGTTATCATATTGTGAAAAGTGGAAAAAATCATACTATCGCTGAAAATTTGGTATTTCCATGTATCAAGGATGCTGTTGAATGCATGTTCAATGAAGACCATGTCCAAAAAAATCAAAAATATTCCTTTGTCTAACAGCACAGTTTCTTGGAGAATTAAAGACATGTCCATTGATTGACACAGAAGCTACTATAAATGAAAGAATAAAAAAGAGCCCCTTCTTTTCAATACAGGTGGATGAAAGCACCGATGTTTCCGATCTGTCAATTTTGCTTGTTAATGCAAGATATTTGAATGTCAACGAACTTAAAGAAAACCTCTTAATGTGTTATCCTCTCATAAAAGATGTACTAGTGAGGACATATTTAATGCCATTCAGGGTTAATTCTGTGAAAACGAAATAGATTAGGCTAAGTGCTGTGGTGTTTACAGATGGTGGAATAGTCGCTCCTCATGTAGCTTGGAGCCATTGCTGCTTCCACAGACAAAATTTCAAAATGAAGCCTTTGCCAAATTCATTGAAAGAAGTACTCAATCAATCTGTCAAACTTGTAGATTTTATTAAGGCTAATTCAACTAGCACCTGATTGTTCAAATTTTTGTGTGGAGGAGACATGGGCAGCCTACATACTATGTTACTTTTGTGAGATGGCTTTTGCGAAGAAATGTACTCACAAGATTGCTTAAACTGAGACATGAAGTTCTTATGTTTTTTGAAAACCATCCTTTTATGTTGAGATCGAAATTTTATGAAAGTGAATAGTTGCAGCAGCTTGCATACTTATCTGACATTTTTTCAGAAATAAATACACTTAATTTAGGATTGCAGAACCATTCCATAACCATTTTCAAGGTAACTAACAAAATCGAGTCTTATGATTAAGAACCTGAATTTTTGGGAATCCTATATTTAAAAAAAACCAGCATGAAGTTTTTGAGACACTTCACAGCTTTTTATCTGAGAACGAATTTAAATTAACAAAACTAGTATAATAGCACATTTAAAAGGACTTACGTTGTCATTCAGACAATATTTTCTGAATCGCAGTGCAGATATGTGAATTTTAAATCCATTGATTGAAGTGTTTTTTCAAAAAGCTGAAAAATTAACAATTTCTAAAAAAGAAAAATTAATTGAACTTTCCCCCCGATTCTTCATTAGAATCTGATTTTTTTTTTTTTTTTAATTTGATTGACTTCTGGGTAGCAGTGAAAGAAGAGTACCAAGAACTCGGTGTTCAAGCAATAAAATATTCAATACCTTTCACGAACACAGAACCTGTGGAAAGAGCATTCTCTTCTTATTACATATATTAAGAATAAATATCGAAATAAGCTCAATGCAGCTCCAGATACGAGATTATATCTTTCTTCAATTTTATAAAAGTCAGCTCCATGACACAAACTCAAGGATCGCATTGAAATTTTCTTGCACTTGAATAGTTGATTAATACAAAGTGTAATTTTTAGCTAACCTTATACAGGGTGGCTACAGAAACTGTGAAAAAAATTTCCCCGACTAAACTTACAACATTTCCCTGATTTATGGCTAATAATTATATTAGTTTCCCGGCTTAATATAATTATTAAAAACACTTTTACTAGTTATTTAATATGAAAAAAAAATACTTTGATAAAATTTAATTTTAAAAAAATGGAATGAACATCCTAAGAAAATCTATTAAAATGTATATTACATTTCTCTTATGTAAAAAATACTGGAAATTTTAACAAAATACTTTGCTTCTAAAACAGCATAAGAATTCTAAGAAACATTAAAACTACTTTTTGCAACACAAGTTAAATTATATTAACAGTAAAGGTTATTATGATCTTTGCTCAAAACTTTAAAACAGTTCAATAACTAATTAGTGTTCTTTTCATGAGTACCAGAATAAGATGTTGCAGCATAAATATAAAAATAGTATAATTATACGTACCTAATGATATATATTTTAGCAAAGATTTAAACAAGAGAAACTGCCGAAATATTACTTCAAATCTTTATTCTTTAACAAATCATAAGAAATTGCTCTAATCAAAAACTTATAATTTTATAAATGAACATATTTTTTTTTGAAATTCCATTTATTATTACAAATAATACTAGACATAAGATACTAATTTATAGATAATAACTCAAGTAACTATAAATTTTCCCTGATTTTTAGATATTTTTACGAATTTCCCCAATTTTTCCAGATCTATAAAATTCCCTGACTTTTCTCTGATTTCCAGGTTCTGTCACCACCCTATTATAAGTTAATGTGAAATTTTTACAATATTGTTTTTATTTGTTTTGCCATTTAACCAATCCATTTTAAAAAAGGAATAAAATATAAAATTAAAATTAAGTCCTGCAAACGCATTAATTCGCGTCATTTGACTCTTAGGCTTCCCTAAACCCTTAACATTGATATAAACTTCTTTGCATAGACAGATGATTAGGAGGGGGGGGGGATCACAGAAGGGGTACGTGAAAACGAAAAGACTAATCAAGGGGTATGCGAATTGAAAAAAGGTTGAGAACCCCTGATCTCGACTACCATCAACAATCAGAAACATTAAAAATATGTACAGAATCATAATTATACTACCAAAACTAAAAATATCTAAGACTAATTTTTAACTATTTATGAATAAAATAATTTCTAGCCATATACGAAAAAACTGACCTCTGGGTGGAGCAAAAAAAGCAGCAGCAGGGGCAATCTTGGAACGATCCTCTTCCTCCTAAAATAAATTATTTTAGCATAATTCTCTATTTATAAAAAAAAAAAAAAACATTAATTAAGTTCAACTTATACAGTTATATTTAATATATAATGAACAAAAATGTTATCATTAACAAAGACATATCCACAAAAAAGGAAATGTATTCAGAATTTAAAAGGGAAGGTGTTCTTGAAAGAATTTGATAGGTATAAAAACTTCTTCAGGTCCTTGAATAATGACCCAAACACAAAAATTGTTAACACCCAATAAGCAATTTAAATGTTAAAGAAGAATAAATCAACAAAATAGTGTGTTATGTTACCTCTTGATTAAGCTCAAGAAAAGACATTTATTAAAACATTTAGCAAATTGTGATTTTCTGTGAAGTAAGGTTATGATTCAAATGGCTTAAATAAATCAGATCTACAATATATATATATATATATATATATATATATATATATCATTTAAAGAAAGATGAACAGAATTATTTCTTTCATTCTGTCATATCTGCATGGCTGACAGTTTATCAAGAATTATAACAGAAATTAAAACTTGATTTTTGTTTACTTTCCAAATACCAGAAATGACATAAGGTAATTTCAATTTTGCCATATAGGCCTTATTTTTTATCATAATTTATATGCAATACTTGTAAGTAGGGCCAAATACTTTCGAGATGAAGAAAATAACTATTTATTAGCAATGTCATAATAGTATAATATAATTAATTCATATCAGTCTATAACAGCATAGACCACCAGATTATATGGGATATTTGAGTGCATTATCCACAGCATGGGCAAATGCTCCGAGTTCAGTTTAGTTAGATAAACATCCCATTTTGAAATTACGGGGGGGGGGGGGGGGGGGCCTGTAATTTTGCACTGTGGTTAGATGTCAAGGGCAACTTCTGAGACGCATCTCTCACTGCAAACTTCCACACCAGTTAGTGGCAAATCATTTGATCCAAATGAATTTAACATGATGAAGGCTATGACAAACATAAATCAATTATATACAAGGATTCGATGCATAAGCATTCGAATGTTTCTTAAGGTAAATAAAATTTTAATGAAAATACACATTTGAAAAAACTTCTTTATAACAGCATTTTGCTATATAATAAAAACTTCATTTGTTGAATGGATGATCCATCCAATGAATATCTCAATGAATTTATAAACAAAGAAATTTTTTAAAATCAAAGTAAAAAATGGCACATTTTAATTTTAAGGATGATCAGAGTACATACATGCAATACCTATCATAAAACAAATATAAATTAATTACCTTCTCATCAGGTACCTCCAATTCATACAGTCGAATTGATATTATATCATGATTATCTAAAAGTACAATAAACAGATGGTTTAGACATCTATAATATTAAGTATAACTTCTCCGACATTATTAAATAACATTCTTTGGATAATGAATATCTTTCAGGGTAAATAGGTTTAAACTGATAAAAATAAGAGTGAAGGCTAATACAGAAAAAAAAATTCACAAAGAGGTCCAAGATAAGTAAAATTTGTTTCCTTAAATAAACTACCAAAAGTCCTATTCTTAATATCATGGTGCATGGAGACTTATATTTAATTTTCAAAACCCGTACACAACCAAATGACAATTCTTTGTCATTTTTGGTCTCATTCAACATTAAAAAAATATTTATTTACAGATATTGTAGTAAAATCTGCAGCAAGGACTATTTTTTTTTAAATGCATTAATGATTATAAATGCATGGGTCGATCCAGGTGAAAATTGGGGCCATTTTGCGTCCCCTTCTCAAAATTCCACTTCATAAGAACGGCCCCTTCACAAAATTCAAAATCACAAATACGGCACTATATATATATATATATACAGTAAAAGCTTAACTAACCGGCATGCTCGGGAAACTCCAATTTCCGTATACCTGAAAAGTCCGGATAGTTGAGTGTGACGCGGAAAATGGGGGGAGGTAGATTGTAGCCGTACTTTTTTTTTAGATTTTTTCGTCCAAATAATTTGTTTTTGTCATTTTCAAATGAGCATTAAATATAATTTTTAAGAATACTTCTGTATCGTCCATAACATTGTATTTATAAAACATATTATGAAGATTTTAATTTAACATTGATGATTTTTAAAAAAATACATGATCTGTAGCCGAATTTTTACCGTAAATATATAGATTGCAAAAATATAAACATATACAAAATAGATCACGAAACTGAAAAATATTCTACTCAGAAAGCATAATAAAACTCTTTTAAGTGATCCTAAACAAATTCCAGATTGAATATCAAAACTAATTATCTTTTAGAAGATCGCAAGGATTATTGCGCAGTACCCGCGCCTCCAATTCTCCTGCACGTGATATTATGAAATCGAAATCAACATCTGCCGGTATTTGGAGGGTAAATAAATAAAGGAAAAGAAAGAGGCTTACTAATCTGGAGTACCCCCCTCCCATGAGCTTTTTTTTTTACCGATTCTGTCCCTTTACCTTTTTTATGGTTGTCGATTTCGTTTTTAGGTCTTGTTTTTCGGCGAAAGGCGAGGACCTTTATTTTTTTTTGGTTCTCACTTTTGCTTTTGAACCCCCCATAAAGCGAGTCTGTGTATGTCACAGTACTGTATATTGCTTTTTTCCCCTTCTACGCCCCTCCATGCAGAGCGAACGTTGCGTTCCAGAAATAAATTGTCCACGTGAATGGAACGGGGCGGATGTAAAACTTTTAGAAAAACTCATTTTCTAATTTTTCCGGTTAGTTGAGCTTTCCGGATACTTGAATGCCGGATAATCGAGAGTTTACTGTGTATATATATATATATATATATATATACACACATACAAGTATTTTTTTTTTCAGTATTATATCAAATTATTGCATTTATTTGGCTCAATGAAACACTTTTGATATTAAACGTAAAATATAGAAATATGACTGCTAAAATTGAGTTTTAGATAAAAAAAAAAATTTTACAAAAATATTTTTATTTTTTACAAAAATGCCCCCTCCCCTCAAAAAAAAACCTGGATCGACCCCCGAAATAATGCTAGAGTGATGCATATCTCAGAAATAGACAAACACTAATTTAAAAGAAAGAATTTCAGTGTTCAAGAAAGTGACAATTCTGAAAAACACAATAATTTTTTAAATAACTGGACATTAAACATAACCAAAAAAATAGTTTAAATGCCATTAGAACTTCCATATAATGAAAGTACTCATCATGATTTCTTCAAATTAATTCATTCATATAACTTGCAATTGAGTAAGCGAAAACTTGGAAAAATGTTCAAGATTCTACTCTCTTCTTCTCCAAATTTTGCATATCATTTAAGAATGATTTAAAACTTTAACTGAGAAAAAAGTAAAACATGTGATTAAAAATTACACACAGAAAAACTAAAACTGTTCAGAAAATAAAATATATTTATTAAAGTACTATTATTTTAATGGGGGAAAACTGATTATAATACTTGATTCGAAAAGTAAAAATGTAGAAAATTGACATTTTAAATTAAAGATATTCAACACCTGATAATTGTGAAAGCAATGCATAAAAACTTTAAGTTTTAAATAATTTAAAAACAAGCATTTAAAACGAATGACAACTACATGTATTAAAAAATACATTTAATTATTTTAGGAAGAAATATTAATACCATGACATAAGCTTAGAAGAAATGGATTCAAAAATTTTCCTACAATTTTCCAAAATTTAATACAGAATGCAATGGCATAAAAAAATAGATTTTACAAGTAGTTCAGGTTTATAGATGTTGACACAAATAATTCCAAATTTCAGTACCTAAATTTCTAAAGGTATGCACAAAATATAAAATTGCTACTTACCCGACAGCTCTCCTGTAGTAGCTGATGCTCCAAAATAATAACCTGTAGGAAGCCTCACACCTTTAACAGTGAAGCATTCCTGCCACGCATTCTTTCCTTCAATGTCAGTAGAAACCTTTAAAAAAAAATTTTTTTTTTGAACATGTAAAATAACAGAGCTAAAAATTGATTACAATTTAAGTAGATGTACAAAAAAGTATCACAAAGAAATGAAATGCAGAATTTTATAAAACTGGGCATAAAACATTGAATACATATTTTTAAGTGATAAATTATTTTTCTTATTCTCAAATAAGACACTCTTTGTTTATTTTTCATCTGCAACTTTCCCTCGATGTTGGCAATTTTTTTTACTATATTAAACTTGAAAAGAAGCAAAATTTGGTACACGCACAATCAAATATTCTGTTCCTGTAGCTGAAAATTTTCTTTTTGAGCAAAAAGGCTCAAAGTCATCTTTTTTAGTTATAATTACATTTGAACTTCAAAGCAGTCAATTATTTTGATCTGATAACTTTGAGCAAAGTGCATGAATCACATTTTTTTGAAATGTAATCTAATTTTTGTAGTCTTAAAAATGTTCTTCTGAGCGATTTTCAATAAAAAATAAAAAGAATTAGCTACTTTGGAAGTTGGACATGAAGAGAAGATAATTCAAACCTAGTCACTTGGAACATTAAAATAATATACGAATGAAGTGAACTTCTGGATGGCTTCACAGGAATGCAACACACTACAGAAAAAATTATTAAATTTGTTTTATGCTTAATTGAAGATTGGAATAAGTAATTAGCAACTTTACATTGAACACAGTAACTTAAAATCGCTACTGATAGTTTATTACATGCTACTTTTTCTTGCATTTCCTTAAGAGAAATCCAGAAGGTATATCATTTAATCTTAAAAATCAAAACAAATGAAAATATGTTAAAGTTGATGTTTAATACTTGCATCAAAATATAATTGTTAATAATTCTATATTAAATTGTTTTATTAAAAAAAACTTAATATATATTTGAAAATATTCTTAACTTTTTTATAACAAAAAAATTATTTTTCTATTTTATAGTATTGTCTTTATCCTTTTGTTTGACAATGATGAATAAGACATCGATATTTTTTTCAAGTATAAATTATAGCGTAAAACCTCAACAAGTAATCTCCTCCAATGATTAAAAAAAAAGCTAATTTTTTAGATATGCAAAACAATAAAAATTCCTGAAATAATCATAAAAACTTAAAGTTCCAACTTAAACCTTAAAAAAGCTGGAAAGTACATAACACTTACGGTAAGTACATCTCTTTCATAACGTATAGACAAATGGGTATCGTGCTCAAGATTTCGAAATTTTGCTTCACATCCTGCCAATTCTGTATGAGTTCCGTCTCTGTCATGATCATAATGCAGAGTCCCATTATTTACCATAGCAGAAATATAAGGATGTCCATGCTAGAATATGAACTTAAACCAATTAAAATATGAACACACCAACTTGAAATAGCAAAATGTCACTACTTTACAGATGGGAGCATGGTTATTGCAGAGTACATACAGGGTGCTCACTTAAATAAGCCCCCCCCCCCCATTAACTTCAGAACAACGGCAGCTTTATTCCTGAAAGTAGTGTCTAGGTATACTAAAACATCTATGCGACGAGACAACTTACAATGCCACCTGGTGGCAAACTTCGGAGTTAGTGTTCCTATCTCGAAAAAGGTACAAAATAGCGGAAAAATGTCAATTACAAAGTAGTAGAGCATAATCGATTTAGTACAAAAAGACACCTTGTGCACATTAATATGAAGAACGGAGAGCTTAAAATGCACATTTGTTTGTTCACAACTTCCGAAATTGTGATGTCACAAAGCGAGTTAAATAAAGAAAAAACAACTAGTAATCACAAGATACTTTTATTTTCGGTGTTCAAAGTGCTCTACGTCATCTACAATACAGATTGAAGCCCTTGTTTGAATTTCACATTGCACATGTTTTAGCATACAGTTGGTGCGCTAGCACAAGCAACAGTAATACGTCATCGAAAGTCCTGCAATTTTGGCGGAAAGGTTGCATACACCTGCTGTTTGAGTAATTCCCACAGGAAAAAGTATAATGAAGACATTTTTTGTCTGAATATAACATTTTCCCTTTTAGTACATGTCTTGTGACGTCAAAATTTCGGAAGATGCGAACAAACAAATGTGCATTTTAAGCATTCTGTTCTTCATATTAATTTGCACAAGGTGTCTTTATGTACTAAATCAATAAAGCTCTACAACTTTGTAATTGACATTTTCCCTCTATTTTGCACCATTTTCGGGATAGGAAAGCTAACTCCAGAGTTTGCCACCAAAGGTGGTGCTGTAAGTGGGCTCATCTCATAGCGCATAGACGTTTTACTATATCTAAACACTACTTTCATGACTAAAGCTGCTGTCATTGTATATCACACAAGAATGAGCATGCTCTAAATATTTTTATTCAAAGAATTTTCACAGAGGTTAGCAGCATGAACAAATATGCCTAAATTTATATACAGTAAATCCCAACTATCCAGCCTAATGTGGCAGAATGGCAGGTTGGATAATAAAAAAATTAGATAATCCAAAGTTCTATAAATGCTCACTTCCTGCCCTACTCATACTATTAAAAGCAACTTTTTATATCAAAATCTGCTCTTATTCATATTTCCTACCCTCTTAGAATAGACCAGTACTTTATAAATGTTTGCTATGCAATGTACATTTTAAAAATTTATTTCCAAAAAAAAAAAGAAATCCAAGAATAAAAACATTGTACACATTTTAAAATAAATTTCATTTAAAAACATCCACTTTTTAAAATCTGAAATCAGTACTTTGAAGTATTAATAGTATGTTTAGCTCATTCATCACAAGCAGCTTAGGCTCTTGAAAATTTTTATTTTATTTTTCACCAGTTAGGACACTTTTTAGAAAAGCCTGATAGATACACTTTTAGAAAAAATAAATAAAAATTTTATTCAGAAATGTTTATCTGAATTTTAAGAAATGTTTCTCACAATTATAAACATATGAAATACTAGCTTTCTTTAATTGAAAAAATCTAGATAAAAAATACTAACCAATTTTAGGACAATCTTAAAGTTGCCAAAACTGATTCTCTCAAAAAATGAAAAATCTACAGATGCAAATTTTAACTAAGAAAAACTATAACCTTCATTTAATAATTATTCAAAAAATTTCCTTTCTAAAATTTCCTAGGGCTTTGAGTAAAATATGCTTATGAGGATACCATTTAAAATCCTTAGTAATATAATGCAAATAAGGCCAAATAGACTAAAAAGCTACAAATGTTTTCAAAACTTTTTGGGTAAGTTAATTTACATTAGTATAATAGAATATTACATGATGATAAAGGCAAGAAACTTATGAACTTACATTGTGGGGACCATTCTGGTTAGCATAAGTATCCAAAAATATGCCTAAACCATGAAAGTAATCCATGCTTCCAAATACAGTACCTTAAAAAATAAATATTAAAGTCAAATTTCAAAAATGCAGAAATTTTCAATGAAATTATTTAAATAACCTTAGTTTTCAAACATGATGAAGCAGCTCAGTTATCATAACTAATATCATTTATCAATATTATAGATAACAATAGATCAGCCAGTAATTATGTAAATAAGATTCATAAATTAAATTCATAATACCTGGGGTTAATGGCTGCTTTGCATACCAAATTGACATACCATCTCCATATAAATCTTTGCCTTTACCATATATTTTGAAGTGAACTTGGAGTTCCCAGTTCTTCACCATACATGGCTACAATAAAACAATAAAATTAGAAATTTATTTTCTCTGACTATGAACAATATCATCTACAGTGGAACCTTGGATAACGAGAACGAGCAAAATAAATTGTCTTGCTTAACAAGCGACAAGAAGAGGGCAGGTCCCAGATTGTGACAACATCACTCCGTTACTCCAGCCTATGGAACAGCAGGTTATTCCTAACTATAAGTTCTACACTAAAACACTCTTATAGGTGACAAAAGGCACCAATCTTACTGTTTGAGAGTTTGGGAAATATCATTTCTTCATCATTGCCTGCCTCAAGATGATCAAAAATACGTGAGAAGGTGTTACCAAGAGAACTCTCACTTCTGCTTGGAAGAAACTTTGGCCGGAAAGCATTGCCGAACATGAATTTGAGGGACTTGGTACTTGTGGAACCAGTAGTCAACGAGATTGTATCTTTGGCTAAGATAATGGGACTGGAGGTGGATAAAAATGATATCGAAGAGCTTCTGAAGAGCACAGCCAAGAGCTGACCACCGAACAGCTTATGGAGTTGCATTGTGTTTCACAGCCAGATGTTGTGGAGGAGAGTTTGCCAGAGAATGAGGTAATAGCAAAACAAAAATCTTCTGGCACAATAACAGAAATGCTGAAAGCAAAGGAAACTGTTTCATCTTACATTGAGCAGCAGCATCCTAATAAGGCAATATCTATGGCCGAAACAAATATATTTAATGATACTGCTGTGTCGCATTTTCGATAAATTACAAAGCAACATCCAAAACAAATTACTCTAAACAGATTTTTAGTAAAAAAGAATTGGGTGTGTATCATAAATAAACTAATTATTTCCATTCTTTTTCCTGCAAATCAAATTCGTATTAAAGGTTGGTTCATTTCACGAATGAAGAAAAGATTATTGTTCACGCTCCTTAACAATGCTATATATAATTTTCTTTGCATAAACGTTTTACATAAAATTCTTTGAGTATTTTTTTATTTTGGCATAGAACACGTTATCGTATTTTACTTTAATAGGAAAAACTGTTTCGCTTAACGAGTGTTTCGCATTATGAGTAAGATTCTGGAACGAATTATGCTCGTTAAGCGAGGTTCCAATGTACTTTAAATAAAGAAAGAAATAATAAACTATACAACTTTTTAGTATTTCACACATACATGACATATGTAACCATTTTAAAATGATAAAATGTTAAGATATTTCACACATTTCTTAACTAGCATAAAAAATATTCAACCAATCAAAACGATATAAATTATTACATACCACATTGTTCCATATAGCACCAGTTTTGCTTTGTAGATCTGGAGTCAGCCTTATATGACTGTTAGTAATCATCACATTACCAGTGAAGTCCCAAAATGGTATTGAAATGCCAGAAGCTACAAAATTAAAATAAGCAAATAAATATCAAACACAAATTCTGTATCAATAACCTAAGACTGTATATAGTAAAATACACTATCTGATAAAAGGTATCTGGAACTTTCGGATTTTCACATTTTTAAAAATTTCTCCTCAAAGGCTAAACTGACTGCCCTTCAACTTCTACCACGTAAAGAATAGACTCTAACTCACATTTTATACTGAAGATTCGGTCCTTACGGCAATTAGGAGACCGTCCACAAATTGATGAAGACAAAAATTATTTTGGCCCATCCCAATTCAAAGAAAACTTATAACGAGATGAAACTTTCATCAATGGTTATGTTTGATGTCCATAATATTTACATGCATTTTCATAAACACAGCACAAATGTCCAGGAAGATACAAAGATTTTTTTTTAAAAATCACAAATTTTTCGCTTATAACATACATGCAGAGTTTTACATTAAATTGTATGAAACTTACAGAAAAAGTGATATCAGGGTTCCCACTCTTATTGAAGAAAAAAATTCAAGGACCATAAAGTTACATATTGTAGAAATTGTACATAACTGATTTTTTCACTTGAAAAACGTGTCTATACACTTGATATTTCAGTTGTTCTGATTTTACAAGAATCAAACTACAAATTAAAATAATATAAAAAATAATAAAAAAATAAGTTATAAAAAAATTTCAAAAAAACGACTATGATTTTTTTTTACATTTGATGTCAATAGGACAAGAAACAGTGTAGAAGCAATAATGAATAACAAGAGAATCTTAACTGAAAACTTGAAATATATTGAGATAAAATCAAAAATCGTATCAAATTTATCTTGAATATCCATAAGTCAATCTCAATTGAACATTAAAGAAATTTACAATTAATAACTATTTTATTCTTTTTGGAACAGATCTTTTATAAACCTTTATATTATAGCTTTTAAGATCAAACCTTGCCATTTTAGTAATTCAATCACATTGTAACAATGATTAAAACAGAATAAAAACTAAATTCTTAAATCAAAATTAATTTTATTTTTGACCTTCTAAAGAGACAATCAAAAGTAGCTATCAATACATGATTGATTAAAATTTTAAACAGTTGAAATAAATGAAAAGAAGTCACTGATATTTAAACTGAACATTTGTTTTAGCAATGTCTGAAGTATTTACCTTATCAAAAGAGAAACATTTAAAAATCTATGAATTTGTTTATTTTTTATTTAGATGCATAAAACTTTGCATTTTAAACCAATTGTCAAATATATAAAAGAAAAACATAAATAGAAAACACAAAAATTTCAATGTTATTTTTTAAAAAATTCTTCCTATCTTTTACACACACACACAAATAGATTTTCCATAATAACCATTACACTTAATTTCTTGGTAATAAAGAAACGTTTGTAATAAAACACACAAAAATTTCAATTTTATATAAAAAAAATTTCTTCATATCTTATAAACACACGCAAATAGATTTTCCATAATAATAACCATTACACTTAATTTTCTGGTAGTAAAGAAACCTTGGCAATATAAAACAAAAATATTTAAACATTTATGAACATTTGCGGAATTCCTCAGATTTAACGTTGATCTTATTATCAATTTCTTTAATTTCTACATTTTTTTTCTGATTGCCTTTTTTATTGAATTGGATTTTATAAACAATGAAATATCTTTCTTTTCATTCTGCTTCTTCAATGAGATTTTCATATGTTTTATCCATAGAGGAAACACCTGCTTCCAAACACTGTCTTTTAACTTTGAGATAATCCATCTCATCTGAAATTATCTTTCCCTTGTTACTGATTCCTTCATTTATTTTTGTCTTTTTATTTTCCTCTAAATGTAGCATATACTTTTGCCTAGCAGAGAAAACAAATTTTCGCAAGTCATTACTAATGGGAATATTTAAAATTTCTCCATAGCTTTTAATAGCATCGCACACTATACGTCGAGAAACATAGGATTCTTGTGCCATATTTTCAACATCAATTTTTTTATTTGTTGAAAACCCACGCTCGATTGAAGCTTGCCCATGAGATAATGTGAAAATTATTTTCATAACTGGCCATATTTTGTTATAATCTTTCACACTTTTGCTCATGTATTCATTGAAAAATATATCCAATCTGATATTAGGTTTAAAAGTCTGAAAGGCAGATGGATACATATTCACAATATTCTGAAGAAAATTTTTGTATTGAAATATGATGCCATCGCAATCAGTATCCAGAACAATTTTCTTTTGGGATAAATGCATCAGCAGTTGTTTCAAAGATTTCACACAATTTTCGGGTTGTGAAGCCATTTTTCTTGGATCAAAGCATGAGGAATTCCTAACTAAAGCATAAATAATTGGATACTTTCTCATTAGATGATATAGCAATTTGATGACAAAGCTGCAAAACTCACTTTTAACATTGAAGGCTCCTTTAAGATAAGAATATTTTTTTCTTCACTAATTGTTTCACAATATTCTCAGCTACAAAGCCCATACTAACTTTGCCAACAGAATTTAATAAGCCTTCATCAGTGAAATCAAATTTGCACAGTTTAATAGCTGATGAAAAGTTATATTCTGCCTTGTAAACATTAAAATATTCAACAAGATGTTTACACAATTGGAGAATATCATCCGAAAAGAAAGGCAGCAAAGGAGCATCACTTTGATAAAACTCTAAGAAAGGCTTTATTGTCTTGGCAATCGATAAAAATACATGAAACTTAACAAGAATAAATTTATCTTGAGTAGCTTCCTTTATGTTCAAGAAGCTTTTGTTTTTGTTAGTGACAAATACACCCTTTTCAACATTTTGTACATAGGAAACGACATCTGGCCATATTTGAATGGTCCTTTCCACTGCAGGGACATTCTCTAACCATCTAACCTTACAAAATTTAAGAGGAAATTTTTTAAGGGTGGAAAGCATCAAAAAATCTTCTCTTCTAGAAAGGCTATCCTTAAATAACCAACAGAGAGAGGTCAACATTTCTGAAATATTCCACTCTGTGGAACTTTCACCATATTTGAAGAAATTATGCAAGATGTGGAGACCACAACTTCCAATGGATAGGGGCTTCATGAGAATATTCTTTTTTTGAATCCGCCTGCAAATTCTCAAAAAATTTCCAATTAACATTGGGGCCATCCATTGAGATTTGCAAAATTTTTGAAAGTTTTAACTTCTCCACACACTGGTAAAAAGCTGACAATATGTCATCAGCTTCAAAGCTGATGACATATTGTCAGCTTTTTACCAAATGGCATAACCAATAAACACCAATGTTAGATAGCGAGTAGTGACTTGATCATTATGCCAGAATCTAACAAGTATATCCATCTGCTTCAGTTCAGTAGCCTTATTAAGGGTTTCGTCAAAAAGGACAGTATACTACTGTTCAACATTTAATCAAATTGGCCTTAAAATATGGTGCCAATCCGAAACAACACACATATGCAGTTTTAGTAGCACCAAACGAAAACTGCTTGGCTATCAAACTGTCTTTAAATATCTTTTCAAAATTTTATTATTCCCTTCACAGGAATTATAGGAATATCGAATGCTGATACATTTCAGAAAAAAAGGGATAAAGGGGGGAAGGAGATATTTCCTAGAACTGTTTGGGGAAGTCCGAACATAAATTCGCTGTAATCCTCAAAACTGGCCATTAGCATTTCACAACCCCAAATCAATTTCCTTCAAATAAAACCCCTTAAGATTGCCAGCTGTCATTGCGGTTTTTGAGGGGAGGGGGGCAGGGTGCTCAGAGTATCCTACGAATCAGAGGGTTAAAGCCCCCACTTCCAAGAGAGTACTTTGTTTGTTTGAAAACCCGAGGGATTCCAAAGGTCACGGACTACCCCTCTTGAACTATTTTACTCCGCAGAGGGATAAGCGGCGAGGAGAAACTCGAGTACATTCCCGGAGTTTTTTCGGTGACCTCATATTTCGCGTTGAGGATAAAATGGGGGTGGAGATTATCGGCAGTTACTTAAAAATTCAAGGACTTTCAAGGACCTCATCCTTTTTTCAATGACTTTCAAGGACCTAATTTCACCAAAAATTTTTCAAGGACTTTCAAGGACCGTGGGAACCCTGTATGGTTAAGTGAAAGGTAAAAAGGATAACAAGCAAGTTAATTTTTTTTTTTTTTTTTAGGGTTTTCATATTAGATTTTTTCATTTAAAATGTGAGAAATATTTTATTTACCATCAAAAGTGAAATGTTTTTAAAAAGTAGATATTTGTTACATAAATAAGGATAATGTTCCTAGTAATGAAAAAAGTAAAATAATAATTATAGAAATGGTTGAAAAAATAGAAAATCAAAACATTCGACACTTGAACAAGAAAACTGTTTTCAGTTATCCATGCAAAGATTTTCAACAGCAGTTTAAAAGCGATTATATACTCAAAGACAGGCCAAGAAACTAACAGAGATTACACTATGCTTCCGGCGCTGCACCGATGAATGACGTAGTTGGTGTTTCTACGCGTTTTGGGGTTACTTCCTATTAGAATTCGCCAACAACCAGAAGTAGATTTTCTTTGCTTCGTGTGCGCCAACGTGTCGTTCTCAAAGCAAAGAGAGAAAGTTGCTTGGATCAATTTTTTTTTACTATTACATTGTTTTTAAGTACATAATTTGTGCATTATTATTTAAAGGAAGCCTGAGAAATATCAAATGTAGACACTTGACACTATATTTAAAATTGCATACAGCAGAAGATTCTATGCAAAAAAAAAAGAATTGATTACATCAACCATGCTTTTATGTTATCTTGAAATAAAGGATGCATAAATTTTTTAATAATTAAAAGGAAATTTAATGAAAAAAAACTAAAATATTTACAATGAATAATGCTCAAATAATAATCGAATTACAACTCAAATTTTATATTCAGTAAAACTTTTTTAACTCTTCTAATACGGAGTTTTGAGAAGTTAAGGTATGTACATTGAATGTTTTATATTATACAGCATAACCGAAAGCTTCATATTCTATTTTAAATATTTTTCTTAGCACTCTTATAATATTTTTCATTGTATGCAAATATTTTTTGGATAAACTTGCGCACAAATGAATCCACTAAATCTCGAGTTTAACATTTAGTTTTTATAGCTAAACAGATTGAGCCAAACATATAAAATGTAAAAAATAATATGCTGTGTTACATGCTGCCAGCACCAAGAGGGATTATTCGCCAAATGTGAGCTCCGAAGAGACAGAGAAAAAAAGCTTCTCCCCCGAATGCTCCCAAGGTTATCTTGGTCCTCGTCATTTCCAACAAAAGGCGGGGAAAAAAAGGATTTTAGAAATTAAATAACACACGTTTTTAAAATATATTTTTATTGCAGAGAATAACGGTTTTTGTTATTTAAAGCAAAATTCTGTTGAAATATGTCAATTACTTTTAAAATACATTAGAATAATTGCAGGACTATTTCATTTGGCGGAAGAATACCATCCATAGCTTTCACTGTATAACATTCTTGAGTTGTCTTGGACTATAGTTGTTTTATCTTCTTTAATCAGAAATTGAGATAACATTTATCAATGGTTGATAAACTGTGGCAATCCGTTTTATTTCAGTCATTTAAAATATATAATTTCATCTAGTGATCAATTTCAGATTTCTTTCTTTTTTAAAAAAAAAGTACTAAAGATATTTAGTCAATTCATTTTTTTCTCTTTGAAATAAACGAGACAAAATGCTTCAAACTTTTTACAGAGAAATAATAAATTATATGCTCTGTTACAGAAAATTTTTATGAGCAAAATATAAACAATATATTTTATATAGAGTAAAACCTGTCTATAACAACATTGTAGGGAACCTAGAAAATATATTGTTATAGACAGGTTATCATAATAGACAGTTTGAGGATTTTCCATACAAGGTTTATATACATGTATTTATATGCTAACATTTTATTACGCACATTGATTCATCTTGCAAATAAATAGCCGATATAAAATTGTATTTTATAAACAAAATATACAATTTTATATTAAAATAAAATTTTATATTTAAGCTTTTTTTTAAGAACTTAGTTGAAAATTTTGTGAGCATCGTCATTTATGGTACCTTTTGATCATTTTCATTTGTTATCCACTTTACTTTTTTCCACAGGATCGTCAAGGCCTATTTTTTTTTATTTCAAAATTAGCTATCATCGAATGAAAAGTTCCATATTTTTAGTCAATGTTTTACGCTGCACTATCCTAGATTGAAGGTGCTAACACATAAAAAGCGAATTTCAAGGAACAAGGGTAAAACTTAAGAGTCATGTACGGGGTCCTCGCTAGGTGGGCAAAAATCACGCCAACTATTGAAACACTTGCCAAAAGCCTGCCATCTTGGATGGCTACAAGATTTGGAAAAAAGCACCAAACTAGGCAGCAAGAGGGAGAAAAGCAGAGGAAAAGAGACATGTTAAAGAAATGTACGATAAAATTTAAAAACAAAATTCTAAACAAATAAGAAACACTTCACAAGAATTATTAGTGAAAAATATGAAAAGTAATATTAATTAAAAATGTAAAATTAGGGTATCCGATTTAAAACAAAATGATACACAAAGCGACGGAAAATGCGAAAAAGTTACAAAATATAAAAACAGAAAATTTTCAAAATAAGCGAAAATCAGGATAAAACAGAAACAAAAGGCAGATGAAGATATCGAAATTTAAGCAAAATAAGAACGTGCCTTATTTTGGTGAATCTCGGGTTTATGGCTGGTACAAAACAGAAATTCCTCAAAGGAAACACGGAAAGAGTCCTTTCATCGTGGCCCCACTGTGAGTCTGCGCCACATATATTCCTCCAAATAAGAGTCCTTCACCTTTTTTGTTCCCTGGCTACTAAATTGTGCTTTGATTGCACTCCAGGTTCCTTCAATTCCATTTGTATGGACACCCGTTATTAGATCTTTGAAGTTCCGAAAATGATCGACATTGTAGTGCAAGTAGCCCTCCTCCAAAAACGATCTAGCAGTCCGAAAGAACAGTGGTCCCAGGTGCAACATATTTTTTGGTGATTTCGATCAACGTCTCTGCCGTTCGATCCTCAACCACGCAAAAAAAAACCCCTTTACTTCCTCTTTCAATCTCTCCAAAAATCCATTTTCCTTCCACTCGCTTACCTTTATAGTATTTCCTTTTCCCAAACTTGCTTTCATCGATTTCAGCGGCTTGACCAACACTGCTGAATGGAATTGTGAACAATCATATTGACGCAGACCTCACGGGTAAAAACTCTTCCAATCAACAACAGTCGGTTCAGACACATTCATCTCATCCACAATCCATTCATTCGATGTTTTTTTAACCCACAAATATGTGAATATCAAAACTTCAGGCATACTAAGATTACTACATTCAAACCAATTTCCCTTTTGCACAAATCTTTTAATATAATAGGCATTCTGACTGTACTTTCTACAGTACCTAGTAAATGAACCCATCATCAAGATTAAGAAATTCAATCAGCTCCATTTTTTCATCACATGCTAGACAACATACTCTTTTGTAATGAGGTCCAGTTTCACGCAAAAGTGGATGACATCTCTTTTTGGCCCATTCTTCAAACCATAAAGAAAGCTCAAATCATACAAACAAGCTTTAAATTTGGCTGCATGGTGATCACCATGAGAAGACATAACAAATTTTAGAAAAAACCTGGAGAAAAACCAAATGGGAACAAAAAGGCTAATGAAGGCAACTGCTGACACACGAGCACAAGGAGAAACTCAGACAACTGTCGAAGTCAAAGGACGACAAGCAAAGAGAAAATCGAACTGTTAACAGTATTTTAACCGCAGAACATTCAAATTATCAAAGAAGAATCGTTAGTTAATTCAAATTTGGTATCCTTTAAGGGTTAAAATTAAAACTTAGGATTACCACATTGGGGAGAAATCGCCAAAAAAATTTCACCCTTGGCGTTGGCATTTTTGTTAAAGGCTTGCAATAAAAAAAACTTACCTGCACCACATTTGGCAAGAAATCACCAGAAAAAAATTCAACTTTGGCGACCGTACATGATTCTTAAGTCCAGACGGAACAAGTGGTATGTCAAGTTTGCTAAATGCGAATCAATATGTTTATGCCCACCAGGAGTCAGAGCAACAAACATCTGAGCACATTCCAGTCACTATAACCCCTTGGAAATCCTTACTACAAAAGGCTATGGTTTTTAGCCCCTTCTCCCTAAGATTCCCATGTTATTTGACATTCTTGACACTATATGATGTCATTTTTCAAGGAAAAAATTGGGATTATATTGTACCAGCTTTCCAAAGAGATAAAACTATCGTTACAGACAGGCGAGTTTAAAAAGTGATTGTTGCAGGCAGGTTAAAAATACATTGAGTAAATAGTAACTCCGCCAGGGTCAAAGAAAATATAGTAATAATTAGGATTATAATTATACAGTATCATTATTCACAGATTTTACTGTACATATAAAGATGCTTGAACCATTTATAATTAATTAAATTAAAATTATGTCTTTTTAAAAGCTTTTTAATGTGATAAAATAAATACAATCTATGATATAAAGATCCTTACATCAAGTTAAATTTTATTACAATAAGTCACAACGCGATTTGAAGATGATCAGAAAATGTTAAAAATTCTAAATTAGATTATCTTTATAATTAACTACTTTTATAAAATTACTAAAATTCTATATCTATTAAATGCAGACAATAGCCAGAATAACACTTGATTTATGCCTGAATAACTTAAATGCAATTTCTATTTAAATCTTTCTACATCGAGATGAAAAAGTTTTTTTTTCTTATGCTTTTGTAATGAACATTTAGTATCAAAATAATTATCTAAAATTAAATCTAAGATGTTTATCAATATCTAAAAAGAAAAAGAATTTTTTTTTAAAAATATATTATAGAACATATAGATATTGGCTAGATTTTCAGATAATTCTTCAATTTCGGGTAGAAATTCACAAATTTTTTTAAAGGAAACAAAGTTGAAAATATGTGTTTAATAGGACATCCCACAAGAGTAACAAAGACTGAAACAAATTTAGAGTGTTTGAGACATATGTCTGCACCACCTTCATTCGAACATAAAATCTTTATTTGTATTTATGACATGAATCAAATCAAAAGTACAATTTGATGTTAACACTATCAGCCTCTAACTTTTCATCGTATAATTTATACCAAGCACACTATCTGGCATCAGAACCAGATAGGAGGTTCAGTTCCTTGTAAAAACAGATTTAATACATCAACTGGAAATATTTGTTCTATGCAAAGTACCATATTACAGTACAAGGAAGAGTCGCTTTTTTCAGATGGCTAATCTTTTGTAAATTTTCTTTCAATTCAGGTAAATATTATAAAAGTAATTTAACAATCCAGTTAAAGATTAATACCAGGCAACTGCTAACAGAAAAACACCATTTGATCAGAACTTCCAGCAATATTGGAATACAATAAATTATCACACTTGATTGAATGCACTCACCTTGGTACGGCTTTACAACAGAATGTTCTCGTTTCAAGTAATCTTTCGTATTCCAAGCAGCAAAAACACATGATACCCATATAAAATAAAATGTTAACGATGCAAACGACACTTCAAATTTCATTTTCATCACGCCGGTATTGCTTTTAGATTGAACTTAAACTGAGAGTGTACACAAAACTCAACACACTATCAACTACAGTGATTCTACAATTCGAAATACATAACAAAGTGTCGTGAAAAAGAAATAATAAATTACAATACGAATTTTTTGAGGAAAAAAGATTAGGTGTACAAAAAGATAGATATAATTTTCAGTCTACCAAAAAACCAATCAGGAACAACTATTCTATCACAAATCGGTTGCCAAGCGTGTATTCTGTTTTCGCTAAAGAAATTTAGTAATAAAATTATTTAATATTCGAAATCGAAAGCAATACCGTTTGTGTTCCTTTAGCACTCAAAAATTAATTTAAAAAGCAAATACGCATTATAATGAAAATCAACTTCAGTTTTATTTTGAAGATTTAAATGAAATGCAGCTCAACTATGCTCTAGAGCGTCACCTCCGATTATCTATTAGAGGTAGGGATGACGAATATTTGACGAACTGTTATTTTCTTCTCAGTATTAAAAAATCCCAAATACCAGTAAGGAATACTACCGTCAAAAAGGAATTATTCAGTTATTTGTATAAAATGCATGCAAAGTGTTTTTTTTATTTTGATTTCTTTTCTTTTTTAATATAATTTTGAGAGGTTTTATTCTTTAGTTCTATATACTGTCAACAGATGGCGCCTTTAAAAGCATATACTACCTCCCAGATAGCACGTAAGTTTGCAGCAAGTTTGATTTTGACTTGTCATGGCAAAATTTGACGCGTCAAACTTGAATCGAACTTGTAGCAAGTTCGATGTGACAAATAGCGCCACCTCCTTTGCAAATAAAACTTGCTGCAATTTTGCAAAACAAGCTTCCTGCAAAGATAGCACAATAAAGAGATAATTTTCTTTGTCTCTCCCAGATAGCAATTTTAGTTTGCAGCAAGCTTGCCACAAATTTGTCATGACAAGAGTGCACGTTTGCCACAAATTTGTCATGACAAGTGTGCAAGCTTGCAGCAAGTTAACGAAAGCTCCGAAGTCACCATGAAACGAACTTGCAGCAAGCTTGCCGTGCAAACATATTGCAAATTACAGCAAAAAGAGAGTACGAAATACAACCCGGGATAGAACTCGCGACCTCCCGGTTCCGAAGCGGTGACGCTAACCATTGAGCCAGCTGAACTCTGAGAAGAGAGGATAGATTTCGCTAAAACATTGTTCGATGCGATTCGTATACGATTTATATTTTAAACTATTTTCTGATTTTCATTAATTTT
Organism: Araneus ventricosus; assembly: GCA_013235015.1. NCBI lineage: Eukaryota > Metazoa > Arthropoda > Arachnida > Araneae > Araneidae > Araneus > Araneus ventricosus. The sequence continues at coordinate 1,483,945 of BGPR01000073.1, forward strand.
TTTAGTTCAGAATATGATTTGAAGTCAAAGAGAGAGCGATTTTCGCTAATAACTACGTTTTGCTAGTAGAATAAATTATGAAATTAGAGTTCAAAAGTAATTACTTTAAAATGGGACAAAATGTTTAGTTATTATTTTTCAACAAACACCGACTGTTTTTTAGATTTAATTTTGTTTATAAACGTTAAAATTTCAACATTAAGAAAAAGGCGATATAGTTTTCTTTAAAGTGAGAGTGATATATTTAGTAAAAAGATGGAAAATGTTTCAAAAAATTTTTTTATAAAAAAGTTATTTTTTTCACAAATTATGATTGATTTATTGAACTAACAAAAAGAAGGGCGGTCTAGGAGATGCTATTGAAAATCGGATGTTTTTTTAAAACAGAGACAAAGATCATTATCTCTTTATTGTGCTATCTTTGCATGAAGCTTGTTTTGCAAAATTGCAGCAAGTTTGATTTGCAAAGAGGTGGCGCTACTTGTCACATCGAACTTGCTACAAGTTCGATTCAAGTTTGACGCGTCAAATTTTGCCATGACAAGTCAAAATCAAACTTGCTGCAAACTTACGTGCTATCTGGGCTGTTTTAAAAAACATCCGATTTTTAATAGCATCTCCTAGACCGTAATTCTTTTTTATTAATTCAATAAATCAATGATAATTTGTGAAAAAAATAACTTTTTTTTAAAAAAAATTTTTGAAGCATTTTCCATCTTTTTACTAAATATATCACTCGCACTTTAAAGAAAACTATATCGCCTTTTTCTTAATGTTGAAATTTTAACGTTTATAAACAAAATTAAATCTAAAAAACAGTCAGTGATTGTTCAACAATAATAACTAGACATTTTGTCGCATTTTAAAGTAATTACTGTTGAACTCTAATTTCATAATTTATTCTACTAGCAAAACGTAGTTATTAGCGAAAATCGCTCTCTCTTTGACTTCAAATCATATTCTCAACTCAAAAAATTAATGAAATCCAGAAAATAGTTAAAAATAAATCGTATACGAATCGAATAATCGAACGATGTATTAGCGAAATCTATCTTCCCCTCTCAGAGTTCAACTGGCGCAATGGTTAGCGTCTCCGCTTCGGAACCGGGCGGTCGCGAGTTCTATCCCGGGTTGTGTTTCGTACTCTGTTTTTGCTATAATTTGCAATAAGTTTGCACGGCAAGCTTGCTGCAAGTTCGTTTCATGGTGACTTCGAAGCTTTCGTTAACTTGCACTCTTGTCATGACAAATTTGTGGCAAGCTTGCTGCAAACTAAAATTGCTATCTGGGCCTCCCCACGCAGGGGGACATTACCACAACCCTCCCGGGGGAAACAGAGTCTTCACCGGCACCGGTGACCTTCCAGATAAGCAGGTCACGCTTCACCGCGCAGCTCACCCTATACCGTCTGTTATTATATCCAGGGCCAGAGCATTTCGCACCCCCCCCCTACCGCGGTTTAAGACTTCTTTCTGTGAATTAGCCCTCCTATGTAATACGCGTTTTCGAACGGTAACGTCGCTTTTGTAATTCGAAGCTAGAGATGAGTCGTTCGCGAATGAACGGATCGGCAAAGTGAACGACCTGTCCCGGATTGCCATTTTCTGAATAAGTCGTTCGTTCGCGAACTACTGTGTGGACCCTGTTATAATCGTTCGTGAACGAGTGTGTGAACCCGCGAACTACTGTGTGGACCCTGTTATACTCGTTCGCGAACTGTGTGACCCTGTTATAATAGTTCGCGAACTGTGTAGAACCTGTTATTCTCGAGGGCGAAGGATCGAGAGATAACATATCTACAATTTTGCAGAGGTCAGGGAGGAAAGTAGTAGGGTAGGGGGGTCTTTAATGTTGATCAGAAGAATGGCAGTTGACCTTGGATGAATTTTTGCTGGGTCGGAGATTTCTTTATGATTCACCATGTTTTTCCGCCACAGCTCGACCTTGGAAACAAGAAGGTTGACGGAGGTGTTGGTGTCAAGGCCATTGGAGTGAGGGGTAAGACGTAAGGCATTTTTTCTTTGAGTAAATGGGATTGGATTGGAATTACGGGATTTAAAGGGACGCGGGAAAGACGTAAGCTTATACAGCGGCGCGGATTATTAAATAGGCACTAGAGGCGCCTCAACTTTTGGGGGCCTCAAGATTTTTTCCCCTAGAGTGTTCCTTAGATGAAGCATTTTTATGTGTAGGCGGGTTTGGGATTTAACCTCCCACCCCTTTTTACCACAGAATTGGCGGCTCAGGCCGTGATCAACCTAATTTTCCTATATTAATTGTATGTACTGTATTTCTCCACTTTGAAGTAGCTATTATGTTTTTCTTGATAAATGTAAATAAAAATTATAAAAATTTAAAATTCTTTGTCTTTTTAATGGCATCTATAACTTATATTATAATTGATGCATTTAAGTTATTATTGAGTTACATTTTATTTATGTAGATAAGAAATAAAAAAATATTAAGAGTGTTAGATGCTGATAAGTGCTTTCATTTCTGTTAAGTGCAAAAATACTTTACCTTCAAAATGCTATGGTTTTCTCATTACCATCTTTCAATATTACTTCGTTTTTTTAAAAAAAAATGTCTAATTTGACATAAAAAGTATTATAGAATTCTTGCATTTTTCATTCAAATTACTGCACTACTTTTTTAACCGATCGAGGAAAAAAATTAGCTTAATTAATTTTTTGATGATTTTAAATACCAAAATTTTGAACTTGTCCTTTTATTTGTTTTTCTATTTTTGTATGCAAGATACATGCAATACATTTTTAAAAAGTAGAAAAACAGCATAATTGGTTAAGTAGCTTAGTTGTTCATTGGTGTAAATCATTTTCAATCTCACCTAGTGCTATAGGAGTGAAAATAAATACCAAATTTTCTTTACAAATGGAGAAAATTTCTTTAATAACATACGATAGGAAGGAAATCTATTATGTTAATGCAGAATACTTTTTTCCCTCCAAAATGTTATTGGTTTCCTCATTACCATTTTTTCAATTTTACTAAATTTATTGAAAACGTCTGTCTTGACATAGTCAGAGGTATAGAACATTTGCTTTTTTTTCATTTAAATTATGATATTATTTTTTAACTGGTCAAGAAAAAGTAATCTTAAACTAATTTTTACAAAAAACTAAAAATTTTCATTCTGTTATTTTTTTTCTTTCTATGTAGCCTCCAAATTATGAAGTATTTTGCTTTTAATTTCATTATTATGTGTATGTAGTAAAATAAAAACTTCATTTGTGATCCATGGAGTAGTACTTTGAATTTTAAAAAAATGTCTCAAAAGATCTTTCAGAGCAATTTTTACTTTCTTTCAATCAAGATCTGTCCAAGTGTTATTTTCATACACATTTCTGATTTTGATGTTAATGCAATAAAATAATTTACTGGAGCTTTCTTAATATTGAAATCCAAAGTACTGGTAAAAAGCCCAAAGAGGTAATTTTTGCTATGAAGTAAATGCTTTAATTACAACAGTAACAGAGCAGCAAGAAGATGCTTTTTGTAATCCACAGCAGTCAAAATATATCTGAATTTCAATTTTAAGTCCAATATTTAAGTCCAAATTTTAAGTCCAGCTCTGCACCAACATTAAGACATACAGAATTTAACATTTTAAATAATTCATGCATTGCAATATTCTATCGAGGAAAAGATTTCTCATATTTTACTGACAGACAAAAAATAGTCATATTTGAAAGCTAATTCTTGTTACAATGAATTGAAAAATTGCAAATATTTGATGATCAAAATAGTCTTTATTTGTTTTAATTAACATCATTTGAAATATCACAGATACTTCTATTAATTTTGATTCAAATACAGAAAATTGTTTCATTTACCATATCTTCTACATGGGTAGAAGTTAATTACCCAGATAGCAATTTTAGTTTGCAGCAAGCTTGCCACAAATTTGTCATGACAAGAGTGCAAGTTTGCCACAAATTTGTCATGACAAGAGTGCAAGCTTGCAGTAAGCTTGCAGCAAGTTAACGAAAGCTCCGAAGTCACCATGAAACGAACTTGCAGCAAGCTTGCCGTGCAAACTTATTGCAAATTATAGCAAAAACAGAGTACGAAACACAAGCCGGGATAGAACTCGCAACCTCCCGGTTCCGAAGCGGAGACGCTAACCATTGAGCCAGTTGAACTCTGAGAGGAGAAGATAGATTTCGCTAATACATCGTTCGATTCGATTCGTATACAATTTATTTTTAACTATTTTCTGGATTTCATTAATTTTTTGAGTTGAGAATATGATTTGAAGTCAAAGATAGAGCGATTTTCGCTAATAACTACGTTTTGCTAGTAGAATAAATTATGAAATTAGAGTTCAAAAGTAATTACTTTAAAATGGGACAAAATATCTAGTTATTATTGTTCAACAAACACTGTCTGTTTCTTAGATTTAATTT
>BGPR01000073.1:1492601-1571691 GCA_013235015.1 Araneus ventricosus
CGTGTCCTGTTTATATTTGTAAACAAAGCGCTTAGGCATGTTAATATTTTATAGGGTAAGAGAAAGTGTAAACAGCAATGTTTACCTCTTGGGCAGAAAACGTAAGAGAGGTCGCCCCATTAACCATAAAATGCCTTTTTAATACAAGTAGTATTGTTTAGTGAACTGTTTATTTTTTATATAATATGTTTGTTTACTTTGTGCTAAAAGTACTTTTACTCGTGCATTCATACGTTTTAAACCTTTTTTTCATTTTTGTAATAAACTTTTTTTACTAATATCTATATTTTTTTTATTTCCTTTTTGTTAGAAATCCGCCATAATTTAAAATATTTTGATAATGTCTTAAAATGTAGTTTGAGTGCAAAGTATCTAATTTATAGCTCCGATGTATGCCAAGTGAAAATTCTGAGATATTCGTATGCCAAGTGAAAAATTTATAGTTCCGTGTACAAAGTGAAAATTTATAGGGCAAAAGTATCAAATTTATATGCAAAGGTATTTGAATTATAGTTCAAAGTATTCGAATTACAGTGTAAAATATTCGAAATATAGTTCCATGAATCAAGTGTAAAGTATAAAAATTTATAGTGTAAAGTATTCAAATTATAGTGTAAAGTATTGAATTATAGGCACAAAGTATTCGAATTATAGTTCCATGATCCAAAGTATTCGAATTATAGTTCCATGATCCAAGTGTGTGTAAAGTATCAAATTTATAGTGCAAAGTATTCGAATTATATAATAAAGTATCCGAATTCTAGTTCAATGTACCAAGTGCATACTATCTAAATTGAAGTGCAATTATATATTTCCCTTTTTAATACAGTTACACAGTGATCGAATGACGTTAGTGAATTATTCTCTCGATGTTTAGTTTAATTTTCACAGCGAGATATTACAGAATATCCATCTGGAGATACGGTAATGGGCATTAACAAGGAACATCATATTCTGTAGAGCTCTTCAACATCTTAGAATTGTCAGGGGCACCTTCCGACAAGCTGAGATTGAATGTCCGTGTGCCAGTACTACTAATACATAACCTCGATATACCGAGACTGCGCAATGGCACACGGTTACAAATTACACACCTAGGTTCAAACGCCATGAAAGCTACTGTTATGGCTGATATAGGGAGAAGAGAGAGTGTTTTAATTTCACGCCTTCCAATAATACCGAAGGATTTATCAACTCAGTTCAAAAGGTAACAAATCCCTGTAAAAATATCATTTGCCAGGCTCAGGGCCAGACACTGAATGTGGTAGGCGTACATTTGGAAAAATCATATTTTTCGCATGGGCAACTAACTACATGTGGCGTGTTCACGTGTGTCCAGCACACACAACCTCTACATCCGTGCAAATAACGTGGTATACAAAAGTATATTAGCATAGATAAACAATTTACATAATTATATCTGCATACATGTACAGTACACTCCTGTCAGCCGTCCAATTAAATATCATCTACTGTCAGAACTTTTACTTTCCCCTTTCAAAATGCAACAAAACATTTACATTCGTGAATTAAAAAAAGAATAATTCAAATTCTTCGCGCACGAAGTCGCGGGTAACAGCTAGTTGAAAAATAAAATAATCTTCATCGCGTAGTCAATGGGATTTCTTTGTTAATTATTTCATTGTTATCTGTAGTCAAAAATAATTAATTTAACGTGATTTCACCAACCCTATGTCCGTTCTTGGGTTTCAAGCTACAACTCTGAAAATTTTCATCCAAATCGGTTTTGTTGTTTGGTCGTGAAAGTGTAACAAACAGACAGACAGACACACTTTCGCATTTATTATATTATTAAGGATTAAGGATTGTTCCCATTGTTGTTTAGAATTTTGATACCGAGCTTAATCCTTATTGTGACGAATTAAAATATTTTTTAAAACTTTTTCCTTCCTCTTTGTCATCTAGGTGATTAAAACATATTTAACATTTAAATTACTAACTTTTATACATGTATTAAAATACCATCTATACAAACACGTTTTATTATAATCAGATTTACTAATACCATATTTTTAAGAAAATAATAATAAAAACTGTATGATTATCTAAGGTTTAAGAATCATCAACGAGTAACGACATTCTATACATGAAAATAATATAGCTGGAATTCACTGGGTTAAGAATTTTATGAATTGTCGAAATAATGGGGCCATTTAAGTCAAAGTTGAAAGTACAGTAAAACTTCGTTAAGTCGTCACTCAAGGGACCAAACATTTTTGATGACTTAACTGGAGTGACGATTTAGGCGGAGTGGGAATTTTGTAAAGAAAAAACCCAAAAAACACTGAAATATTTTCATGAATTGCTGTAGAATTCGGTGAGAAAAACAAGATTTTCAGAAATCAATACATGCAAATGAATGAGTGGAAAATAAAAAAAAAAACACTTTTTATAGTTACCACAATTTCATTTTCTTTTACTTTGTTACATTAAAATAATCCAACAGTGTTGATTGATGAAGCTGCTCATTATTGAAAATAGTAACTTCCTTTTCTAATAAACTTAAGGGTTTAAATTCTTCGTCTGTTGTACCTTGAATGGATGTTAAGTACTGTCGAACTTTCTCCAGGGCTTCGATTGTTTCTGTCTTGTTGGGTTGGGTTTGATCCATATTCTCGACATCGCTATCCTCACCTGAACTGTTTTGTTTTTCTTCCAAAAATTCAATGTCAAAGCTTTTACAGTCGCTTGTGAGCAGATTGCGATATCGTTATCAATGTTGGCAAACGCATTAACGTCATTGACGCTGCACCTTTTTTCATTTCCGATTTGCAGCAAAGTCTTTAATGGTTCCGGGTCGATGATGTCTTCGCTGAGGATTTCTTCCGATTTTGTGTTTGCTATGAATCCTGCATGTCGGAAACAATTCGAAACACTTTGTGATGAAACGGAACTTCAACTTTTGTGTACATAGTTAATTGCATCTAAAACCGAAACTTCTAGCTTTTCTTTCCCATCCAATGCTTTTATCAGGTCCTTTACACGCATTTTTTTGCACTTTCGTTTAAAGTCACGAATTATCCCTTGTTCTAAAGGCTGAAGAAGTGCAGTTACATTTTGGAGGAAGAAAAACAATTTCGGTCGCTTTTAAATTTTTGGGTTGATTATGGGCGGTACAGTTATCGACAATGATGGCAAAATTTCTTTTCTGAGGCGAAAACTAAGAATCTAGTTTACGAATATGTCGTTCCCAAATCGTTGTAGTCATCCATGCATTTGAATTTGCTTCATATTCAACTAGCAGGATTTAACGTTTTTAAAGCAGCGTGGTTTTTTGCTTTTGCTTATCACGAATGGTTTAAGTTTCTCATTTCCACTCATATTAGCTCCAAGCAGAAGTGTCAGGCGTTGTTTGCTTGCTTTTCCAGAAGTGCACTTTTCACCCTTAAACGACAGAGTTTTATCAGGCAAAAGACAGTAAAATAAGCTTGTTTCATCAAGATTAAAAACATTTGATACATCAAACCTAGATAAAATGTCCTTGAGAACACTGTTCTTCCAGTGTTCTATAGCTTCACCTTCAACAGCTGCTGCTTCTCCGCAAATCGTTTTAAAAGAAAGGCAATGCCTGTCTTTGAAACGTTCCAGCCAACCATTTCTACCGCCGAAATCTTCAATGTTCAACTCCTCAGCAATTTCCATGGCTTTTTCTTTGAGAATCAAGGCAGAAATTGGTACATTTTGCGATCTGGCATGTTTTAGCCATCGAACTAAAACCTCCTCGATCTCGTCAAACTTCGATTTCCTCATTCTCTTTCTTTTGCAGTCAGCTTCTTCAATTACTTGTTTCGATGAAAGAATATCGTTTAATGTAATCCTGGGAATACGGTGTTCTTTGGCAAAAGCTGTTTTCAAAACATTAGATTTTTCAATAAGTGCAATTAGGTTTTTTTTTCCTTTAAAAGATCACGAGGTTAGTTTTCGCTTCCCTGGCATGTTAAAAACGTAATCGAACCACGAAATTGCAAGAGAAAAAATAGCCCTTATAGCGGGGCTTACTCGGTATGAAATGAAGTCACACTCCGGAGCAGTCAAGAAAAACGTCTACACTCGACAGAGTAGCAGCGAGAAGTGTGCTTTGAAGGATTAGCAGCGAGATTCCAAGAACCCAAACCCCCCAAAGGGGATGCTTAAAGGAATGCTTGACAACAATATGGAACTACAGGTGTTTTGCTGAAGTGACAAGCGTGGTCAAAAATTCCCGTAAAGGCTTGGCTTTCTTAAAGTGAAGAGGCAGGGCTGAAAAGACAAAACAATGACATGCAAAATGGAGAAGAAAGATGCTTTTGGCCATTTTTGAAAGTGACGAGTTATCCGGAGTAGAATTAAATTTGGTGACGGGTAAAGGAGGGCTATTTTACATTATTGTGTATGAGACTTTGTCGGGACCAAAGGAAAACGACGACTTATTGAGGTTTTACTGTAACACAAAATGACTGGAACATATAATGAAAATAAGAAAAATTAAGTTCACCTAAAACCAGACAAATTTTGTTAGATTACTGTATATTACACTTTGTTATATTCAATAAAATTTATGTTCATTGAGTGAAATGAGTCGTTATGTATTTGTTGAAAGGTGCCCCATATCATACATATTTCTCTTTTTTCTTCTCAGTTATCCTGCAGAATCTGCAGCTGCAAAAATCTTAAACTGCCTGAAAGGACAAATAAAATTCCACTAGAATCCATTTTCTATAACATAAATTTCTTCATATAAAAAAAACACTACTCAATTACCACGCATTAATATTATGAATAAAATATTCACTTAATAGGGTCTCTAACCAAGACTAATAATTAGAATTCTAATTCATTAACAATAAAATCAACTTTCTTGTGTCAAGTTGTGATAATTAAAGCAGATCAGAATATTTTGATATTCTAAATAAAATAAAGCTAATATGCTTATCAGAAAAGCTTTCTATATTTTTTTTATACAAAAGAGTATGAAATTTTCATCTGGAAAATTTCTATATTATTAATAAAAATTAATAAGAATGAGAAATATTTTCTTAAAATGGATTTTAAATTTGCAAAAGAAGATGTTATATAAAGTTACTGATTTATTTATAATATATACATACTTATAGCAGCAAATAAATTTTTGTAGCATTGCAATATGAGTAATAATATAATATATATAATATTGTAATAATAAAATAGTGTAACATTAACTTGACTACAGAGGTTCTTAATCAGCTTTTACATTTAGTAGCGTTTCACAACAGACCGTTTTTAAATTAGAAAGCTTTGTGTAGGATATAACTAAGTATACTTAATACACAACCCAAAATTACTTTAACTTTCAGCACAAAGAATAACAATTTTTATGCTGTAAAATTCCAGAACACAAAACAACTCCTCAAAATCAAAATAATCTAAAGATGCTAGAAAACTTTATCTTAATATCTACAATATAGTTATGAATGTATTATTACGTATATAATTTGTAATATACAGCGGTATTTCTATTAACATAGAAGTTCAAATATAATTTCACTTTACTGATAAAAGAATTATAGCTCGTGGAAATTGTTATAAAGGTCAACAATAAATATTTTCACAGTAGTAGTCAAAGAAGGATTGATATCTTTTAAGGTTGTTTTTATTCCCAGGTCATATTATTAAGCAATAAATCTATAAAAATACAGAAATGCATACATTTTTCCTATATTGCATACTGCGTCAACAGTATTATTCCATTAGGATGCGAAGTATTAGACAACGGGAATTGCACGAAAAAAAATAAACTTCATTATTTTATTTATAAAAGTGAAACTAAATGTTACAAATTTTTGATTAACTTAAATCGACTTTGATATAAGTTAGGAAACACGTATTAAACTTACCTGTTCTTATGAAGATCGACATCTAACACAACACAACAAACATAGCGGCGACCTTGGTGTTCCGTTTGAAACGGTGGGTATCGAAGTGGCTAGTTCTGTTGGATGGCGAGTGGGGGCCCTGACTAAATTGCGGAGTGAGACCTCTGATTCTTTTTCTCTATAGTATGTTCCATTGGACTTGCTCTTTTAAAGAAGACAAGCCGGGTTTATGTGCCTGGCTTGTCGGTATTTTAAGGATAGCCGAAGCTGAGGTGGATGCTGAGGTATTCCAGCATTTTAGCGCCTGCGGTCACGGAGAATTGCGATGTAGTGCGCCTTGGCGTTCGCGTGTCTATAACGGCATGGGATTTTTTGTGTTGCGGGTAGGGATGACGAATATTTGACGAACTGTTATTTTCTACTCAATATCAAAAAATCACAAATACCAGTGATGGATACTACTGTCAAAAAGGTGAGATTCAGTCATTTGTATAAATGTAAGCAAAGTGTTTTTTTTATTTTAATTTCATTTCTTTTTAATATAATTTTACAAGGTTTTAGTTTTTAGTTCTATATGCTTTCAACAGATGGCGCCATCAAATCGACTCTAAAGCTCTCATATATGCATGAACTACCCCTTCCCCACACAGGGAGGGGGCATCACCACTCCCCACTCGGGAGGGGGACAGAGTCTTCACCTGTAACCTTAGAGATAAGCAGGGCACGCTTCACCGCGCAGTCGCACTTCCCCCATCGTGGTTTAAGAAGACTTTCCGCGAATCATCCCTCTTGTTGTGGTATGCGTTCGCGAATGATAACGTCACTTTTGTAATTCAAAGCTTCGTCGGGAACTCAAAGGAGCAAGTATTCGATTTTCTCTTTGATTGACAGAATCGCCGTAATTCTAAGAAAAAAGAATAATCACAGTAAAAGCTCCCCCCTCCCTCCTACGATCGCGCCGAAAACTGCGACTGTGACGTCGAAGGCTGACTTCTGTGATTGATTACTATTGATTGTGACCCGTGAACTCACGTTCCAACATCTCCTCTACAAAAATCCAAAAGCATTTTTGCTGGCGCCATCTGTTGACAGTGTAAAGAATTAAACATTAAAACTTAACATTAATCGAACTAAACATTAATAGGAAGTATGTATATTAAAAAGAAATAACAATTTTTTTATTTAAATTTTTTTAGAACACTTCACTTATACTTAATAAGACTTTTTGAAAATTAAAAGTGTGATTGAAATAACAGTTATTTGGAATATATATTTAAAAATAGCAATAGCAAAAATATTTATTACTCAAAAAATCGTGGATAATACATCCCTAGTTGCGGGCAGGGAAATGATGTATCGCCTGTGAAAATAATTATATTCTAAAAATATGAATAATATTTAGGAATTGTGTTATTGTCCTGTTGACACGTATGCTTTTTATAGAAACAATGCTGTTAATCTAGTGAGTGAGAAAAATTTTAATTTATATTCACCGATAACTTTATTTTTTAAGAAATTATTTGCATGTTAATTTTATGAGCATGTATTGGTAGTTTATTTAAACTGCGATTTGTTTCACATTTTCCAAATTTGTTCTTTTAATGCATTTATTAAACATAGTGTTAACATTGTAGTTTAAATCAGCGCCATGTGACAATGGTTTAATTTATTAAAAATGATTAATGATTTTCTGTTACAATATCTTTTTTGGAACGGGATTAAAATCATATTCTGCACATACTCTGAACGCGTCGTCATTCTTGACTGGATGACATTATAATGACAGCGGATGAAATGCACAGGTATCCTGGTATTTTTGCATTTTCAGTCATAATGAATTTCAGAGTAATGATCCTTGATTAGCATTCAAATGCTGCATATCGCAAATCTCATTGACCTTTCTGTGCATGTGTTGTCTAAAGGAACGGGCTAGGAAAAGGATATCTAGTGTGAGGGAAATGTGATTTAAATGTGATTTACTGTTTAATGTCGAATCCACCTTATTCATATGATGTCATAGTCATCTAACGGATGGCAGTCTAAAGTGCTTCTCGGAGTTTTAGATAGATTTGAATTCAGTCTGTGATTTGTTATGTTATATTTGGTTTATAATTTCAAATGACATCTAAGAGCTTTTTTCTTATTAATGTAATTAGATATTGAAAATTAACTTCAAAAAACTGTTTCTTAAAGTTGAAACGTTTAAGAATTGCTTAATCACGTCAGTGACATATATTAATAGTAAAGTAGTAGATAGTAAATCATTTGCAACGTGATAATTTGTGCAATATGCAAGCAATAATAAGGTAAGATGAACTTATTTATGTCTATTTTTTATATTTCGAATTTTGACAATATTCTGATAATAATGACGGTTTTGATAATGATTTTAAAACTGGTATTAACAAGTAAGCCACATGATTAATAGTTCAAATTCTTGAAATTTTATATTTCTGTATTTTAATTATATTAAGTACAAATATATAAAGACGGACTTTATTCACTGTTTTATTTCTGGGGCATAATTTGTTGATGTTTTTATATTAAACATAGATATAATTATAACACAAATTATTCTTAACGTGAGATACATGATAATAATCCTTTATCGATCCAGGTAATCAAGATAGAATGCTTTTCAGATTTGAAGGCAAAATTCAGTGAGGTTGGGATGCCTTTATTTTACAAATATTTACCAACCAGTTTTAAAAACGATCGAATATTAGCATATGAAATTATTCCTTGTTTGGAAGTACTTATAGGTGCGAGCAATTATTTTTACTTCTGAAAGGAAATAAGAATACCGTCAGATCCAGAATTACTGACATTCACCTTGAGCCAGTTTTGAAATTCATTACTACGGTCAAGATATCCGTTGATGTAGAAAAATGAAAGAAGAGAAGAGATACCAAGTGTTCGGAAGAACACATTAACTTGCAGCTGTGCTAATTCTTTTTAAGCCGCATTTTCGAAATAAACCTGCATTTCTATAAAAATTGAAGTGTTTTTTTCGGGCTGCATATCCTAATGGTTAAAGAATAATGAAAGATAATTTTGTATATTTATCAAGTAAATAAATATATATGAAGTGTTCTAGTACTAATTTCTCAGAAACAAATCGTCTTCACTTGATCAGAGAAATCCACCATCATTCCTTTTAAAATCTGAAGGTAAATTCCTTGAATTCGTAAGTTAAACAAAAGTATCTATCTATCTATGTTCGGTTATTTTCTCACGAACCACTGAAAGCAGAAACAAACCAAAGGTATCAAAAGATGGGAAATAATCCAAAGAATCCATTTTGACCATTGAAATTCCGAAATTATGATTAATTAAAAAGATATTAATTATCATTCTTATTAAAATTTGAAGGTAAACATAAGGATCTATCTATCTATGTCCGGCTATTTTCTCATGAACCGCTGAATGCAGAAATAAACCAAAAGTACCAAAAGATGAGAATTCAAACTCTAATCCATTATGAATGAATTCTAACATGTTCTTTTGTTTATCACTATTTTGAAGAGTGTTTGTGTACAGTTAGAAAAATTCAGCAGAGATAATAATTTGTTCCTAATAATAGGAATTGCCTTTGAAGAGACAGGATACTCTGCAAAACCTTGAATTCTCATTCTTGGCTTTTATTTGACTCCAAAGTAAGCAAGCATGTCAAAATTTCCGCAGACTCTACTGACATGCATGCAAAATAAATTGCAAACATCAACTATACCACTTTAAAATATAAGACAAAATTCTGAATTTAATTCAGAGTTATGTCATTTGTTATACGTGATAGACCTGAATTCGGTAGTCTTTTTGAAAAGCCGATGCGGGCTTGTGTTCTTGGCTTGTCGGTATTATAAGGGTAGATGCAGTGTTACTACGGTATTTTTGTGGTTGCAAAGAATTGGGGTGTAATGTTTGGTTTGAAGTGCTGTGTCTTGACAATTGCGCTATTGATTTTATAGAATTAAGGGTGAAACGGGGTCTTTTGTGATTTCATATATCATTAGTGTTGTAAGATTGGATTTTGTAGATATTGGTTTTTGCAGTGCAGGCCCAGACGGGGCTGGCGTAAGTTGATATTCTGAGTAGATATGCAAAGTAGACGAGCAATTTGTTGTCAATTGAAAGGCCAGATTTCCTCCATATTAAAGAATATTGGGCTCGGTAGGCTTTGCTGAACTTATCACGATCTTGTCAATAATGACTCCAAGATATTTGATTTCATCTTCCCAATCAATGAGGGTGTTATAAATGTTTGTTTTTTGTCCATTTATTATATTTTTATGAACGATTCCGTTTTGTCCAAATTTAGTTTGATTTTCTAGAGGATAAGCCATGCTTCTAGTTTCATAATATGTATGTTTGGAGGAGGATTAGGGTTTGCGCTGCATTTTTCCTTGTGCAAGAATTGTACCCAGAGTTATTGAACTAAGTTTGATAACATTGATTATTTGCAACTTTTTTTTAACCTGGTGACAATTTGAGTTATCTACTACAAGATTGTGCAACCCGATATTATCTTAAAAAGCTCAAAAACGATTGTTACTAAAGTAGGAATAAAAGACTTTTGAGTAAGGACGGACAATCAATTAATCAAAGCAGGCGAATGCCTAGGGGCCCCAAATTCTTTTTTTGGGGTGGGGGGATGCTCGAAGTTTTTCTTTGCGGTATTTTCAGGGTAATTTTATTTTGCGTTTTCAACTGATTTATAAGGGGCGTGAAATCTACTTTATTCAAATTAAAATAAAATATCGTTTAAATTTCAGTACATTATTCTTAGGATGTTTTTCAATGTTTTGAAATTTGTTTGCATATAACTGTGGTTTTTTTTGCAGTTGATTGACTGACTAGCAAGTTAACAGCCTTGGCGAACTTTGTATTAGAGCATTTAGATTGAGTTAAAGAATTCGTAATTATTTTACCATTTTGCTTAAAATTATTTTTAATTAAAAATTTTTTATAGACGAGATATTGAACTCATTTCTCTCGAAGGTGACGCAGAATTAAATATTTTAATTTCAGTTTGTCGGAATATTTGTTATTTAAAATCTACTTATATAGAAGTTAAATTAAAATTTCCTGGTTTTGGAAATTGGAGAGAGAAAGGGGGCCTCCAAAATTTGCACTGCCTAAGGATCCCTACACGACTTAATCCGGCCCTGACTGATATATTTTATTAGCTCTAAATATTAACAAAAATACCAATTTAAAGCAAGATGAAACTTTGTGATTGTTTTATTTATATTTGCGTGGAATAACAAGCAGATAATCTATCGATGATTCAAAATTATTTCATTAAGCAATTAATGGCATTTCTGATCATGCTACGGTAGTCGTCGCTTGTACTGATCACTGATGTAATGATCTGTCGATTGTACTGATCAAAATAGCCTGGAACAGATCTCCCACGTTAAAAACATTGAAAATCTGCCGGTTCTAGTGAATAATAATTTGCTTGCAGTGATCAGTTTAGATGAGATGACTCCACAGAATATGAGGTGGAGTCGAAAAGCCGTTCCGGCACTGCTTTTCTTTTTAACGAGAAATAAATAAGAAAAAATTGTGAATACGGCCTTAAAACAAAGCGGGTTTTGTCACCCAGGATAGAGCGTGCTGGCTGGCACTGCTTATTTTGCGACTACACCAGTGATGAGGACACTGACGATGAAGAGAGGACAGGAGAGAAACCACCATTATCCCAAGAAACTCTGCAAGCCCTTTGTACTAAGAAGATCAGTCCAATACCGTGCTGACTCTTTTGAGGAGCATTATTCATATGAACGGTTATCCAATGTATGCTTGAAAACTCAAAAAAAGTTACTCTCGATCAATTTTTTAAGAAAGCTTAAAAAATTAAATGCGTATAAATTTTTTTCAATTCTATACATTGCATCCATTTTCTTTTTCCAGTTAAAAGGATTGAAATACATACCAACAATGCTGTGTGGTCCATGTTTTCTTCTATCCTATAGATAGCAGAAAAATCTATGCTATCGAGTTTTCTGTTTTGTTTATTTGCGATTAAGAAAAATTTCCGTTATACCCACGGACTTCCGATGCTAATGGTACCCAGATAGCAATTTTAGTTTGCAGCAAGCTTGCCACAAATTTGTCATGACAAGAGTGCAAGTTTGCCACAAATTTGTCATGACAAGTGTGCAAGCTTGCAGTAAGCTTGCAGCAAGTTAACGAAAGCTCCGAAGTCACCATGAAACGAACTTGCAGCAAGTTTGCCGTGTCAAACTCATTGCAAATTATAGCAAAAACAGAACACGAACACAACCCAGGATAGAACTCGCGACCTCCCGGTTCCGAAGCGGGGACGCTAACCGTTGAGCCAGCTGAACTCTGAGAGGAGAGGATAGATTTCGCTAAAGCATCGTTCGATGCGATTCGTATACGATTTATTTTAAACTATTTTCTGGTTTTCATTAATTTTTTGAGTTGAGAATACGATTTGAAGTCAAAGAGAGAGCGATTTTCGCTAATAACTACGTTTTGCTAGTAGAATAAATTATGAAATTAGAGTTCAAAAGTAATTACTTTAAAATGGGACAAAATGTCTAGTTATTATTTTTCAACAAACACCGACTGTTTTTTAGATTTAATTTTGTTTATAAACGTTAAAATTTCAAAAAAAAATAAAAAAAGAAAAAGGCGATATAGTTTTCTTTAAAGTGAGAGTGATATATTTAGTAAAAAGATGGAAAATGCTTCAAAAATTTTTTTTATAAAAAAGTTATTTTTTTCACAAATTATCATTGATTTATTGAATTAATAAAAAAGAATTACGGTCTAGGAGATGCTATTAAAAATCGGATGTTTTTAAAACAGAGACAAAGATAATTATTTCTTTATTGTGCTATCTTTGCAGGAAGCTTGTTTTGCATACTTGCTGCAAGTTTGATTTGCAAAGAGGTGGCGCTACTTGTCACATCGAACTTGCTACAAGTTCGATTCAAGTTTGACGCGTCAAATTTTGTCATGACAAGTCAAAATCAAACTTGCTGCAAACTTACGTGCTATCTGGGTATGTCAATGGAAATCTTCAAAATTTCAACACTCTGTTTGAAGATGTCATTTAATATTTAAAGTAGAGTTTTCTAATGTTATGGCTTAAGGATTCTTTGAAAATATTAAATATCATGCTCCTATTGCTATAGTTCTCAATATTTACTTAAAAAGCATCATTTTGTGAAAAGGCTGTTCGTTATCGCTCTTTTTGGCGACTTCTAAGGCTTTGGCAGTTAGACTTTTAACCTTACGATTTAGGTAATCACTAGCAGTTAAATTTTTAACCAAGCGATTTAGCTGATTACAACTGTTCCACTATCAAAATAAAAAGAATTAAACGAACTAAAGAATACAGAATTCGAACTTGGCGCTTGATACAGTATCCAAATGGATTTGGCGATTCCTTAAATCGGAGGGTTACCGGAAAACGGTCTGTGAATCCAAAATAAACAAACCGTAAAACTCATACATAAATTTAATAAACGGAAGTAAAAAAATTAGATATTTAATATTCCTCTTTTACAGTATTTGCTTTCAAAACTGATTAATTTTCTGTTATTAGCAACGATCTATTATCTATTTCACACTTCAATATATGGACTTAATTCTAGTCCTACGTACTTTAGTAAAAAATATTTTAAACCCTGTAATGCATACGGATCACTGAAGAGTATTAGGAATGATGTTGAAGAAATGAAGTAGAGGTTATAAATTGTTAAACAATAATACAAACCAATAATATCTATCTAATCATTACGTGACGTTTGTTAGCACAATGCTTTAAAAAAAAAATCGAATTGTAATATCGATAGTCATTATCACTTTTTTATTGCCATCGTTGATGATTCTACTTTCACTTTTATTGTGTTTACGGAAGCTAAGATCAGAAGTGGTGGTAGAGCTCTGTTGATAGACTAGCGACAGTTCTCGCCCAGTATAGAGATGTTCAGGAGCATTTGTTTTGATTATAAATAGGCAGTATTTTGGTATGTTTTTTCGAGTGTTCGTAAATTATTCTCACAACTGCTAGAATTGATTTTAAAGTTTGATTTTATTTTACTATAATTCATAGTTTTTTTTAAAAAAAACTGGATTGAAACATATAAAGGCAGGGAGAATTATTTTGTTGACTTCATCTCTATGAATCTGTTTTGTATTAAGAATAGAATCTGCTTACATAGTAGGAATTTGTTCTTATTTTAGAAAATATGATTTCAACACGAATTCTTTAAAATTGTTTTTTTTTTTTTTTGCAACTATAATGTGATGATGCTGTGTGATAAAAATTAGGAGACTGTGTATTTTGGAAACGGTTTAAATTTCTAATTTTTAGATTTGATTTTAAGCTGGGTTGTCTAAATTCGTCTTTTTTCCCCCAATTGTCACGTCTAAAAAACTACAGAAACACATTTTTTAGCGGTCATGAATAATTGATTTTGACCTTAACAGATGTTACATTATTTTTCTTCTGCTGTGAATATTTGTGGAGATCTAGCTTATAGTTAAAATAGTAATTACTTTTAATGAGACAGAATTATTTTAAGAAATAAAGAAACGTCTTAAAAATTTTTGGGGATAAATATCTGAATTAGATTAAATAGATTCACAATATTAAATGCATTGCTTTTCTCTTTAAATAGGTAGGTATCACGGAATATTTGCAAATTATTCATAATTTCTACATGTTTTTATAAATACAACTCTTGTAATATACGTAGCACTTTTTTAAATGTCAGCTTAGTAATTGAATCTATGAGAAGAAGAACAATACAAGTCCATTTTTTTTTCCTTTGATAAAAGAAAAAAATTGGTTTGATAAAAGTAGATCTAAATATTAAGAGCAATCCTTCATTCAGACATGACACATTTCTGCGGATATAAGCTTTTTCAGCATCAGATTTTATCATTCTTAACTTTCTTTTATATAATAATTTTACAATATTTTTAATATCTCAAGCACTTTTTGTATAAATTAATTTATTTTATTGTTCAATTAATCATATTTTACTTCTCAGTATTTATGTTTAGCATGATTCATTATTTATGAAGTTCAGCTTTTTTTGTTCCAAGCCTGTGCCATGTCTGTTCGTTGGTTCGAGGCACGTATTAAATTTGAATAAGTAGAGAAGAACAGTAGCAGTCCAAACTTAAAACTTGATTATCTTGAATTGAAATTGAGATTTTTGGAATTGCTCTTCTTTTCCCCAATTCAGTTGTATTATATGATTTAAAAAGTGTTCCGTATTCAGTGGATTACCTATGTAAAGAGTTACTGTGTATAAATTCTGAAGTTGCACCTTTTTCCAGAAATGTTACACTTCCTTTCTGTTAACACAAAGTGTATTTAATTCAAGATTGTGCATAGAATATATGGAACAGTCATGGTTGGATTTTTGTCCCACTACTGAAAGAACATCTTGTTAGGTATATAATTAAGGTGACCAACCATCCTCCTTTAGGGAGGACAGTCCTTCTTTTGTGCATTCTGTTCTCCTTCGAAAAGCGTCCTCCTTTTTGATATTTGAAGACTAATCTGTAAATCTCTGTATTCGATCGCTGCCAATTCGATCTGTTGTACTTGTTTAAATTTCAATTAATAGATATGTCTGCATTTAAATAATAATTATTAAACAAAAATTAGTAAGCATAATTACAATATAGTCTATTTTTTCAAATGCATTTATCATATTTTAGTGCATTCTGTATTATTGTTGCAATGAATAAAACGTTTATTTATGAAATTTTTTTTCCTTCAATTTATTTGTGTTCTCCTTTTCATTGAAAAAAGTTGGTCACCTTAATATAATGTATTAAGAGTTTTATATGATCATAAAAAAATCTAAATACATTTCTAGCTAGTAAGCGAGTAAGTGTAAATGCATATTTACCGAATAGATTTGGGGTTGCAGGCTGGAGGTTCTTCCCTCAAATGGAATTGAATAGATGAGTTTTCAGAGCACAGAAACATTGATATTGTAGAGATCTATTCAAATCTTTGATGTGAGTAACTATAAATAATTGACTAAGCCATATTTTAGAAAAAAATTACCAAATAGTTTTAATTAAATAAGTTTTTATCTTTCAATTCATGTGAAATTTATCTGATTTTGTATGCATATATCACTTTGGATCACAGATTTTTCTTATTTAATGATTTTTTTGTTGTTCTCAATAAAAGTAGTGTTGTAAGTAGGAGAAAAAGTGTAATTGAAGTGCAAACTTAGAAAATTATTGTATTACACTTCATATGCGAGTAAGTTGAATAAGCTTAAAGAAAGAAAAAATATTGAAAGTTGTAAAAATATAGATTTTTTTTTTTAACTTTGATATGAAAGGAAAAGAAATATAGGCATTACACCAATCCATTTCAAGAATACAGTGGCTGATCGGTTAATAAATATGAATCTTTTTTTCTATGAAATTCATTACCTAAATGGTTCATTAAATAATCATTGACATACTGATGATTTTTTCTGGGAATTTCATTAATATTTTCTGGAAATATAAATAATAAGTAAAAATGTAACTATTTTCTGACTACTGTTATTTATTTATAATAAAAATAATAGTAATCTCTTGTGTGATATTTGTAGTGAGTATAGTTCTTGATACTCCTCTCTTTTTATAAGCTTTTATTCAACTTGAATGTCTTCTCTACAAATCTTGAGATCGATTTCTTACCCACTTCCAATCGAGCTACAGCTTTGAAATTTAGCACAGTGGTGTGTTTCCAGAGACAATACAATTTTATGCAAAAAAATTTGCAATCTATGCCTATTATAAACCTAACAAAATGATATTAAAATTTTAGCCCTATATTTGGGCAATAATGTTTGGAAGGTCGTAACCTCACGTTATGTAGGGTTGTAACAACGCCACTAGACAACACATAATAGAAGGGGGCACAGCCTGTAAATCATTCCCATTTCAGAGCTGCTTGAAAGTCAAAGGTCAGATCAGGAAGTGAGTCTTGTTTTGTCTCTCAATCTGTGTCGCACTTTTTCAAATTCGTAATATGTAATATTTGTAACGAATATTTAATATGTGTTTTATATTTGAGAATTCGGTAAATGAATTTGGTTTACTATGTCTAATATGTCGTGTGTATTTGTGTCAGCCGTCACTAATAAGTAGAAAATAAAATAAATAAAAAAGGTATAATCTTTTATTCATGCAACAAAATGAACGTGAAAGTTGAAAATAATTTTTCTGATTACAGAAAAATGCATGGTTTGAATAAAAGCGTGGGCGCTTTTACCTTCTAGGAATATTCCATTTGTTTAAGGGAACATACACAAAATATAAAGTGCTATATAAGGCGCCCATGCTTTTATTTGAACCATGCATTTTATTGTAATTGGAAAAATTATTTTCAACCTTAGCGTTCATTTTTTCGCATGAATAAAAGCTAATACCTTAATTTTTTTAAATTTATTTTTTAGGTCTTATAATATTATCAGTATAAAATGCACACACACTATAAAGAAAGCACTTATAAAAATTCAGCGAACAAATATCAACACTGATGATGAGACTATGTATGCAATTGTCAGAATCTCTTTCCAGAATACTATCATAGATGCATAAAAGTTTGTTTCTAACTTTTGATTTCTATTCTCACCTGTTTACCTGTGAGTTTGTTGCTTTTTATGGTTTCCCACCTTTGTCCATTCATCTCTCCTGTAGAAGCACTAACAAATGGCAATAAGGTACAAGTATACAAAGTTTGTTAAGGTTATAGTGTTTGTTCTGTGAGGTATTCATTATTTGAAGATAACATTTTTCATACAAGCATGTGTTTGTCTCTCAAACTGTATGTTAACCAATCACCTCTCTTAACATTAATAATTAATTCCTCACTGTGCTTTTAAAATCCTAAGGTTCATCTCCATGTTTGTTAACTGATCACCCACTATTTAAATAGAATTCCTGCACAAGTATCATTTTATAGTTTCTTTCTGAAGTTGAAATACTGTATGTGTTGGATCTTCATTTCTCATTGCAATGATAGCCTATGTCTTCTTGTTCAATATGTAATTTTGTTTAGATTGAGTGTTTTTAGGAATAAATATTGAATTTATGAGAAGCACTAATGACAGTAACTAAAATGTTAATTTTTAATTTTTTGAAACTGTGCGTGAATAAGTATGCATTTTTAAAAGGGAGAAGAAGTAGATATTATTAAGTTATTTAAAATGTACTCTTAAACTCCAGATAAGTGTAATGTTGTTTTCTACATTGAAATATTGTATGTATTTTATTTTCAGATTATTATAGCAAATATTTTATATTTAAAATACTTTTAATTTTAATAACTTAACAGGGGAAAAAAAATACATTATAGACTAGGACAGATTACAAGTGGATAGTTTCAGTTGATTAGTGAGGGCATCAAATATTGTACACTAGATTATGGCTAGTAGAAACATATTAGAAATATTCTAATGCAATTTCACGTTAATTTATATTATTTAGATGAGCAATGTATGTTAAAAGCTCTCTAATAAAATATAATCATAACATAGATGATATATAGACAGATATACCAATAAAGCCAAAATTAAAAAAAGAAAGTAATACAAGCAATCCTATAGTATTTGAAGTAAACGAAATGCCGACAACAAAATCAAGGAATCCATTCTAGTTCACTTTTTCAAGGGCTAGAAACTATTCAAAATGGATTCAAAAGAATATTTAGGGAATTTTCTGTAGAAGCAAGCCTATTTTGGGCCAAGACAAAGCTTCTCATAGCCCGAACTCCCCCCAAAAAACCAGATAGATGATATATACTTATACTGGTAATTCTGCATTCTTATATTTCTATATTTCCATCTAAATTTAAGTTTTTTTTTCTCTCTATCTGCTAACTCTGCATGTTTATGAAATTTCAATTGATTTTTAAAAAATTATATAAAGATTTTGCATATCTCGCTTAAAAAAACTATTATTATCTACTGATAGAAATAAAGGAAACTTTTTGACCAAAAATTTCTTTATTTTATTTTTTATATTTTATTTATTTTGAAAAAGCAAATAATTAATTTTTTTGCCTATTTAAGCTGTTAATGAAACACATTTCAGCTGAGCTGTTGAAAATTGTATCGTATGTTTATGTATGTAAATTGTATTGTATGTTTATACTTGTTGTTATTTTAATTAAAGTATCTACCAATTAAAAGTTTGCCTAATTTGCTTCATCCAGTAAAATTTGCAAAAGTTTTGTTTCATTGAGATCTGTATGGTTTTATAATCAAGTAAAAAAAATGAAATGAAGCATTTTTAAGTATTGAAATCAATAACTTTTTAAAAATAATAATTTAATTATTCTCTTTCAGTAGAGTACGAAATCCCATTGTTGATTATCATTCCAAATAATTTTTCTTCTTTTTTTAAAAAAATTTGTTGCTGAAAAATTTCTGTAACAAAGGCAAAATAAAAGTACATTCTTTATGTTGAAAAATGATCGATTTTGTTGCCAAAAAAATTTCTATAACAAAGGCAAAATAAAAGTGCTTTCTTTATGCTGAAAAATGATTGAATCTAAATTATTCCTTTTTCCCATTTTGTGTTTATGATGCCTTTTTTTCCCTACAAAGCTAAAATTTTGCTTTTTAAATTATATAAAATTAAGTTAACTTTTTTCTAATTTAAATTTTTTTTGTAAATCCCTGAAATTTCTTTTTCTTTTCCTTGCTAGATTTACTGACACCTGTCAAATGGTTCTGAAGATGTACCAGCCAGTAACTATGCATTCCAAATTTCGATTTTACCTCATCCTAGTTGCTAGCAGTGGAATAATTTTTCTTATTTTGTACAAAACTTTAGCCAGTGAAGATAATGATTCTGAATCACATTCTAAATATGTCCATACTAGCTCACAGATGTCACATAGTAAATTACCTACAAGAGGTGGATCATTAGTAAACATAAATGATTTACTGCCTGTTACACAGTCTTTAAAGCATTTGGAAAGACAAAGATTGAAAGAAGCCCAGGTCCATGCAAACATAAATCGAAATGCTGCTGGAAAATTTGGTCCAATTAAAAATATTATTGATGACTTCGGTAGAGATGAAATAGAGATTGATCATCCTGTCCGATCGGTAAATGAACGAGTAAGTAAAGGACTTAAGACACCTAGGCCAGAAGAAACTATACAGATTGAAAAAAAGTTTGTTCATTTGGATCTCAAAGGTGCACCCCCTATTGTAAATTATTACAAAAAACTCTTCCCCTTACTTCATGCATTAGGAGCAAATGGTCTTCTTATTGAGTATGAAGACATGTTTCCATTTCATGGTCCACTTGAACAACTGTCTGCTCGAAATGCTTATACAAAAAATGAACTCAATGAGATATTGTACCTGGCAAAGATGAATGAATTGGAAGTAATTCCTTTGATTCAAACTTTTGGACACATGGAATTTGTATTGAAACTTCAAGCTTATCAAGATTTGCGTGAAGTGCCTGCTTATCCTCAGGTAATTTGTCCTTCAAATAATGGAACACAAATACTTCTTCGGCAAATTATTGACCAAGTGATTGCGTTGCATCCTCAAATTAGATGGCTTCATATTGGATCTGATGAGGTATATTACATTGGAGAGTGTAGTCTGTGCCAGAAGAAAATGAGGAAGTATTTTATGGATAAAGAAGATCTTTTTATCTATCATGTAAAAAATGTTGCCAAATACATTAAAGAAAAATATAATATACAGCCCATCATGTGGGATGATATGTTTCGTATGGTTCCTGATGAAACAATAAAAAAATCCGAGATATATAAGTA
The DNA here is from genome assembly GCA_013235015.1 of Araneus ventricosus. NCBI lineage: Eukaryota > Metazoa > Arthropoda > Arachnida > Araneae > Araneidae > Araneus > Araneus ventricosus. The sequence goes on from BGPR01000073.1 coordinate 1,513,263, forward strand.
TGTGGAATTGATGGCTTGGCAGTATGGTCCTTTTGTGGAACTTAAAATCCCCCCAGATGCATGGATAAAGTATGGAAAATTTTTTAATGGTGTTTGGGTTGCAAGTGCTTATAAAGGTGCATCTGGCGCAAATCAATATTTAACTAATATATCTTACCATCTTGAAAATCATATGTCATGGCTTAATGTATTATCTAAATATCAGAATGAAGTCTTCTTCAAAGGATTTGTTTTGACTGGCTGGCAGCGATATGATCATTTTGCTGTTCTTTGTGAACTTTTACCTGTAGCCATCCCATCTCTTGCTGTAAACTTACTATATCTTGAGAGACAAGTAGTGGACAATGATCTGTTTCAGAAAGCTAGAGATATTTTAATGTGTGATTCAAGATTGACTCTTTATACTAATTATAGTACCGAAGAGGTTTTATGTAATTATCCTGGGAGTAATGTTTTCAAAGGTGCTCAAAGACTTGCTCATTTAAATTATATGCTTAAAAAGTTTTTATCAAATAGCCATTTTGTTGGCTGGATGAGTGAATACAACATTCAGATGCTTTTCTCTAGTCCTGCTCATGTTGAACTTGGAACTCAAAATCTGGAAGCTCTTTCAACGAATGCTACTTTACTGCACACATTTATTCAAAACACTATGCCTGAAGTCTATGATAAACATACCATTGAGGAATGGTTAATGACCTATGTAAAGCCTGTGATGAATCAGATTGAAAAAATTCGAACCAATGCAAATAATTTGTTGAAATTTAGGTCATGGCCTCGCCGACCTTTAAGTAAGTGAGAGTTGTTCATGTTACCAGAAGTACTTAATGTTCTTTATTTATATTTGTGATACATAGACTGTGGAAAAACATTTAAGTTCCTCTGCTCTCTCTCTTTTCTGTGTCAATTCCATTTAATGTGTGCAATAGTAAGGTTCATTTTTTAAATCTTCAATAAGTTTTACTTATGTTAGATTTTATGAGTTGTATCTTTCAGAAGTTAGTACTGAATTTTCTACAAATTTTATTGTTTATTTATTGTTTTATATGTACATATTTGAATATGGTTTTAAATTGCTTTGGGCACTAGCATTTTTGACATGGGTGTTGTCAGTAAGGGACAAATGCACACCTTTATGTTAAGGAAGGCATGTGTGTTTTTTTTAAAAAAGGCCATTTTCAAAATTTTTATTGTAGGAAAAGTGCAAACAATCATTAAGGCTATGGATCCTGATATCTGTACAAAAAGGCACATGGAATAAATGCAAAACTGTAAATATCTCCTTGTATGTAAGTACTTCTTGCAGTGCCCCACTCATGTGAAATATGCTGGCAGGACCCATGTGTGTTTCTTGATTTCACTTACCCATGCACAGGATTTTGAGTTTTTTAAATTTCTGTTTGAATATTATTCCTTGTTGCAGTGGAAGATTCTTCTGATCCACTGTGTTTGGATTTGAGTGTTTTGTAATCACATAAAATCTTGTGTTTGTTTGAAAAACATTTATACATTTAAAAAAAAATAAAATGGGCAGATTCTGTTCAAAACTTCTTAAGAAATGAAACAAATTATGATGCATAAGTGTATCTATATTAAAGTTTTGTCAAATTGGTAATTATTTCGACAAATTGATATGCATTATAAAAATAGTAATAGAGAACATTTGGAAGATACTGATATACATTCAGTAGTGTCTTACAATAAGTGTGTGATGCACACTTTTATGCAAGTATGCAATTATGCCAGTGTGCATCTGAAAGTTCGATGTTGTATTACCGGATTAGGCATCCAAGAAAAAAATTTGCTAGGTTGCACAAAACTGTCCTTTATTGCCATGAGGCTCATTAGAGAATTTAGATCTGGAAATTTAATTGAGCCTGAACTTCAGTTTCTAATTCCGACCGTACCCGATTGAATATTATGTTCACAAGTTTTAGTATCCCTCATTACTCAGATTTATCTATATCTTATCAGTGTCAATATAAAATTATGGTATACATATCTAAAAAGCTTGCTGGAGTAATAATTCCTAATTTGCTTTATCATGCATTTCACACTTTCTTTTCTTTCACACTGCCTTTTATTATTTACTAATACAGGAATTTTTTCTATCTCAACACCACATTTGTTATTTTTTTAAATTTTGAATCAGTACTGTGGCAATGAAAAAGTTTTTAGTAATTTTCTTATGTGCAATTATCAGTTTTAAAAGTTTTACTTTGCTTTGTAAGTTCTGTTGATTAAAAAGTGAAATGTTAACCCTCTGAGTGTTTATCCCATGATTTCCTGTGGCAAGGTCCCTTTTTCGGGGCTGGAGGCTTCCAGTTTTGAAACCTGATTCCACTGAAGATCTGCCGTGTACGTGGGCCTGGTGCACATTAAGTACGACGTTATGGGTCAGATGTTTTCTCGCTATTGTGATGCGGAAGTTTGGATAGGGGTGCCAGCTCGGATGTTGTCCTCATTCTCTGAATGCGGCTCACAATTACAAGATACGTTCCAAAATAGCACTCGTGTTTCTTCAAAAGTGGACATAAATATAACTAAACTAAGTCCGCGATTTTCTGGAGCAACATGAATGTAGCAAAATTTACCCGTCCCGCGATTTCCTCGGAAATCCCCCCCTCCGCCCCCTCTGAAAACGTATCCGATTTTTTCAGCGTTTAACTTGCAATGATGCATTTTCTGCAGTATTTAGTCATTGAATCATTGCTTGATCAAGGGGTGGCGATAATTTACACAAATAAAAAAAATAATGAAAAAAAAAACCGTGGATAATTTCACTAACTGATTTTATAAGCGTTACTGTCATTATTCTTTTGTATTCATCTATGACTTGCAGGAGACGTTCAGTGAGTGACAGTACCTATGTTCCTGATGATATTTCGGATGTCTGAAGTGGTTTTAGTTGCTTTATAGATAGCGATAGCGATTTATGTGGCCAACAAATATACTTATCAATGAAACAACCAGGAAAGTATTATATAAAATTTCCAGAGAATTCTTAGATAAGTCACTGTGGAATGCTTATGTACTTTATGAAAAGCACAGTCCAATGCAAAAGATAAAGCTTCTGGAGTTTCGTATGCAAAAACATGTAACCAGGTATTCAAGATGTGAGATTCAAGCAGTGCACCCAGAAGAATTAGTCCCACTTTCAATCGTCTGAGATTGACAGATCGCCATTTGGCAGTCATATACTTCCTAATCCCATAAAAGGAAGCGCCTCTCATGCCGTGTGCTGTTTTTTGCTCAGAAAAAAAAATCTCTAAATGGCAAAGTAGCTTTAATAAGTTGTAAAAAATGTGAAATAGCACTTTGCCTTGAACCTTGCTTTGCGAAGTACTATACTAAACTGAATTCTTAGTGCAGTTTGCAAAATTTTGTCTTAATATAATTGCGTATAAATTTTTTTGAAGATTTTTTTTTATGATTTAATTCTATATTTCAAAATATTTGTTATAAAAACAAGATGCATATTTTAATTCTCAAATATATGTAGATTTCAAATTTACAGTAAAAAATATGCAATTTTTGAAGCGATTTATAAAAAAAAAGCACTCGGAAGGTTAATATTCTCCGTACAGAATTGGTTAAAAACATCTCTCCTTGAGACTCGTTCTCGTTAAAAAGAATTACTATAAAGTTTGAGATTACAGACCCTGAAAAATGAAGATTTTCTTAAATTTTATGCATTCAACTGATGCAGTGGCGAATCCGGGGGGGGGGGTATCGGGCTGCAGCTCCCCCCAGAGAAAGACCAGAATTCTTTATTCTATTTCAAATCACTACAGATTTTTTTTTCTTAATCTCGCTTTAAAAAGTCACTTTTCTTCCTGGCATTTGACAGGCTGGAAAATTTTCCCATTTTTGTAATCATTCCACTCGTATTTGTAACATTGACGCGGTCAAAAACATGTAGTGTTCTTTATGATTCTTATTGTCAAGTGAGTAAAGTCTGTAGAGTTAAAGTGTTTTGGTTTATATAAGCCATAAGGTTTGACATTCGTCACAAATTTTTTTTTAAACCTCAGCCCCCCAGACCGAAATCCTGGATTCGCCACTGAACTGATGTAAACGAAATAATGGAGGGCTTTCTTACAAATTTATAAACTCATGTTTTTAAAAAAAGTTTAAATCGTGTTTAATATTTTTTAACATACAAAGTTGGATAAAAAAAAGTCTTTGGGACGGTAACTGCAGTTTAATTTAAAGTATTTTTTTTAACTAGACTGACTCTGTTTTCATTAAAAGGGAACATCTTGTATGTTAATGTTAGCGTTTTCATTGCTTGTATCTTTTAGTACATTCAAACCTCATTAAAACCAATTCATTTCGTGCGAGTTAGTCTTTAATACAAATTAAATTTCTGGTTTTCCTTCAAATATACATTCAGTTGTTGTTATTTCGGACGAATTCTTTGATTAACCGTGGTATTTGCAGATATAGATATTTTAAAAGATAATGAGAATTTGGATGAAATGAAGGAATAAATGTGACTTTTTTTTGGGGGGGGGGGGACTGTATGAAAAATGTTAATCGGATTTTTTCGGTGACAAAAGTTGAACTGCTGATTTTTCTTTTAAGAAAGAGCTTTAAAAACTGTCAACCATATGGTGTTTATACAGGGTGTCCCAAAAGGGTGGAACAAGCGTTTATTTCCTTAAATATTCTTTTAGACATATACTTCCAATTACAAAGTTTCATCAAATAAGGTGAGAATTTGTGTGAAAACACTTTGGCTTCTGTGGAAGTTGAAAACGAAAAAAAGTTAAGAAAATTAAATTTTTATATGTGCCCCCATAGAGCAAAAGTGTCAATGAGTGAAATGTTCCTCTTACATTGAACTTTGCATAAACTAAAATTCACAATTCTGTCTGCAAAACTTACAGAGATATGTTAATGGACTGCTCGCAAATTTATATGGAGATGTTTATTGCAGAAGTGCACATTTATTCAACACAGGAAAACAACGAAATGCAAATATTAGTCAAGTAGTACATCAGCCAATCATCACAGATTTAAAATAAATTGCCAATGACACATACTGTTACTCAGTTTTATTTGCAGATAGTTGCAACTATTGACATGATAAAGAATGGAAGGACAACTTGAGCAAATGAAAATTTAAGTTATAGCAGGAAAATAGCTTAATATTGAACCAGAATGCTGAATTATTTGCTCTTCGCGTTGTGCGTATTATTAAGCTTTACCTAAAAGCAGTGGCGACTCGTCCTTTATGTCTGCAGAGTTGCAAAACTCACTAAAATTATTTAAAAATTCCTATTTTTGTTTTTATTCTTATTTGATTACTTCTCCACTCTGAGAGTTCGATTATTAAGGAAAAAAGATAAAAACGGGAAAAGAAGATAGAGAATGAATGAAAAAGTAAGATACAGGATTGAGCTGCACACCAAATACTTTTGAAAAGCACTAAAATTCGCTCATTGCGCACAACTAAGTGACATAATAGACGAAGGCGAGTAGCTATTCTTTCTGTTTTAGAGCCTAGCTGGAACGGGATTTTTGGATGCTCCTGTTTTGCGCTAAAAAACAAATAATTTTCTTCCCCCTCCTTTTCAATATCACCCATGGTTCGCCTTCTTGATTTTTTTTTTCATTGACTGTTTTTAGGTTTCAGATTCACTTTCATGTTGCCTCAACAGGAACTTGGCTGGTTTCTACATATTTGATTTCTCTTATTAAACCGGAACTCACCGGAAAAAAAAGGACTGTAATTATCTGAAATTCAATTCAGATAATTACAACTACAAGTTTTAACTATGTGAAGATAAAGCTATTTTTGAAAAATTGTATTTCAGTTGTATTTTAGTGATATTTTTATAGCACTGCTTGTTTTTGGGAAGATGAGCCCCACTGCTGATAAGTCACCGTGAATTTCTTTTGAAGATTCACAAGATGAACTATTTTTGAAAATACTTCAATTAATATATTATTTGACTAGTTTTTAGACTTAGCAAGAGTTAACAAATACATTGTTATTTACTTATTCCGCTCTTTAAATAGTTTTTTTAAATATGTATATTATCCCTAAAATGTACGTCGAGAGACTGGATGAAACAGCAGTATGGAAAAATGGTCTAAGTCAACAACTTTGTCTTCTTATATATCTGTAAGTTTTGCTGATGGAAGCGTGCAACTTTGTATGTGAATAGATGAATGTAAAAGAAACATTTTATTAATTGACATTTTTGCTCTGTACAGGCCGTATAAAAATTTAATTTTTGTAACTTTTTATTATCAATCCCCTTGGATATCAAAGTATTTTCGTACAAATTTTTACCTTATTTGATGAAACTTTGTAATTGGAAGTATATGTCTAAAATCAATATGTAAGGAAATAAACGATTGTTCCACCTTTTTGGGGCGCCCTGTATATATATTAAGTTTTATTTCTAGATTATAGCGAAGAAACACAAAAGAATTCGTTTGATTCTCATATTCATGCGTTTTTATTAATTTCACTTTTCAACTAATATTGAATTTAATTGAACGCTTAATCACTCATAACTTATAAGAAGTGTATCATTCTTAACAACATGAATCTCAAAAACTGTTTATTAATACATAAATGATTTAGAGGTAGAATTTTTTAAGTTAAAATGTTTCAAAACAACAGTTTTTAACCGTTTTTTTTTTTTTTTTTTTAATTTACAGTTCTGTGGTTAATTCCTAGTTCCAAATACAGAACTATAAATTTTCTGAACTTAATTTAAAGCATTTTATGAAAGAGGAACACGTTTTATTTCAAGTAATTGATGAAGAAAAGCTTAATTATCACACCTTCATTGTGTGTATATTGGCTTCAAAAACATTTTGTTAGTCCCATTGTCCTGCGTTGAATGGGAGCAGTTTTGCTATTAAATATAATTCTTTACGGAAATTCACAATTCTTGCAAATCCTTTTATGTTTTTCGGTAAGAGGAGCTTCTTTCTCTTTCTTAATGAAAAGGGACGAGTGCGCTTGAAATTTTATTCGTATACGAATTAAGGCAGAAAAATGAATTGGTTTGATATAGTAAAATTTGTTTTGCTTGCCCTATGTTTCTAGAACACTTATAATTTTTGTTTGTCAATGCGCGATTCCACTTCAAAAAACTTCTTCTTTGTTTAAGAATTCTGTGTTCAAAAATTGAATGACCTTTTCGAAAGTTTTCATAAACTTTTAAATATCATGATACGGAAATGCATTTTTTTAAAACTTGAGATCAATAATAAACATTCCCTTTTTTACGTGATTGCTAGCATATTTGGAATGATTTGTGATATACATAGTTGGATTTTTATATATGAGTTACGGTTTTAAAAGTGTCCAAATTAATTTATCTTAAAAAGTTCCTAAAATTTACTTGGTTAAACTAGTCTGTTTCTAAGTATAACACCATGAAGTTAATAAACGTGTCTTTCTCTGAAATATGAAAAATATAGAAAGATGTTCTTATATCTGATTATTAGTCTCGGAATAGTTATCTTACGAAATGCATTGTATGATATATTGTCATCTTTGTATTCAATATATATTTCCATCTTTCTCAGATTCTTTTGTATATTTTTATGAACTGTGATTTTCTCTCAAAAGTATATTGAATGGAATATTTACATCAAAGGGAAGAAAATTATTTTGCCTGTGATTTTGAATTTGTATGTCTGTAAATATTTGAAAAATTTATTTCTTTTTGTTTGAAAAGTTTATTTCCCAGTTTGAACTTCTCATGTTTCTGTTGGTCTTTATTTGTTATGTTTATTAAATATATATGCATCTTAAATATATATCTATCTCTATCTATATATATATATGTTTTTCCCCCATCTTTTCGCTTTCGTCTTCAGTTATTATGAAATTAAGGGCAAAAGCAATATTTTTCTCAGCGGTTGATGTGCATTTGCAACAGAATTTGTTTAAAAATCCAGTGAAATATTATTACATACTGCCTATAAGCAGTGTTATTTATTATTTTTTATTTATTATCATGGAACGCACCGGAACGGTGCTACCGACAGCTTTTTTCGACGGAGTTTCAAAGTTTCAAAAGTAACTTCTGGAAATTTGATGTTGACGTGGACTTGAATCGCCCTGTCGCGCGTAGCCTACTCTGACTGTAATTTTTTAAAATCACTATTTAGATGCAAACCTGTTCAAATATCGTTGACCCAAGCGAGTTGTTATTTATAAGCTTTATTAGTATAATATGATCCAACGCTATAAAAGTACTAAGTAACACATTAGTCTGTGAAAATCGCAGTATGCAGCAGATAAGCAGTCAGAGGGTTAAAATCGTGTATGTGCACTTCGTCCTCTCAGGTTGTAATTGGTCGTGCGTTCCGGTACCTTTTTTCTTAGAAAAAAAAAATGCGCTGCCTGTAGGTGGTAATATAAAAATATTTCTTTGTTTACAATTATTGTACATGAAAATGAATTTCGTGGAAGCAAGTTACTGCATAATAAATGTAGTGATCCTTTTGAGTGATAAATTCATTTAACATGAAATAAGAGTGTCTTTATTCCCTAGATGCTTGCTTTTTGTAGGCTGAAATCAAATTTCTTTATTTAGCGTTTGACTAAAGAGACGTGCGTGATGCCGCGGATATGACTGATACAGCTAAAAATTTGATTGGTTTTTAAATTTCATCGTTTCTAGTTTCAAATCAAAGTTCCTTGAATTTCCCAACTGTATATTAAATTTATTTTGTGCATTAATTTAAAATACCTCTACCAGTTGAAATGATTTTTTTTTCTATTATTTGAAATTTGCTACAGTTCATGACAAGTACTGTGTTTAAATTGTCAGTAAAGTGGATTATGAATGTTGAATTTCAGCTATATTCTTACCATTGTTTCTCGTTAAGCGTGACTTGGATACCATCTACATTTTTTTCAACTTCTTTTATTCCCCTTCCAGTTAAAGTGATTATTTCTTGGATCTGTCACCTGAAATCATACTCTTGAACTCTTTTTCAGTGTTGAATGAGCATGAGGTTATTTGAGGACACAATAAATTCAGCATGCGCTAGGCGTCAATCAAAGCCATTCTTTGGTTGGTTCAAGATCCGGAATGACGAATGGCCGTGTTTATTCAATTCTGAACTTGGAAAAGATTGCGTGACCTTTTATTCTTACAATTATTCTTACAAAATTCATAAGTTAGCTATCCTTCACCTCCCCCTTCCCCATTTCATTTTTTTTTGAACCAAACTTACTGTACATTTGACAGTTGGATTTTATTACCATTCCAAAATATCCAAGTAATCACATTCCAAAATCATTGGCTCTCTCAACTTTCAAGGAATGAAAAAATACTGAAATCTTTAATCTACATTTTTATATGATTTTCTGGAGTACAATGGCGGTAATTTAATATTACGATGTTGAATTATTTTAAATTATTAGCTTTTTGATTGCTCTTCTTATAGTAGATAATGCAGTTTGTGTTTTATAAGGAAAAACTTTGCACATTTGTCATAAAACTTATTTTTTCCTCTAATGCAGTCAACGTTTTTCTGATGTATCATATTTTTTAACCCTTTCCGACCTAGTGATGTCAAATAGGACCACCGGAATAATCTGCGTTTAATAATCAACAGATGTCATCACTTGCACTCATAGTGCATTTACATTTTCCTAGATGGCAACATGATCTGGATACAAATGAATAATCTTAATTAATTAATCTGGATTAAATGAATAATTTTAAGCATGTAGTATTTCTAAATTGTTTATTAATATTTTTAGTTACAAATAATAATTTGGGTTGGAGAGGTTTAAAGAAATCTTTTATATTAACCTATTCATGTCTTAGCTGTAAATGCTCAACCAGCTTCATAAATCAAACACACTGAACTGTTGATCAACCTTTATAATCCCGCCTAGAATCGACATTTAATCGAAAATCAGACCCCACGATTAGTGACAAGTGACAGTATCTCAAGCTTGGATTGTTCTGTGCTTCTGGTAAGTGATACTAATAGTTTCAAAATGCCAAGACTAGCACTTTTGGACGATTTTACTCCGGAAAGAGGTGACAGACAATGAGTAAGATGAGAGCATTTCCCGAGTTCTTTGTTAGGTCCTGCTAAGTGAAATGTAAACATCTCCCCCTCCATTTTTCACTTCACCCCTATTTTGGTGAAATCAACTCCGCCTGGCGCATGCACAAAAACACAGAGGGTTTCGGAATCTTGAATCTGTACGGATTCAAACGAGTCTGACTGTATTTTTTTATGTATATATTTTGGAACCGATCGTACAATAACATACAATTCCACATGAAAATACTCTTTTTTTCTGCATCTTAAACATCTTAATATTTTTACCTCAAAATATGCCTCGATATTTTTCCGTTTCTTACTTAATTTTTATTTTATATTCAACCTGTGAAAAAATACTTGAAGTTTATGCAATTTATTCTTACGTTTTAAATTTCAGTCTGAAAGCAACTCATACCAACTCTCTTCATGTATTAAAGATTTTTAGTTTGTAGTTTTTGTGACAATATTGTGTATCGAATATAAGATTTTTTAAAATGATTGTATCTTTTATACTTTTATTTTTACATTTATTTCTTGCCATGTTTTTTTGTGCAACCACATTGGTTCGCATCCCAGGATTTTATCGAATGTCAGTGCAAAACAAAAGCTGTTTTGCTTTCAACCACTTGTATTATTCAATATTTTCTCTTATATTAAATGGTTGTGAGACTTATATTTTATTTTTACTATATATATATATAATGATTTTTATTATTTCGTTTGATTGTCCTTTCTTTGTCCTGAATAGCTTTGTATTCCATTCCTTTTTATTCATCGTAACTTTTGACAGTATTGAAACTAAAAAATGACAATTCCTGCAGTTCAGAATGCATCGTAGTTGTCTGCTGAGTACAAGACCTGTACAGTCATCAACGAAATGAGTGGGACACCTCTGTATTTCTGGTATATGTTATCACATCTTCACAAAACTAGCACCAATGTTAATGGCTCAAGAGGACAGGTTTATTCAGATTAAAAAAACTGATTAACCGAGTTAATTAACAGCTATCTCGGAATTTTCCCATTACGCCTATCAATTTTTTTCGCTGAATCGACTCCCCGTCATGAAATTAGCCCCCCATAAATTCTTATACAGTTGTGATGATAGTTTCGAGAGTTATAGGTTTTGAAAAATGGCGTTTCCCATGTTAAATGAATTTTAGGAACTTTTGACGATATCTCGGAAAGTATTATATATTTCTCAAAACTTTTTCACTCTCTAAAAAAACACTAATTTTTTTACATTAAATCTTGAAAAAAATTCACTAATGAAAAAAATTAAATATTTTTTAAAAAATTAATATGACTGTGGAAAAAAAAGTGAATTGTAACATAGTGAAATTTTTACATGAGAGCAAAGCTGAGACGTTATAATGCCGGTATCCAAAAAATCAAGTGCATATATATAATAGTATACTTTCCGAGATATCGTCGAAAGTTCCTGAAATTCATTTAACATGGGAAACGCCATTTTTCAAAATCCTGTAACTCTCGAAATTATCATCACAATTGTATGAAAATTTATGGGGAGGCTAATTTCATGACGGGGGGTCGATTCAGCGAAAAAAAGTGATAGGCGTAATGGGAAAATTCCGCGATAGCTGTTAATAATTAACTCGGTTAATCAGTTTTTTTTATCTGAATAAACCTGTCCTCTTGAGCCATTAACATCGACACTAGTTTTGTGAAGATGCGATAACATATACCAGAATTACAGAGGTGCCCCATTCATTTCGTTGACGACTGTACATCATCATTTATGCATGTAATTCAGAACTCGATGTTCTATGCAATTTTGAAAATGTAGATACTTGTAATTAGATTGTAAAAGCTTTCCCCATTGCTGTTAGTATGTGGAATGAGAATTCAGAATAGTATGCAATTTTAACAAGTGATATAATTTAGTTTTTGTATGTACTATATACTTCGATTCAATAAACTTGATGTTATTTGTAAATATATATATATATATGTGTGTTTGTTTTTCTTTTCTTGGAAATAAGCTGGTGTGTTCACTTGATAAATAGTTCCCCATACGTAAAAATGAAAAGTTTTGCTGTAGCCACCGTTTTACAGAAGTTGCAGATATTTCAGCACAAGGATCACAGCAATTATTCCTCCTTTCCCCTTCCGTCTTAATTATTATTTTGATTTTATTCTTTTTAACCCTTTCGCTTTTATTATCCGTACAAAGGAAACATTTACAGCTTACTGTTTATTATTTTATTTATACAGATAAATTTAAATAGCGTTTAACGATTTACTTTTTACATTTGCCATTGAAATTAAGAATGTTGGATTAAAAAAGGGGCAATTTTTAAAGTGCTTCACCCTTCAGGACTCTTTTATTTACATGACTGCTCGTTTCCTCTGGTTATTCTATTGAAAGTTTCATGATTGTGTTTCTTGGGCGAAAATTTCTCTATCAGGATATACGTCGAAAGTGGCGCAAAGTGTTGGAAGATTTTTTTATTTGAAACTTTTCCAAGTAAAATTGAAAATTACAAAAATGATCACAGTAGGATGCTCGTAATTCTTATCAAATACACAGAGAAATTTAGTCATTGATATTTTGATTGAAGATTTTGTTTTCAGAATCACGAATTCATTTATTAGATTAATGCTTTTGATTTCTAATTCCTACATTGTTGATTTATCAAGCATCCTTCGTCTTAACCTTGTTTGATATTCGAATTTCTGTTACAGTAACTTTAAGCGGTAGGAGGGTCATTTTAAGTTTTAAGCAGATGATTTCTAAACGTTGTTAATTTTTCCAAACGTAATTCATATATAAAAAAACCTATTCCCAAGTGTTCATAGATGCACTAGGGCGTTGGGGATTTCTTTGTTTTATGATAATAGAAATTTTTAAATTGAAAGTACTGTCATGATGCTCTTTACTTTTTTAATAATTATTTTTAGTGCTGTGTACATTTTTCATTAATGTTTTGTACTCTTGTACTACAATTCGGATTTAATTTGATTTCTACAAAAGAGCGTTTGAGTCAAGTTGTTAACAGTAAGTGAAATGCATTTATTTCTTTTTAAAAACGTGGAAATTTTACATTTGTTGGCTATTCTTGCATCAGCTGGAATTTTCGATGTTGAAAGGAAAGGTCTTATGTCATTTGATGACTAAATATAAAAAGTAAACAAGTGGACAATGAGAAAGTTTCTACTGAAATAATAAATCATAAATATCATAATTTTAAATGCATTCAAGCTGTTTTGAACAGCATAATGAATATTAAGAAGAAACGGAAGGTATATATCTCTTTTTTTTGTCAGTCAATTATGCATCAAAAGTTTTTTTTTTGTGCTAAAGCATTATTACTTTTTCTAATCTGATTGTTATAGTGGTTGATATATAGAATTAATGATTGAAGGAAAGAAGTATTTTTTTATTCTTTTTATATTTTATATACACTTTTAAAATTCTGCATTGGTCTTTGATGGATTCAATATGGTCAAATTTTCTTGAGAAAAGGCAAGAAAATACAGATAAAAATATGCACAATACAAAAACAGTTGTATATACGCATAGCAAATAAATGTCATAAAATATAACTCATTCCAAATAAAATATAGTTCATATATTTGAGTTCTAGTTGCTCAATAAAATTTATTTGGATTCATATCTTTTTAAAGAAATTTATTTTAAATTTCTGTATCATTTTCTGTCTTTTGCAATTCAGTAAAATTACAAAATGTTTAACTTCGTGTATAACATACAAAATCATTTTGCATTTGAATTGAATGTTTGTGTATAAAGAATTCCTTGATCTTCATCAGTTGACTGGAAAAGAAAAAAATGAACAGTCCACCAGGCAGTGCAATTAAAAGTGCATGTTTTTACAAACTTTTTCTGAAAGGCGATCAGAAAGATGTTTCATATTTTGTGTAAATATATTTTTTAACTCATAAGTATATACAATTGGCTTTTTTTCTATATATTTATTTAGCAATGATATTAAATTTAAAGTGAAATATAAAATTTTTCATGCATATATTGACGTCAAAATTATTAAATTCCGAGACAGATTCATAAGTACTTAAAAAATATTTTTAGTCGATTATATGCAGTTCTATATTAAGTTCTGCAATTAATGATTAATAAATAATTGTTATAAATCAGTTTAATCAACAAATTTATCTTGAAATTTTACTTAAGTGTTAATGACAATTATGGAAATAAATATCTCGCGAAAACGACTCGTTGCTGAAACGTGAAATGATTGACTTGTTAGAACTAACCAAACGAATTAATTCTGACCTTTGAATTGCTTTATTTTCATTTAAAAGAATGTCAATTTAAAGGAAGATTAATTTGAAATTTAAGTAGCTATTTCAACTAATTTTCAGTAAACGTAAAAGGTACCATCACTACAAGTTGTTTTCCTCTCATATGTGCCGATGTGAGTAAAACTTGCTTTTTCAACGTACCATGATTTTATATGAAAAAAAGGAGATGAATGAATCACATTAGTTGCGAAAAAAATAATCGCCGTAGATTATTAATTAAACAAAAGATCTTTATAGTATAAAAGTAAATAGCAAAGAGTAACCCGGCACGTTGTTGTAGTCCTGACGACAGTCCCCCTATCAGCTCTCGTGAAATTTGATTTGACAAGCTCGAAATATTTCCCATCAGCTAGTGTCATACAACGAAGTCGTAGACACTTTACACGCACTAAATCTATGGCTTTGCTCGAGCGATCACTGAAGCGCAATGTATCGGCATCCCAACGTATTTCTAATCTTTCTAATCCAGGACAATTATTTGCTATCGACTCCATGAGGGAATCGACGTGGATTTTCTGTTGAATCTTCGGACAGCAATCTTCTGGCATTCCCATGATTAAAATCCTAAAAAGAGAAAGACTCAATGTGAGTGCTGTTTTCCTTTAAATAATACTTTTAAGAGTAATTAATATTACATATCTTTAAGAATTGTTATGTTAGATTAAAGTCCTCATCTGAAGCTACCCAAGGTCACTTCGAAACGATTCCTTTATTTGGAGATCTCGTGGCTCAAAATCAAGCAAATTCTCCGAACTTCCACGCCTAACCAGCGTTTGAGCCATGCATAATACTATGTAACAGCATGTCTGATCGTCAGTCATCTGTCATGCTTATTAAATTATTCAAGCTAGAATCACAAAGCTGAGTCTATATTTGGGATTCTAAATTATTTTTCAATGATTTTACCTCCCTTTTGGGTATAATAGTAAATTATTAAAAAAGTTATTTAAAATTAATTTTAAGGAGATAAAAATGTGATATAAATATGCGTAACTGTGTAAGGATTAAAAGCGATCTTTATTACGCAATAGGGGACAATTTTTTCCCTTTTTATTTAAGATCGAATTCATGAGATTGATTCTGATCGCTGAACTCAGCGTGTAACTTACATGTATCAAACAACATCAGGTATACAGTAGAACCCCGCTAATCCGAAATTCCGGTTAATCCGATCCGATTTTATTTTCGAAAATTATATGTAATTGAAAAGATTACCTGAAAAGATTTAAATATACATACTAAAAACAAAAAAGTACTTTTTCAGCATGCATAATTTTGTAGACATTGAAGAAACTATTGCAATAATTCAAGGATAAGGTAACTTCATACAGGAGTACATCCATTATTCTAATGAAAAGAGAGACATATTCTCTTTCTATTGCTTTTGAATAATACTTATAACTTACATTCTTTTCAGGACACAATTTTTTCTTTTCTATTTTTGTCGGAATTTCGGGTAATCCGAATTTTTTGTAATCCGTTTCATAACAAAGAGCATTTCCATTATTGAAACTGATAAGCTGCTAATAATACATTCTGGCTTCTATACAATTGCAGATGTCTTTCATGTTGTTAGTATATTTATTTAATTAAGCGTCCATCATCATTCGGCTGGTGAAACAGAATAGTAGTCAGCTGTATTTGTTAGTTGGAAATGTGTCGGATTCATCTCTGCAATTTCTACCCTCTTTTCTAACAATATGAAGGAAAACATTAGTTTAAATGTCTAAATTGCGAAAAGAATTGTTTGGATAAATGTAAAATTTTATTGTGGTCAATCTCTGTAAAGGTTTCGCTAATATCCTTCAGATTAGAACAAATTCCATGCGTACTTGAAAGCACCACGGAAGTCAGCATGGATGGGTAGCTGAAGGGTGGATGTTGCATTGTCGAAGTCAACTCTCTTTTACTTAGCTGGGCTCTACGAACAACAGCTAAATTATGGTTAACAGATTTAAGTTTCTGGGCAGCATTAAAAAGTTTTGTATCTTTATTGATATCGGTTGCAATTTTTTGTCTGATTACTCATTTTAGTGCACATTTTTGATTATTAAATTTTATTAATCATTTTAAAAATGTTTGTTGAGCCTATTTAGCCTCTTTATGATGTACGGATTTTAGGTAGATTCCTTATAGGAATACTTATTGCCGTGGCTCCCATGATAAGACTTCGGGAAAATTTCTGCGTAGTTTCCCCGATCGTATTTGTTTATTTTGTGTGTTTGTAACGTTATCTTGTGAACATGATAGCTAGAGAAATTTTGATTGGATTTGAACCAGCGAAGGTTATATTGTAGGAAGAGTGAAAATCTCGGCCGAGTTCGTAGGTGAAAGTGGTATGATTGAAAATAGAAAGAGAATTCACAAATTCGGCTTAAAATCGCCTCATCATAAAGAACAACAACTTTTATAGTGAAAGTTTTTTTCGATAGCTGCAATTGCTTAGAAGTTAGAGGTTAAAAGGTAATTTTCAATCGCTAACTTCGACTGCATTTTAACCTAAGCTTGTGACACCTTGCTGGAAAACTCTCATCAGTTGCCTCCCTTCCCACCCTCTTGCATCCTCATCGTTCCAATCCTTAAGAAAGTAGAGGAGGAAAAGGCGGCGGGTGGAATGGGGTGAAATTTTCTTTTCCTTATATTTCCGGACGAAAGGAATCTACACTCGCCTTGTGACTTGCCAACAGGACAACTTCTTTCTGAGTGTATACTTTTTCATTAAACTCGTGTAAAATATAAGGACCATTGCCAATGGTTTAAACTAATTTCTGAATAAGTACTTCATAACAATTATAGTGGCACTATTAAACATTGAATCCTTAATTAGAATAGAGAACAGTGAAGTTAGTATTTAAATGATTATAAAATTGCAACGTATTTTTAAAAATGATATTTTCAACTATGGGCTCAATGACGACAGCTGTCCCACAACCATTACAGTTGCTGAACCAGTTGGATGGACATGGGAGCTCAATGACGACAAAAGCTGAAGTTTATTTTGGTACTTTTGGCTATTGTATCGTTTATTAATTATTAGATTATAACTTGAAAATACTTTGTAAAAGAGTATGGATTCATTTTGTTTCATTTCTAAATATTTATTGCTTAGCAGCAGTTAATTGCATTTGCATTATAACAGATTTTGACAGAAAGAAATGATTATCGGATTTTGGTATAAAGGATAGAAATTAAGCTGGTATATTGCTGGAGATTTTAAAAAAATGAATATGATAATAATTCAACGAAGTTACAACTCAAACTACGCAACTTACTTTAGATGATTAGGCGAATTTTGAAAACATTTTTTGCTTTCTATGCGTCTCATGCTCTAATTGGAACAGCAAATTGGTCGTAAGAAAATAAATGGCATTGGATTTCGCCTATGTGAGCGGTTGTGTTAATATCTCGTCAACATTCAATTGAAAGTATTGCAATCGTTAACACCATGGAGTGACTCGTAAAGCTTTCTGCGAAATACATAGGCCGCATTTTAGCGGAGCCTTTAATAATAGGCATTCATGGATAGTTGCTGAATTTTAATTAATTATCTGCATTATGCAGAATTGTGCATCAGTTTCAAGATTATAGAAGGATTCCGTCCAGATTTATAACATCTATCGGTGGTGTGTATCTTTCTAGAATCCATTAATGAATATATGTGAATTTTTGTTTAACTAGTGCTTATAATTCGTTATACGATTTTAATTGCAACTGAAGTAAAAGGTTGGATACTTGTTTTCAGCACTTAGCCGAGAGATTCCCTGATAATAATTCCCGTTAACGTTTTGAGCGTGAGCCATGAAGTTGTATTAACAGCAGCAGGTGTCTTTATTAAGTATCACCTGTATTAAGATTGTTCGGCTCGTGAATATAAAAATCTTTTACTTCTAGATACTTCTAAGCATAAATTGATAGAAATATTTTGATGAAAAGTGGCTTAGTAAAGAGTAGTAATGATTGCAAGTTTTACTGTAAATTTTTTATTGCATTAAATCTCCCGTTTCAACTTCAATGGCCAATTTTCTTGCTATAATTTACAAATTAATCTGTGCATGATTAATCTGTCAGCATGATAAATTTCATATCACGTTAGTTGAAATTAAGAAATTGTTTAGCATTTAGTAACAATTCTTATGGTGTGCTTTATTGAAAAATCTAATTAGCAAAATCAAAATTTTTCATTACAGAAAGAACAAAGAGATGTAAATATTTTAGAATGATTTGTAAGAAAAAAAGTTCTTACCTGGAATTTCTCAAATTTGGTAGCATAGCGTTCCAAAAGTGTTCTGTAATGTGTGGTAAGTTTGAAAGTCCCACTCCACGAAGACCAGGTCCTATCATTTTTATAAGTTTTCCAAGAGCTTCTTCAGAAATATTCTCATTCCTGTCCAAATCCAATCCTACAAGGTTTTTAACATTGCCTTTTTCAATCCATTCTTTCATGACCTGTAAATGAAAGACCAATTAATTTAGTTTCTATCAGCATATTAATATGTAAAAAGATTTATAAATAATTCGTTTTGCTTATATCCGTTTTACTGTCTCTTTATAATGAACGGTCTATTGCTAAGTGAAATGCGATACATGCATGTTTGAATGATGTTGAGTGTGTTGATTTGTAGTTACATTTGATTGCTAAATCGATTTTTAATAAGATTACAAGCATTAAAAATATTTTAATTTTCGCATTGTTAAATCAAAATTAACCCTTCGATAAATTTTTATAAGTCGAAGTAAGTATAAACATGAAAATTATTATTCGAAAATTGACAAATAACCAATGATTATCTACCACACTGATAACATTACATAATATTGATGCTTTAATTGCTTTTACGGCGATGCATCTAAAAGTGTGCTCTTTTTTTATGTTCGTTTTTGAGTAAATGCACAGAAAAATACACAAACACGATCGATGACATCGGGAAAACTGTGATGGTATAACACTTGCAAAAGCATAAGAATAATATATATTGAAAATGAACATCGAATTGATATGTTTATGCATGGATTTTAATTGTGTATAATCAATAAGTGAATTAGCATTATCAGAATAACGATATAAACTTGCTTTATGGATGAATTCGCTGGGAATGCTTTTTTAACGAATCATTTCTATATCTAAAACAGAACATAATTTTTTTATACTAAATCCGAATCGTAAGTTTGGTTACAATCCGAAACTTGAACAGAAATTTTTTTTAAGTCATTGGTCAGACTCAAGTAACTATATAATAATTATTTGATTACACTTCTACGTTCAAAAAGGTTGCGGAACTTTTAGAATATTTTTCAAATGTAAATGAATAAGGTCATTTCCTCCTGAACGAGCGAAGAATATCCCAATACCGACCAGTCAGAGTAGGTTTCATCTAGTTCAAATACATTCAGCCTATGCGCGTAGCTCGTAATTACTAGCATTAAAAAATTATCGCCGGGAAAGCGTGGGTCTTCATCACGATAAAGCTCTTACTCACAGGTCCCTCCTGATGTCAATTTACCTGTCAAAACGTCACATCCAGTACTACTACAACCAGCTTATTCTCCTGATCTTGCTCCAATTGTCTGTTTCCTCGAATGAAGAATTTGCTTATGGGGCAACGTTTCTCAAGTTCCGAAGAAGTGCAGCGACGAAGGCACTGGAGGAGGTGGCAGAAAGAGGGTTTTAATCCGCATTTACATCTTTGTATGAGCGATGGCAAAAGTACATATTTGCACAGGGTAGTGACTTCGAAGGAAACACCAAATAAATAGGTTCTATCTGTACTCATTTTCCTGTAGTTAAAAAAGTTTTGGAACTTTTTGAACGTAGTATTAAACGACTTAAATAAGAACTATTGTTCTACCTTTTTCGAGAAATTTGAAGAAAACCTCTTTTTATCTCTGCGATGCTTATCTACTATATTATTAATTTCTGTTAACTTGTGCTTTAAATAATTAACACAGCCAAAACTTTTTGTTCTGTGTATTTTGAGTTTTGTTGTTGTGTATCACATATTTCGAGAGAATGTTCGGTAGATGTTACTGATATTTGTTCAGATTCTTGACGATTTTATTGATGAATAGTATATAACTTGGAAGCAAATATCTTGTCTGTTAAACTAAATCAGTTTTCACTTTATATATAACGTAATATAACAGTGTGGGATAGAAAGGTAAAATATACCTGATCCGTGAACCCATCTTGTTGACCGGCGCAAAGGTAGCGAAGGGCAGGTATTCTGGTTAGAAGGTCGATCAAGCATTCCGTAGATAGTTCTGTCGCCGTTATGTCGAGTTCTTGTAAGACTGTTTTATCCCATTCCGCGGCCATAACATGTTCGCTTTTTAATGCTAGGCACGGGAAAGAAAAATCAGACTTATTAAAATTTATTCTTTGAAAGTTATACAGTCGGTCAAAAATGTATTCGAACACTTATGATTAGTCACAATCTGTGAATCTTCAAATAAATTATATGCGGCTTGGAAATTGTCGTCTACTGTCAAAAGTGAGTAACAATTGTATAAGGGACTATTATCATATTAATTTTGTCACTAAATGCGAAATTTCCGATGAAAAGTTCTTTTTTCTTCTTTAAAATGATTAAACACATTGCAAAATTCCAAAATTAATTTTTTCCTCCTCTCGGTGCTTTTTTTCAGCGATAATTCATAATAATCGTAAGTATATACAAGGAAAAACATTAAAACATTGGAGGAACGTTTCTGTTTACGTAACTATAGAACACAGGTTCAGTGTAGAAAACTTTACAAATAAGTATTGCTTCTTAAAAGCAAATATTTGGTCTTTTTATCCATACATTCCATTCTTTTTGTACTATATTAAACACATAAAAATAAACAAAGTGCATGAATAATTGAATATCTTTTATAAAAACATAGTTCTACTCATTAGTGAAAAACAGAAGATTTCTGAAAAAAATTATAAATCAAATAAAAACAGTTGAATGTGGCTTATGTGTATGGCACAGATTTCTCTGTAAATAGTTCGACCAAACAAGTCTTGTAATCAATCATAGTAATGTAAACTGAATTTATGAAAAAATAATTAAAAAATATATATTATATATATATTACTGCAAATTCGAAAAAATGCATAGATTTTATTTGGGTTGATGAGAATTTTAACACAAAATGACATGCTATTGTTTGGACTGTGTAATACAAATGATAATCATTGACAGACTATGATTTATTAAAATTTTGCTCGAATCGGTTCAATTTTTACAGGGTTATTCAAAGCAATTGCAGCAGTTACAAATGGCTATAACTTCTTCGTAAATAATGATGAGAAGAAAAATTTTGGATACAATTTAGAAGCAAGTCCAGCGTTTTGTTTGCGTCTTGCCCTGTATGACTTCCCTTGGTCACACGCGCAGAACCCGTACGGTCGTCCACTTATCGCTAGTCACTGTGAAGCATGTTCACAGCCATTGATGCGCATTTGAAAGTCACATGCAAGCTCCGAGTCTTCTGAAATTATTTCCTGTGATCTTCATTTCATTGAGATATGACGTAGACTCTGTCTTAACGTCTTCTTTACGTGCAACAGTGAACAAACTGAAGGTACGCATAGAGAATGGTTCACATACACTGTAAAAAAAATCCGTAAAATTTACGGTTTTAAACTGGCAGCTGGGTTGGCTGTGCAAAACCGTAAAAGTTACGAAGTAAATCCGTAGTCACAACGGTTTTTTACCGTATGAAATTAAGTTTTCTCCGTAAAAATTAAGTCATCGAAGTAAGTGACGTCATCGACTGAGTTGAGTTGTTTTCTCCTTCTGTTCGAGTTGAAATGTGCTGATGTGTATTATCAATTAGGAATATTAATTAATCAAGGCTTAATTATTAATTTCAATTAGTTTAATTAATATAATTTTTAATTGAACTTGGACGATTTCGATGCAAGATGGTGACAAAACTTCCAACTCCTCCGAGCCGGGGATCGAAACCGCGTTCATAGAAATAAAAGGCAGCCGCTCTAACTACTAGACCACCGGACACTTCATAAAATGAAGTAAAAATAATCTATTTGAGTTTTAAAGTAACTATAGCTCTCGTGGCGCCACCTAGTGGTGTAAAAATCAACTATTGCCAGAACATGTGTTTTAAGGTTAGCTTTCATGAGTGACAACAGGTTACTGCAAATGTGTAAACAATAGCGGAGATGGAACCCTATTAAAAACATGAAGTGAATGCAATAAAATTACATTTAAGAAAAGGGAAAGTTATCATACGGAAAGCAATACCGTATGACGAAAAATAGAATTTGAACTGACGGTCTTAAACCGTTTATGGCTGGAGCGGAAAACGGTGAAAAACCGTTTTGTCAACAAAACAGCTTTAAACCGTCAAATATACGGAAAAAGTCCGGGAAAAAAATGGATATTTTTTACAGTGTAATAGTGAATTGGACTAACGCGTAGGGATGGAGAAAACCTACCGGTTTTAACCGAAAACCGTTTTTTTGGTTTCGGTTAACTGGTTTTTCGGTTATTTTTTTTGTCCCGGTTATAACCGGTTATTTTTTAAAAAAATCTAGTAACCCGGTAAAAAACTGGATCGGAAGATAGGCTCTATTTTAGGTTCGATTAGAGTAAAATTTACCAAGTTAGGAAGCTTTGAATTTCATCATCTTAGGCCAATCAACGACAACCGCTTCCTCAAGGCGTCTGTTGGTTAGCGGATTACTGAAAGAGTCTTTATGATCAGATAAATATTGCCAATTGATTGATTTCCTGTAAAAACAATATTAATAAAAAAATTTGTCTACAAACGGTGTTTTTTTAATAAAAAAATCTCCCGAAAACCGGTTATTTCAAAAGCAGGTTATTATGAGCTGTTATAACCGCCAGGTTAAACCGGGGTTGAAAAAGTCTGAATAGCCGAAAGCTGGTTATTTTCGCAATAACCGTTATCCCTTCTAACGCGTGCGACCAAGGTAATTCATATAGGGTATTTATTACGTTCGCAAAAAAACCTTTAAGCTTCTTTTCTTTATTATGTTCAGATATTTTCTTATTATTATTGTTTACAACGAAATTCTAGCCATTTGTAATCATCGGTGCAATTGCTTTGAATAACCCTGCATTGATTCGAACTAACCTGATGTAATGGATACGAATTTGATTTTACAAACGGTTTCATCGACTTTCGAAAAAGTGAGAAAATGCAAATTTTTACATTAGAATGATTTCCCACAGTCAAGAATTACTTGAGCTGAGATGCTTTTTCTTACAATAATATAGGTATGTTTGCTTTGCATATTATCAGCAGTGTTCGTATAATTTTTTGACCGGTGGGACAACATTCGTAATGTTTGCATATACAAGTTTCAGAAAACAAAACCAAAAAGGCAACATAATTAAAATTTTCTGTATTTTTTTTAATGATTATTATCGAATAATAAAGAAGTTATGCATAATTTAGTGAAGCATTGCTTCTACAAAATTTGGTTTTTGTAATATGGAGTTTATTTATCCATGCTTCAGAATACCTCTTGGACCATTTCGGAGAATTCAGGTTGAAAACTAATGATCACCTTTGTAAATTTGTGCCCCTATTTTATACAAGAAATTAAGTTCGCACGTTATATCTTCTTTGCAATACCTCCCAAATGATGTAGGCAATACTTTCTTTTATAAGTGCTGTACCTTCACCTTTCAGTATGATTGAAAATACACTGGCATACGAAAGTTAAGGAACATTTCGTAAAATGCGAGATATTTGCAATTAACACGAAAACTATGTTTCGAAATCAGTTCTGGAGAATCGTGTGACATTCAGTAGAGTATCATATACATATTACAGTGAAGATTCGGTCACGAGAGCAATTAGGGGGACCACCAGAAAGGGATGAAGGCGAAAATGAAGTTTCACCCATCGTGTTTCACAGAAAGCTGATAACGAGATGTAACTTTTATCAATGGTTATGGTTTAATGTGCATAATATTTACATGCATTTTCATAAGCATAGCACAAATATTCTTGAAGATATAAATGTTTCTTTAAAAAATCCCAAATTTTTCCGCATGTGTTTTGCTTATAACATGCAGAGTTTTCATTCAAATTATTCGAAATTTGCAGAACACTTGACAATATGTTACAAAAGTGTTGTATTAAACTTTGAACTAAATACGTTGAATATTACAGGAAATATGAGTGTTTGTACTAAATAATTTTTTACTGCGCATGTGCGAGACGCATCGGAATTTTTCTTTCGTAACTTCGAAGCCAGATATATAGAGCAACTTAAAAAAAAATTCCAGTTGAATCCCATTAAATTTCAGAAAGCTGTCGGCATTTCAGTGAGGTGAATTTCAATTTATCTTCAAGAGAAGCTAAATTATGAGGTTTCTTGCACAAACTGATATTTTTTAAATTTTAATCTTCGAATGGTATTCGAGAAAATGCAATTTAAATTATATATTTAATTTATGAGTGTTCATGGTATTCAGGATATTCAATTTTACTAAAATTCAATGCTACTGTTCAAAGATTCAAATTTAAAAAATATCACTTTGTGCAAGAACCCTCATCATTTAGCTTCTCTTAAAGATAAATTGAAATTCACCTCACTAAAATGCCGACAGCTTTGTGAATTTTAATGGGATTCAACTGGAATTTTTTTAAAGTTGCTCTATATATCTGGCTTCGAAGTTATGAAAGAAAAATTCCGATGCGTCTCGCACATGCGCAGTAAAAAATTATTTAAGACAAACACTCATATTTCCTGTAATATTCAACGTATTTACTTCAAAGTTTAATTCAATACTTCTGTAACATATTGTCAAGTGTTGTGCAAATTTCGAATAATTTGAATGAAAACGCTGCATGTTATAAGCAAAACACAAGCGGAAAAATTTGGGATTTTTTAAAGAAACATTTATATCTTTAAGAATATTTGTGCTATGCTTACGAAAATGCATGCAAATATTATGCACATTAAACCATAACCATTTATAAAAGTTACATCTCGTTATCAGCTTTCTGTGAAACAGGATGGGTGAAACTCCGTTTTCGCCTTCATTCCTTTCTGGTGGTCCACCTAATTGCCCTCGTGACCGAATCTTCACTGTAATATGCATATGATACTCTATAGAATGTCACACGATTCTCCAGAACTGATTTCGAAACATAGTTTTCGTATTAATTGCAAATATCTCGCATTTTACGAAATGTTCCTTAACTTTTGTATGCCAGTGTATATGCTTTACACTTTGAGTTATTCTGATCATTTTCTTTTATTTAGAACCGAGTACGAATATAGAACTTTCAAGTAAGAAGCATGGTAAGTTTCGAGTAAATAGATAAGAATAAGATTAATGAAGAAAGTTTAGTTAAACCATTTATATTAAGGCCTAATTAAATAATTTAAGTTCAGTTTTAATTTTTAGGAATTATTTTCTACATTTGTTATACTCATTTATATATAACTGCGCAACTTCTATATATATATGTATATAAAATGCATAGTGTAAGTTAATCTTCTAAAAATTCATAATGGTAAAATCACTCCTGTGACTGATTACGCTTACTGATTATTTAGCTTTTTTAGAAAAGAAAAACAAAAATAAATACATGATTTGACTTTGATTTTATATAACTTCGTATAAAGCCATTAAAAATGTGAATATAAACCCACATTCAATTAATTAATGTTTTAACTAGTAATATATCATGCTTCAACTATTACTTAAATAGTAATATATTTTTTTCAAAAAATAAATGTCGTTGCTAATTGTATTTAAATGAAAAAAATCATACAGTTTAAATATATGACTGCCAAAGGAATGAAGATAAAATTATTAAAGCTTTATTTTTTTCTGCATGTAGAAAACGTTTTTCTCAATAATTTTGAAAGGTTTTCTTTCCAGTAATGGAATTGCGTGTTATGCAAGACTGTTATGTATTTTGAAACTTACATGTTTGTTGCATCAGGAGAGACTTGAGCTTCTTGCACCTCTGAAGTAGAAGTTTCAAAGTGCTGCCAGTGAATTTATTGCAGAAGTTTATAGCCAAGCATTCGAGCTGTATGCAGTTGCTGCTGAGAGCTTCCACATGACTGTCGTCTACGAAAATGATACCGAACAGATTAACCACTCTGAGATTTGGAACAGCACTCTTCAGCTTATGAATATTTATAACTTCGTAGATTTCTTCTTCCTCTTCTGTGACCTTTTCATATGTACCTACAGATACAAAATATCAAATTTCAGTATCAGAGGTATGAATTATTTATTTATTTCAATGTTAGCATTCGAGCTGTTTGCAGTTATGTAACTGTATAAATTTGAAATGTAAAAAGAAAAAATCTATGATACTAAATGGTGCTTGCGAGCAAGAGGGTAAGATGATTTAAATATATATAAGTATATCCAAATTTGAAAAGCCTTTGAAAAGAGAAAACGCATAACGCATGTGTGTAGAGAAGTTCCGAAAAGCGCTCCATTTCTGAGTCGTCCACGAGGATTGCAAGGCTGCAGCACCTCTTGTAATTATTTTAAATATTAATTTTTTTTCCATACTGACAGTCGTTCACGTATTGTATTCTTAGCTTGCGTTTTGAAACGTATTGTTATTCCAAGAAACATCTTTAATGCGAATGGAAACTAGATGCAGGAAGCGCACGCGAAGCAGCAACAAATAGTTGGAAGCTGTGCTCATCACTTAGTGCGCATGACAAAATAACGTATAAATAAGAGAAAAGCGGCGTTTCTGCTTCCCTAATGGGACTGTGAAGTGCAAAGCCTGTCCCTTATTACAAGAAAAAAACACTAATTGGCACTCTTCCAATCTCTCCATGTTTCTTACTTTCCCTCCGACTCGCACTGTTTCGTTTCCCTCTAATTTTTTTAAGCATCTCGCTTTAATATTTGTGTGAAGGAAATACTTCTTGTTATGTATTATTTTTTATTTTTCTTTTAAACAAATTATTATAGATAAATTCCTTTCTTAGAAGAAAATAAACAAATCTTGGAGTACATTTCTGAATCAACGGTCTAACAACGATTTGGAAACGGAATTGTAAACAAATATCAAATTCTACTCATTTAGTTCCGTTAAAGTACAGAAAATTAAATTTGAGGCTGAACGTAAGAATTTTGGTTTAATAATAGTCAAAAGGCACTATTTTGATTGGGAGAGGTGTTGTATTTCAACTCCTAAGAAACATCTTTTGGTCATGTCTGACAAGGGTGTAGTGGAGCCGGAACGCCGTTCCAGCACTGCTTATTTTACGACTACACTACTGATGTCTGAGTAGACGAAACGCCACTGAAATACTCTTATTCGTAACTAACGCTTTCATGGCGCAACGAGATGGTCATAGGTAACAAACTACAAGACAGTTCCGTCAGTTCGAAGGATTAATATTTTGTTACGTTATGCATTTAGTAAACTGAATAATTTCCTAAAAGCCTGTGTGCTATAAAATTATCAGGCGATCAAATATTTACATTTTGCTCTTGCGAATATATCATTTTCAATCAAAATCCCTTCCCCACTAATACAATTTTAAGCATTTAAATGATGAATATAAAACGAATAAAAGTTTTGCCGTTCTCTTCACTTTTCTGAATTTTGTACATAAATTACTTCAATGTCAATTTTTTCTTAATGGTATCGATATCAAATTCTAGCAAAATCCAGTCGAATAATAAGAATCCCATTTTGAGGGTGGTGTGTACCACTGGTGTTACGCACTTGATATCACATCAGACAACGTGTATCATTGCCATTTTACACAGTCACCTGCAAAATACAGCACCATCAAATACAGTCGGCTGAAAGAAACGCGGATAGCCGTGTCACCGTCAACGTGTTAAACTGGTGTTATATCGTGAAGATATACCAGGAATAAAGTACAGTAAACTTTTCCCGTTCTCGGATTTGCAGAACTCGATATTGCACATACGCGTTATCTTAATTGTTTCCATTTGTCCAACTCGAAAATTTCAATCTTACGCAGTGCTCTGCAGAGCGCTGGCCGCCTTGCCATAGTATTTCTTTAGATGTTATATTAAAAAAATTAATATAACATCTAAGAGGAAGAATGAAGATGATAAAGCTTCACAACGCACAATTTTGACATTACCTCGTTAAACTGAAATTTTGGATAAGTTGAAAAATGGTACACGTGTTTCATCATTTGCAAAAGAACTAGCTATAAACGAATCGAGTACAAGAACAATATGGGAGATCGAAAAAAAAATCGTTTTAGTGTCAAAGCTCCAGGCGATAGTTCGGCAAAGGTTGCTGAGAAGGTGCAGAAACTATGATTTTGCATTGAAGATTGACCCAAATGAAGAAAGAAGAGGACATTTTATGAGAGACATTGAAAAATTCAACTCTCCTTACCACGAAACTTTTAAGAGTTGCGTTAGTCACTGTCTCAAGCAAAAATCATCTCATTTTTTAAAAAATAATTATATCATGCACTTGCTTATTAAGCAGCAATAAAAATTCTTTGAATTAACATTAGTTTCATATTTCTTTTTTAATTACAGCGATATTTATAGTATAGCCGTGCGCGCAATGTATTAATGACGTTTGGCAAGGGTTTACTACTGTTTTGATTCATTTGAGTCAGTGTTCAAACCAATTAATTTACGAAATTAGATGACATAATTAGTTACCGAACTTACCAATGAGATGTAGAACTTCTAGTCCATTGATAAAATTATAAATTTTCCTCATAAATCCTTCCATAAAGATGACTTCAGAGAGGCAAATGCACATGGTTCTTAGCCTGCTTGGAAATGTTTGCAAGTCACTGAAGTCATGAAGTTGCATAGCCGTAGAAAAATCCAGTAACATGTGTGTGAGGGACGTGCATTTGTAGGCTAGTTCTTGGAGAACTGTATGTGTAATTAATTCTATTGGAAGCTCAATGTACCTCAAGGAAGGACCTGAAAAATTATTTCACAATGTGTTAGATTCCTGTATCGAAAGCAATATCAGAACAGCAAAAGACAGAGCAATTTCAAATGAATACATAAGACTATATGTTGAACTTAATCATCTGTATTCAGCAGGACCTAAAGCGTTTAGATATTTCAGAATTTTTCACTTAATATTTTTCATTTTAATTACACGATAATTTTATGCTGTATAACATCATTAAAGTTTTTAGTGTCTGATTCTATTAAAAATTCTATTGACCCGAAAGAAGTAATACGAAAAATAACCTGGGAATAAATGGAAATGAAAGATTTAATAAATTTACCTTATTTAAAGTGGACGGATCTATTTAGAAAAAAAATATGAATTTATATATTAATTAAGTTTAAAAATGCTATGACTGCTGTTGCAGCGGACAATCAGTGAATGTTTCATGCCTTAGAACGGAGAAGAGAATTTCTGATTTCGTTGTTTAATCACATGCATCATTTAAATTTAGTAAGATAAGTCTGAA
The DNA here is from genome assembly GCA_013235015.1 of Araneus ventricosus. NCBI lineage: Eukaryota > Metazoa > Arthropoda > Arachnida > Araneae > Araneidae > Araneus > Araneus ventricosus. The sequence continues at coordinate 1,543,027 of BGPR01000073.1, forward strand.
CGTTCATATTAGGTTTTGTTATATTGTTTAAGCAAAAATTAATTTATATTCGCTCCAATATGAAAAGGAAGTGGATGATTTGAAAGTTTTAATAATTTATACTATTTTTTATTTCGCTATTTTATGTAGACTTGGTGATTAAAATTTCAAGTTTAAATGCAGCTTAGAGATTTTAATAACTAAAGCAGGGCTCTTAGAATGTTTTACATTACGATGCTTTAATTCTTTAAAATCGCAATAATATATAACACGTGTAAGACAATTAAGACATGCTAAATTATCATTATAACTAGCACTTATCCTTAAAATAAAATTTTATACCCCACGCTCCGAAATAATACGGGGGTGGGGGTATACAATTTTACCCACGTATAGTTGCAAATGTTTAAGAATTTTGTAAGCATGCGGCAGAATAGTAATTTTTCTCGGGTTAAATCGGAGGATATTGAAACTGGTTTTACTGAGTATTTTGGGCCTCACTGCCTATATACATTGTTATCGAAGGAAATAAAAAAAATTACTTCATGCGCATTTCAGTTATACGCAAAAGGTAATAAAAGCGATTCGCCTTCCTTGTATTTATTTGGTAAATTGTTATTAAACTTTTTTGCTAATGCAATGGATCATTTTTGTTTCAGTTAAACTTCCTTTCAGTAAGAAATGAATGTTTTCCCCAGGGAGAACAACCATGACACTAAAGCATTTCTTCATTATCAGTAAAGGAAAAGTTTTGCTTCAAACAGCTGTTTCGGGCTCATTTCAATGAATCACTGAACTAAGATATCAATGTTTTGAGGGTCAACATGACATCTGGAAGTCAATGACACTCTTTGCCGATGATACTATGTGATGATTTAATCCTCACCGTATCTTCTATTTTCTTATTTGTGTTGGACTTAAGATAAATGGACATTTCCAGATTGTTACCTGACTAACAACTATGTTGAGATAAAAAAAACATTACATTTCTTTTCCTATGAGTGTTAAATCAATAATATCGAAGAGTTTATTGTTGGCTTGAATGAAATCCCGCTGTCCGGCATTTGCTCCTTTTATCATGAAGATTGATCCGTAATTTATTAACACTCATTTCAATTCGTAATATTGTTCTTAAACTTTGGATGTCTTCTGAGAGTCAAACATGTGCATCGAATTAGAAAATTTTAAATTTGTAAAATTAAACTAAATTATTTATAGCCGTTTTTAAGTTTTAAAAGTAAATGGAATCATGAAATATACGAGTTGTTCCACTGACTCTTAGCTAGATTAAAATAGGAGTACACTCCCAAAACAGAAGGTGTCATTTATGTAGCAATAGTAATAGTATTCGGTAGTGAAGAATATTCAGCCATTAAGATATGTCAGCATGTCCTATAATTACTATTGTTGACCTAAAAAAGAAGTATTTTTTCAATTATTCATAAGTCTGGCAAACTTTTTGCTCCATCCGAGGAGAGCTAATATAATCGCATATGTAAAGACACAATCAAAATGGATATCTGAGAAGATAATAAATAAAAAAAAACATTTTTAGAACTTTTTAAAACTTTCTCCTAACAATCAAGACAAAAAAGCTTACTTTATGTATCTTGTTATTTCTTTGTTGTTTGAAGTTCTGCCCTGAATCAATATATTATAAACCTTTCTAGTTGTTTATATCAAATTAACCTGCCTTTTAAATAAATTAGGCATTACGTAGCTTATCTGCATAAGGAACATATCAAAGTTTTGTATTTTCATCATTAAAAGACATTCATTCGTTTTTTAGATTTCCTTCATAACTAAGAGATCATTAGTGAGTATGAGCTCCAACTAAATGTGTGTTATAAAGTACTAGTGGTTTTAATAATCTGTCATGCTTTTTTAATAGTTTTTGCTCTTTCTCCCGTGGAGCTGAAACTGATTAGAAGCCTTCTGTGTGTGAAGTAAGAGGAAGGGAAAATAAAGAATAACGTATATTTGTACTCATATAGCAATATAAATTCTTTACCAAATCGTACAGCTATTAGTGCTAAGAGAGTCTCAATGTTTGTGACATGAAGACCGGATACATCAGGCCGAAGCGAGACGTGAGTCCACAGTCTGGAATCACTGGAAATCATTCGCCATTTCTTACAAACTCTCGCCAATCGACCAATTTCTTTGTGAGGCAGGTAGGTAAAAATTTGAAGGAGAACTTTGTCAGGAAGTTTTTCGATTGTCTGAAAGAAAAACATTTATGATGAATTTCATTTTCAAATTTGAAAACTCATTAAGTTTGTAAAATTTCTTACAGCAATAAGCACTCATTATTATGTACTTACACATGAAGAAATATTCACAATTTTCTCTTTTTCAATCTCGTTTTTATTAAGTGTTATTTTGCAAGCACTCGACAGTATTATGTTCAATATAAACCTAGTTTAAAAACTACAGATACGCTTCTTATAAACCTCATGCCAAAATCATGAAAGGGGAAAAGAACACATATCTCTGCAAAACACGCATGTTGTAACACAAAATTGTTGTTGTTGGTAGTAGCGAAACGAATTTCGAAATAAGAACGAATTTATGGTTAAAAATCTAATTCGGAAATCCAAATCAGTTCCATTTTCAATAAAAGTAGTTACATTACTGGAAACTTAATTGATCAGAAATAAGATATTAATTTACTGCTTTAGAATAGAAGTAACATTTTTTACATACATGCAAACATATATATGTAATTGCAATGATACATTGCACACAAACATGTATGTTATAAATTATATGTAACAAATAAAGTGAATTAAAAAAAAACTTTTATTTACAAAATGAGCTGTCTTCACCTATTATGGGACCACACTGACCTTGTGCCATATTCTCGGGTTCGGGACCGGATAGTTATGGTTTAAAAACTGATTCAGTAAAGTTTTTGTGTGTACATGGGTATATTGCACGTCAAATGCATTGGTGTTGAACATACTCCTGCTAATGTGGTGTGGAAGTTTGGAGAGGAGTATGTTGACTTATGTGTCGTTTCGGCTTCTAACTATGGTTCAGATCTAGAAGGTCCGTTCCAACATTGCCTTTGTGCAATTTCAAAGCAGAACGCTAATCTAACGAATCAACCTAGATTATAATTATTAGTAGTTTGGTTGGTTGATCTAACAAATCCATCAACCTATCAATGGCTTCTTACATAACTTGCCTACAGGTATTTCTTAATTTTTCTTTATTATTCTACTAATGTATTCGGTTATATTCAACTTCGCTATGCCAAAGTAACTGGTTTTGGCTCACAATAACGGATACAGAGCCTCATTATTTAATCTGTAAATTTTAGATCATTGTCTAATGGAAGAGGTTCGATAACTAAAAATTCAAGAGCATTATTAAGTTATATTTTAAATATAAGCAGAAACTTTTTTCAACAATTGATTACTTTTTTATTGAATAAAAAATAAAACGATTATTAAAAATAAACGGTTATTTTGTTTTCCGATGAAAGAATTTTTAGATTAAATTGCTTCACTTCAACTGTGATTTGAACTTAAATTTTTGTTTAATTTACAGTAGTAAATCGGAATTGAAATGCGCCTCTTTGCTTCTATGTATATTTCACATTTTGATGTTAAATTGTCAAAGGCCAAGGAAATTTTTTGAATCATTAGCAAAATTACTATAAGTGTTAAGAAGTAAGTCAAAATGATTTATAAAGTGATTATCTAGACGTTAAAATAGCTCCAAAATACTGTTAAATTTCGATAGTTTTGCGAAAATTATTTTCAAAATTATTACATAAATTTTACATTGGATGAATTAAAATTATTCAAAAGATATTTGAATATTTTTAGTTTAAAGTTTTAGTTCTATATCAACATATTATCTGTCATCTCGAGACAAAAAAGAGAATCTACTGAGATATATTTACGGAACACGTTTTCTTAATTTAATTTATTCTTGAACGTTTCATTATGCTAAAATATAAGTAAAACATAAATCATCGCTTAACAAGCAACACCGCCTACCTCAATTTTTTAAAATTTCAAAGAAGAAGATTCAACTGAATTTTTCGCAACCAATATCGAATATTTCTGAATTATTTTAACATCTACTATCAATATGAGACCGCATGTTCTTACCAGATGTGAAAAAAATGTAAAAATATTTGTTATTAGTTGCGAAAATTTCAGTTGAATCTTCCTCTTTGAAATTTCAAAAAAACTGAGATAGGTGGTGTTGCTTGTTAAGCGACGAAATGTTAGTACGATCAAAATATTTCTCGAATAAACTGATAAAGGGCGAAGAAAAGAGCAATGAAACAGAATAATTGAGAAAGTTTAATTATTTACTAATACCTAAAACCTACGTTTTTGTTTTTTATCATCTAACATTTGAAAGAAATTAAGCATTTACAACCTGCTTATTTTAAGCTATTCTATCCGAATTTTATAGTAGACAGATGTAAAAAATCAAATTAAATAGCGATTGCAACCTCTTATTCTTTTTATATAAAGTTCATTCATACTCAGAAGAAAGAAATATTTTGATTTTCATTAAATAAATACGAACACAATTTAAGAAGTCAGAATCGGCCATTTTATTTCTGTGTCGAAATTAAACTTTGCAATAGAAGTTTTTACACAATCGATCATTGTATTTTTGAATTGCTTAATTATTTTTTGCAACAATTTGTTGCCTTATTTCTTAAAATTCAGAATCATTAGTGGTGAAAAAACATGATACTTTCTATTTCGTGAACTTACTTATATTCATTTAAGAAACATCTGTCGAAGGTCAACACAAGGTATGTAAGAATATAAATGCCATAAAGACATGAAGTTACATAATAGGACATAAATAAAAATATAAAGTTACAAGAAGGATATGTTATTAAAAATAATTTTCGGTCATGTATGTTAAAGTTCAGCCTCTTTTGTTAACGAATGAATTAATATAATTCTAGCCAGATTTCAATAAATGCCATACATCTTGTTACAATTCATCATTCGCCGTACTTATAAAGCTATCAATATCACTTAGAAGTTTCGAAAAACAATTGACAAGGATATTTTGTTAAAAGTTGGAAAAACTGATTGAATGCTAGAAGTACTTCCAAGTCAGTCCACTAATTTGTGTGCGAATAGGTTTGCTTAATTTCAGGACGAGAAATCGATTCCGTGAAAAACAATCGATTTATTGATGAAAAAAGTTGGTGATTAATTAGATATGCTGGTTGATTCTGCTTAAGAATTTTCCGACAGTTTAAATTTTTCCTTCTGACACTCCATTTCCGACATTCAATTTCCTTCCAACAATCCATTTCCGACATTCAATTTCCTTCCAACAATCCATTTCCGACAATTCTAATTTTATGGATGGGATAAATTTTAATTGTGGTTGCCCGCTAAAGATGATTTAGAATTTATCATTGTCTGTTACAGAAATGCTTTAAATATGCAGAAGTATTCCATTATTGTGACAATTTATTGAATTTATTGTTATTTAACCATTAGGTTTAATTATTTATACATATGAAATTTTATGATGAAGTACTTCTTTTGAAATAACAGAGGATCTTCTAAATATCTGTAACGCTATGATACTTATTTTCAGTGTAATATATCTTAAAACTGTTGACGCACTTTCATTGCGGTTCTCTACATCTTAATGAAATGAATGCACTTTTCAAATTTCAAAAAGTATTGTAAGGATTTGTGACCCTATCGAAAGTTAGTTTCTTAGGGCATGATGGGCTGCAACTATTCGCTGGATTAATTCAACAATTGGCGCAATTGTTTTTATCGCACTCAAACTCTAGAAATATCCGCGTAATCATCAATAATATTTTCCGTAAAAAATTTCTTACTGATCGAGAAATTTTTACTAACTTGCTGTCTTGAAATCTTCCTATTTACATTCAGAAATCGTATTGTATTTTCTGATAAAATTAATTCTAGAAAATATTACACACTAAACTCTTTCAAAAGAATCTTTGAAGAAATTAAATCAGACTTAGGACCTTCCTAAATATAAATGAGCGCTTTTAGTTTCCTCGGAGTACCTTCAGAATATTACCTTTAATGCCATTAACAATTCTAATACTAAGCAAAAACCAGACATCGACAAAATTTATGCACAGACGCATATCGTGCTTAACGAGCAACACCACTTACCTCAATTTCCCAAGTTTTACAAAAAAACTGATATTTTTGCGAATATTTCTGAATTTTCTTCACGTCTAGTATGAAAATAATGCGGTCTCATGTTCATACCCGATGTGAAATAATAATAATAATAAAATATTCGTTATTGTTTTCGAAAAATTCATTTTTTCTCTCTCTTGCCAAACGTCGAAAATTGAGGCAGGTTGTGTTGCTTGTTTAGCGACAATAATCGTTATTTATCATTAATTTTATGTATTGAAAAGTTGTGTGAACTGAAATACACAGACAAAATGTCCAAAAAGATCGTTTACAAACTTCCAGGGTTGGTCAGAAACCATCCATCTTTACAATAGAAGATGGGATCACCAATGCAAAGGGTGACCCTTCAAGGGGTCTCTTTTTCAGTAACTTAACTCAAGAGAAGAAGATTCCAGATCAAGACACAAGTTGAATGGAGTCCAAATTTCCTATAACGCGTCAACCCAATGGCATGAAGAACAGTCTTTGAGCACTCCAAAGGTTTGTTGTTGGTGCTGCGTCCCAATTGTATTTGTCATGGCTACGTACGACTCGCAATGTTGTTATTCATGCAACAGTGATGTTGTGAAGTTGTATTCCGTTCAATCTGTGTTGTGCGCTTGATCTGGTGGATCCTTTTCTTCTACTGACAAAGATACCCCAGAATCGATTGCCCTTTATGTTTGCTACCCCATATTCTATCTTAAAACAGACTTGTTTCTGTTAGCTTGATCTACCCTTCAAATGTGTAACACACACATCGTACACACACACATCGGCGGGGACTTTTAGTATATCGTGTAGGGCAGTTTTCCCAACAACTGTGCCAAATTTCAAAACTACACCATTTTTGTTTTCTATTCGTCGATTTTTGGCCTTCGTTGACTGAACTATATTACATGTTATTCGATGCAACACATTTTCAATAACATTGAGCAACATTTCATTGTGTATTTTTGATTTATTTCGGAGTTATACAGTGAAATTCAAAGCAATTCACTGTTAAAACATATCACCCAAAAGAAATGAGGAAATAAAGTACGACTTTGAGTATTAAAATAACAATAAGACGTTATGACAATTTCACCCTTTACAGAAATGAAGTTGACATAAGAATTTAAAGCCATAAATTTTATTAAAGCGTTGCTTTTGATATGATCAAATAATTTTCGGTTAAAAGCATACAAAAAATTCTGGACGAAGGAAAACAATATAGAAACTTTATTTTAAATTTCAGAAAAGTTCACTTTAAACCTTTATTTGATAAAGTAATGAATTGAATTCTGGGAATGAATTTTTTAAAAATGGAAAGTATTATCGAACGCAGCAAAACGAGTTTTATTTGTTTTTTTTCAATTAAACACGACGTGATTTATGAAATTTAATGCACAGTTATTATAGTTGCTTCGAAAATTGTAATTGATACCCAGAAAGAAAATTATACTACGCAGCTTTGCCTCACTAAGCTGTTTTACTTACTTTTGAAATTAATTTTGCACAATCACTTTTTAGAAGTTAGTTGAACAAAAAATTGTTTTTCTGCTGAAAAGTTTCATTTCGCCTGAAATATTGATTATTTTTGAAGTTTAATTATTATTATTTCATTATTATAACTTAAAAATATTTTATAAAAATTAGATGAAATAGTGAGAAACAAGAAGCATTTCAATGAAGAGGAAATATTCTCTCTCTATAATATCTAAATTTTACTAACATAAAGATTTGTATTGATTAGTGATGCACATTCAAATATTTTGAATCATTATGATTTTAAATGTGTCACAACTTTTTCTAGGGGTCCCGCAATGTACCAGGCGATTATTCGAAGAGAAAAAGTTTAGTTTCAAATGGAAATTTCGAAGATGGAGCCTTTGTAAATGCGAATGTGGGTTCCTTGCGCAATTACTATATTTGAAAATCAGAAAAGTCGAATGCGGTGTGACTTAATGATAGTCTTCGACGTTAATCGGAAAGTTAGGGTGGAGCCATGACCTGCCACTTCCCACCCCCTCTCTCAGGAGGCACGTCCCGTCATCGGAGTGGAGGTAGCTCAATCCCACACCATTAATATACCACCAGGGAAAAGAAAACCGCCTACTTATCTCTCATCCCTATATTCGATGCGTATTACATTTGAAATAAGCGTAATACGTGCGAAATAAAAGAAATTTTTGAAACGGAAAGATTGTTTAGTAGTTTTGAATTTTGGATTGATATTTTGCAAACATTAGGATACCTTTCAGACCGACTGTAGAAAGTCATCAAGATGTCTAGTTAATACCACAGAGTATTTTGAATAGATCAAATTTCCAAATAATGATAATGCATTTTTTGAATTCAGTGGCCACATGCTGGAAAATTTAAATTACAGCTCCTGTTCAAAATGACGAGGTCCGTCGCAAAATAGATCTCATGTTGCTTTAAATTGGGACGTTAATCTATCTAAACTAAATTAATAAACCGGTTTAAAGTGCAACTAATGAAAAATATATATTTATTTTAAGTGTGCATTGAATCAAAGATTAAATATAATTTTAAAATAAAGGAATTAAAAATCATTTTAAATAATTTCAATTATTTTTCCCAGTTAAGAGAAATTTTTAAAATAAAACTAGTAATCGTTCTTATCACATCTACTATTGATAATGATCAAGTTAAATTTATTAACAAAGAAAGCTGTGTTATTCAGAATGGCCTCATTGTGTGCTAAGCGCCAAAAAAAGAAAATTGTAGTACTAATTTCTGATTTATCGGTTGTAAGTGATTTGAGCATTAAATAGGAACATTTTGAAATGTACATAGAATCAATCAAATAAATATGTACATAGTTAATGAATAAAGTGGAAAAAAATTAATTCATGTATGGTATCTTGAGAAATACTTGTCGTACCTGTGAAATAATGTGTCATAAAGGGCTTTCCTTTAAAATTAATAAATCGTTTTATCAAATTAATATCTATATTTTTTTTTATCTCGAAACTATTCATTAGAGAAATAGAGATTTTTGATAATTCGATCAGATTGCCTAGTGTTATGTAGGCATAGAATTTCATCACAAAGCTCCAGTTGAATAAAAATAGTTTTCCATGAAAATAGCTTGATTGATAAATTTAAAGTAATTGATTTTCTTTCAAAATGTTGCAAATTTTGTTGAAGCTTTGAAGGATTGCAATGCAAAATTTATATAACAATATAAAAAAAATGCAGCAATAGATAAATATTTTTAATATAATATGGAGAAGGAATTCTATCTAATGAAGTGAAACAGTTTGATCACATCAAAAATAAACATTTGTAGCTATGTAATTCCAGTTTTCAAAAAGCTTTTCAATTTTAATTTCTTCAAACAAACGAAGAAAGATTGATTTCATGAAACAAAGGTGAATTTAAGTTGATGAGCCTTCTCAACCTGAAATCTTTCCCAGGCTTTGCTCAATAATTACAGAGGTTTTGAAATATCTTTTTAAATATTTCAAAACATTTGTCGGGTAGAAAACTGAAAGAGGAAGAAAGTTTAAGAAAAAATAGAAAAATATTTAAAAAAATCCAAGGAAGTGCCTTGCAACGAAAATCTAACGAAAACATCGGAAAAAAACATGCTGCGTTGCAAATAATTAGTTTTCACTGAACTCGCGTATAAAAGAGCCGCATTAATTTAAAATTATCTTTATCGAAAAAAGTAACAGTAGAAAATTTTTCGAAAAATCAACATCGTTGGTTGTTTTTCTCAAAGCCACATCTTACGGGTTTTCGCATGGATGATTTGCGTGAAAAGTCATATTACGAGTAAGACAAAATGAATTAAAAAAATTCAGATAGTCAATTCCGCGGTTTGGATATGTGATTCAGGAGTGGAGAGAGGTTAGGAGCCTGGCAGACATAGAAATCACAAAATTCCGTTTATTTTTCAAAAATATATAGATAGTTGTGTTACTTTCTTTATCAATGCGTTTCCTTTTTGTCTTTAAAACGTAAATAAACTAAAACAGCAATGAACTATCCTTAATAAATTAATGGTGTAAATAGTTGTAATGAAATGGGTTTTATTAGTTTTCATATCAAAATATTCACATTAACGGCTGGTTAATTAATATTCAATCGATGCGCTTTTTTTCTGTCACATATTGTATTTTTGTTTTAATTAGCAAACCATATAAAATAAAAAATAATATTTTTGGATAAAATAACGACTCTATTGAAAGTTTTCATTTTCTATAACTCTCAGTTATTTTTGAAGTAATGATTGTAGCAGTTTGTTTGATTAATATGCGGCCTGAATAAAATGAAGCATTGAGAAAGCTCGATTTTTGTCATTCACAAAATGCAGTCATCTTGATATCACTAATTCATTATAGCATTTGAGCTCTGTTTTACCACTGTATATGTTGAGGCGATTATCATTGAAACAGCTGTTATTGGAACAGCTTTCTTATTGAAGGTGTGAAGAGAATACTTATAATCTGTTACTTTCTTACTGGAGATGAAAAAAAAAATAAAATAATGCCCTTGTAAATGAAAAATAAAAAGCCTTGTTTCTTAAAACTAAAAAAATGCATAAAAATTTAAATGAATAATAATAGTTTTTAAATTTTACTTCAAAATATTTATCGAGGATTGTTTAAAAGTTTATGCTACCGATTTCCGCATCATCCTTTTTTCCAGTTAGAAAAATATCTTCAGACTGGAACAGAATTCGACGAGCAATATAATTCTTCAAATGCAGGTAAAAATTATAGTTATAGTAGAAATACGGAAACCGACAGAAATTAAATTGTTCGTATTGTTAGAAAATACAATTTTTAAGCTGGATTTGCTTCACAAACAGTATTCAAATTCAAAAATCATGAGCTTTTATAGGTGTACTTTTAGATGGTATTGTAATAGTATACTTTTAGTACTGTATACTTTTAGATGGTATTGTAATAAATTAAAAGAAATAAAAATGTATTGACTCTTTGTTTCGATAATTAAAAAATTACTTTCACTACATGGGAATGCAAAAATGGTGTTATTATAAACATCTGTAATTAATAAAATAAGTAATTTTTTCTATTCCAACGAATCCAAATTCTCAGTAGAAGTCTACTCCTTAAAAGTATTTCTTGATCCTATTTTTTCGCACCAGAATACATTCAATGAAACTTTCATAAATATAAAATGAAATCAATTTATTTATTCCTTCAATTGCGTTTTTAAATAAAAACTTTTAAAGAAATTGAAACGTAGGATAACAGTATATTATCATTCAGCCAAGCATCTTCTTTTTCTACGGGTACATGAAAAGATTTGCTTATAGGTTTTTCGATTTGCATGATCATCGCAGCAGACAGTTTCGTTCAGCAGTTACTAAAAAATTGTGTACTTGCGCCAAATTCAGCCACCTCTGTAACAGGACGTAATTTGACTACTCTCTCTAGCAGAACAAAATCATTAAAATCTTATCTAAAAGTAGCAAGCACTTCGAATTTCTCACCGTTTATTGAAACTGACAATCAAACTGCTCTGCTATTATTTCTTAAAAATTATTAGGACACCTTTCGATATTTCGTAATTTTTATTTTCCTGAACATTGATTATGGAGAATTGTCCTCGAATTTCAATAAATTGCTGTAACATCAGATATGGTAAATGACATGAAAATTTGTTCTTTAAGGAAACATTTTCGTTCTATTGCTAATTTATTGAATATATTCCAATTTATTTGTTCCATTTAGAGCTTGGTAAAGTTCTCAGCGTCCACTCCGTGGACATCATAAATAAGTTAAGAAAAATCTAATTTATAATTAAAATACAAAATTTGGATAGGTTTAGTATTGAATTTAATTAAAATAAGTGTACCACGTAAAAACCAAAGCACTTAAAAATTCAAAACTTAGTTTTTGTCTCCTCCGTAGACACGGCATCTCCACAGAGAGGATGGCATTGTCAATGAAAGAGACAAAATCTCAAAAATCATTATACAGTTAGATAAATTAAAATAATGTCAATTAAAAGTTCTTTGGTAGATATTTTTTATGAAATTTGGTGATTTTTCTTTTGTATTTTTTAAAAATTAAAATTGAAATTATATTCTCGAAAAGAATTAACGTAAACAATTCATATAGAATATTTATAATATTAAAGCGTCAATAATGTATAAAAACATTTTAATAGCTAAATTTATTTTTAGAAAAAATGGAAACATCAAAAAATAAAGAGTCAAAGCAGTCAGATGCTGAAATTCGGAAGAGAAGAGAGTAGAACCAGCGGGAGTGGTCTCCTCTAAATTTTCTCGTATACTTCACAAAAAGGTGTCATTTTCCCTCTCCCTAGGTTAGCCATAAGTCTCGTATTAATATTTGTTCCGTTTTCTTCCTAAATTCTGTGCATTACAATTTTAAAATGACTTGCGCCCAGTTTTATAATTATGTGAAAGAAGAAAATGTTGTAATTAAGAAAGTAAAATCAGCTTTAAAGTATGACTGGGCTAAAAAGGATTAGCCTCGCATCTTTTTTCATTATTTTACGTGTTCTTTTCATAAGATTGCTTAAACATTATTGATTTTTTTATCAGTGTAAAATAAGCTAAATACGTACCCACTCTATTCATGATTTATTTATTTAGCATCTAAACGTCCTGTATCAATGCTTATGGTAGCCTACCTTCCCCCGAGTGGATAAAAAATTCCGAATCTACTATAAACCAGAATGCAATGTTTATCCACTTGTTTTCTTCAGCGCGCTCAAGGTCACGTTCGCCAAGACGGAAATAGTGCGCTTAAGTAAGAAAATTGAAGAAGAAATTTGAACTCCTTTTTTTAACCGATTGAAACAAAAATTGGACGCAAATCTACAATTAAGGTTGAAAGGTCACATACCAAATTTCATTTATCCAAGTAATTTTGTTAAGAAGTTATTGCGTTCAAAAATATGCGATTATACAGACAGTCAACCCTTTGACGGATTTGTCCCAAAATTTTATACGGACCTACATTCATGATGATAAAACTGTGTACCAAATTTTATCCATCTAGCTATTCAGGTTTTTGAGTTATAGTGTTCACATGAACGTGGATAGACAGACTTCCCGTAAAGGGATTTCTTCCAAAATTGATAGAAACCTAAACAATTATGTTTAAAGATCATATACCAAATTTCGTCCCTGTAGCTGTAATAGTTTTCGAGTTATCGTGTTCACAGACACACAGACAGACATAATTCCAAAATTGTGTTTTTCGGATTCAGGGAGGTCTAAAACGTGGAGATTCGTCAAAATCTCGAGTTCGAATTTTTTGACGATTACAATACTTTCTCTTTGTATACTTCGTATACGAGAAAGTAAAAAACTTAATTCAAGACTTACTAGATTGTTTATTAATAAATAAATATATGATATTCCTTAATCTAGTATGTAATTGATAACTTTCCTGCAAAATGTTGACTTTCATTTCTTTGAAATTGCTTGTAAATATTATTTAATTAATGCACAGTCAGTGCCATTATTTAAAAAGTGGTATTTATTTTAAAATGTTAAGTTTTCTTGTACTGGTTTTTAATAACTAATTTTATTGTTTAATTATAAGAAATAAACCTGTACCAAATCTGCCCAATAATAAGTCAATTATGCTTTCGTTTAAAATGTAAAAGTTCCCTTGACTATCATGTCTTCTTCGTAGACAGGTCAAAAATTTTAAAATAAAAAAAACAATGAAAAATAAAATAGAAAACTTGACCACTAATATAGGGTTATTTATTAAGCTTAAATGGAAATATCCATGCAATTTTTAAGATTTTTTACATACTTTTGTAATATATTTAGCTATTTGTACCTTTTTCATGAGAATGACCCGTATGTGTTATTTCCCAACGCTTCATATAAAACTCTTCTTCTCCTAGTCACACATAGATTTTTTTATATTAATCTTCTACAACTATGGTCCTCTTGCTACAGTTTTTATCTTTCATATTTCCATAAACCCTATGTTTGACACGGCATGACCTACGTTGGACCCAGTGCCAAAAAACTCTACCTTGCAAACAATGCCTTGTCACAATCACGAGACTGTAAGTTAAAGGGTCCGTATTTTGAAATGGTGCAAGTTGATGCAGCGATAAATTGATTCTTTTGAACCAGCGGGTATTCCAGATTATAAAACGGAAGTTAAGTGTTCAAAAGCAATCGAGATTTTTGATAGATTTTTAGATTTATAACTAACAGTTTTTCCAGAATTTTGATTAATATATTTATGTCGTATTTTTTAAAGTTTTACTATTCAAATTTCAATTTTACGAGTAAGAATATTAATATTATACCTTTACATAAAAGAGCTATGAGGTATAAGTAAATCTGTATACAAAATTTGATTTTATGATCGAATATTAAGGATTCTCGCAAGCATCTGCAGTGCTGTTCAGGAAGAACACTGTTTTCGAAAATAAATTAAAAATAGAAAAGACAATAGGAAAGTTCAGCATTTTTAAAAAATTTTCTAATCGATTGAAAATGCTTCAAAATGAACAATAGCATTAAAAAAATTTTCTGGACAGGTTTTTTTTTTATATATTTGCAATCAAAGTTCGCCTCTCAGATGACGCGGGGAAAACGATCCATTTTGGCGCGAAGTGGGTCTGACGTCACATGTGCCCAAACAGGGGAGAGCTCCAGTTCGCTCGCTATAGAGATTTTGCCTTTTTTTTCTGTATTTTCCGACTATTGCCTCAGATAAAATAATGTCGGAAAGATACAAGTATTGTATTGTTCCTAAATATGTTAAAACAAAGCAACTATAACGGCACCCGATGAGTAATTTATCTATATTATACCTATTAAAATTGTATATCACAAAGGACAGTAAAAAATAGCCTTGAACTCGATATCCGCTTTGTTTTGAATATAAGTATAAGGTGAGATTTTAATTATCAATTTTAAAGCAAATAGTTAAATTTATTTAGTTTTTTCCTTCCATTTGATTACATGGAATTTATATTTTAACCCTTTGAAGGGCGGTGGCACAGAGGCTGTCCCAACTTTTTTAAGATAAAAAAAAACATGTTCTTGTTATTTTACTGCTTATATTATTTCTATGGATATTCAAATGTTTCTTATATATAGTTTTTACATTACAGTACTATTCAAAATTAATTAGAATATCTTAAGTATAAGTTTAAATTCATGACTTTTTTGATGATGAAAATCGTTTTCATTTGTAGTGCAAGACAATAATTCACAGAATTTTTTATGCAAAATAAATCATTTAGATCAATGAGTCTATTCAAATCAAAATCAGTCTTCGAAAAGGCAATTTACTTATCAATTATTACAATTGAAAAAAGGTAGATTAATTTATCGCACCGCACATCTAGGGTTTGTCGTTTACATAGTAGCCCTTAAATTCCTAGATTAGTCGCATTCGGTCGCGTTTGAATATTATTATAAATGTATAGGTTTCTTTATATAAGTTATTTTTACCTTACATTTTACATTAATTACTATTAACTAATATCTTAAAATTAATACTTATACGAAGGATATAATTTATATTCTTCATAGCAGAGTAATATAAAACTATATAAAATAAAATTAATTTTTCAAAGGCACACGCATATTTAAAAAAAAATGCCGTACCAGAATTTATTTTGAGCGGAACTTCTGAAATAAGTATATTCCTGTTTTTTTGTTTGTTTTGATTTGATTTTTTTGTAGGCATACGAAATTTCGCAGATCATTCAAAATCAGGTTTATTGCTGCTTGATGCTTTTGAAAATCTACCCGTTTTTCCTAAGGCGAAGTCTGTTGTGGTGTAGTATAGAGCTTTGTTTCGGTTACTGAATGCATTCAAGGGAAGGTACGAACAGCTTTTCTTATGAGATAATTTACGAGCCGGCGTTTTGTGTCCCGTTTCTTTGCCATCATTGTAGAATCAATCCTTGGAAAATTATCCGATTTACCTTGTACAAAACCAATATCCATTATGAAATTAAACGTTGAATAGTAAAAAAGACAAAAACTTCACTTCTAAAATGTAAGCTAGTACAAATGCCTTGAATCAAAATATGGTACAAAAGTAGCGAAAAAGAAGTATGCGAAGGAAGGCAACTGTGACGTCAAAATCTACTCGGCTAATGCGAGTGCGTTTCGGATTGCATCATCATTTCTGCTATTTCAGTGCATCTTTCGCCCTTTTTAACATAACATTTAAATAAATAAATTTTTATGTAAAATTTCACTTGCATATTTGAAATTAGAATGATTTTTTTTTCTATAAATACGGATTACTTTCACGCGTTTTTAAAAAATGCGTGAAAGTAATTAGCATTAAATCCGTAAATTTAAAATAGCTTAGTTTGAAATATCAGCTTTTTTTATGAATAATAATTATTCAGTATGCCAGATAATAATTTTTTCTCTACTTTTTGTTGTGCTGGTTTAGCAAAATCAAGCACTTTGTTATGCTGCGATATTGGCAAAAAAACTACATATTTTGCAGCATTAGTGAATTTGGCGCGCATTTCCGCTGCTGTTGAGTTTTCGCTATTTTGAAAAATCATTGTGAATTTCTTTTTAAGTAACCCCAAAAGTATAAAGATGCATGTTTTCAGCAATTAACTTAGATAATTTTTGGAGATATAATTTTACGTAAAAAAGTTAATAAATAATAATAGATGCTATCTTTCCAAGATCCTTCCACTAATTATTATTCCCCATATTACAAACTCCTGGAGCCAATGTCGTACCTGAAGCCGATTTTTATTCAAAAGCAAGTTACCTATACACAAAAGGATAGATCAGTAAACCGCAGTATAAATCGGAACATTCCCCAACAAAAAGAGTTAAGCGTCTTTTCAAGAAGAAAAGTTACCCAAGTGCATTAAGAGATATGCATGTCGTGCTTCTTTTTTTACCCCAGGCTTTATTACCAAAAATAACTCATAAAACAATGGACCATATAATTCTCTGCTCTTTTCTGCCTGATTTATGTTCCTTTATTTTAGTGTTATGCATATTACTAAAGCACATCAAAAGAAACCAAAGCGTTTGACATCGGAAAACACAAAATAGGTTTACGATCGAAACGTTAGATATGAAAATTGAATGCGGTATCTAAATATAAATCTATCATTACTTCTGTAAAGAGAGCGTAGTATTCAAAAATTGGGGAAAATTATATTTCAATAAGAATGCGCAGTCGATTTCTTTTCTTTGAGTGTCATTAAATAGATTTAGTCTGGCATGTAAAGTTAATATATTGCATAGTAAATTTTGTTAAAGCTATTTCTCCATTGATTTTCCGACAGTTTAAAATTAGCACACATTCTCAAATATTAATGGAAGTTAAAAATTTTAAAGTGAACGGCACAGTTTAAATTTCCAGTTTATTTTGATTATTAAATGAAATACATTTAGTAAACCATGCTTGCTATGCCAAACTAATGGTATAAACCTAATCTAGAGATTTAGGTATTGCATAAATTTTAGATGTTCTGTTATATAAGGTTACCCTAAATTTTTCTGATATTATTTTCTTATTTTAAATTAAAGTGCAATAGCACTTTAATATAAAACAAGTACAGTAATATCAAATTTTAACCTCATATTTTTTTTATACGAAACTCCATTTTTTTTTACTCAAAATAAGAAATATTTTTTCTATTTTCTGACAAAGAAAGGGTAATTAATGCCCATAATCCTATGGATTTAATCTTATTCTTGAAGCATTTAAAAAAGCTACAATTACTAGAGTTTTAATTAAGTACGCTATTTCAACACATAAAAAATATTTAAGTAAAAGTTCAACCACCGAAATAAAGAGAATTTCTTTTTCTTTCAAGAAAGTTGAATAGCATTAGATTCAACATCTTGCGACTTCAAATAAATGGATATGTATATTACTTTATTCACAATTTATCGATGGTTGGTCTAGTCATATTTTTCTCACATATAGTAAAAGTGTTTTGGTCAGAAAAAATGTAAAAAGTAATGTAACCAAATGAAAAAAAAAAAGATCAGAAAAGAACCATTTAAATCTCGGAATAAACGCATATCATTATTTGGTCCGTTGTACGAGGAATCACATTACATAAAAACATTACCTATATTGTAAACAATTGCGTTGCATGAAGCAATATTTTGCTGCATTGTATCAATCCTCATTGTGGGAACTTAAGCAGTCTTCCGTGATTGTTTTGCAGTAATATTTTAGACGGCAGAGAGATTTGATTTCTTATTTTATAGGCTATGCCACACATCAGAGCATCTTAAATTGTGGTTTCATAAAATTTACCCCGTTTCCTTCAGTATTTTTAAGTACAAATTGTTAAGATCGTGACTGATCTTGACTTGAAACCTGTTCATTAAAATTTGCTGAGTAACTATTTTAAATTCAATCTTTTTTATTTGCCCTTCATTAATGCATCTTTTTCACACATATTTTCCAATTTTGGGATAGCAACAATACTTTTGAGATGGGAATGGGTAAAAAGTTTAAGAAGCCCTGCTTTAGACAACGATCCCTTTGGTGAGATTTGACCCGGATAAACAAATGTAAAGTATTCTTGATGCAACGACTGATCAGCCGTGATACAAAAGGTGAAGAGCTACCCAACGCTGTTTAGAATGTGTCTGTAGGCATAGATCTCCCCTCCAACGCGTTCTATTAACGTCTCGACTACGGGGCCTGCTATAAATACCCTTCCACCAGCTGGAAATTCCGCATCGTTAATGGGAACGTATTCTTTTCTGCTGCTCTTCGGGGATTCAGGAAGTTGATCCTTCGGCCAGGAAGCTCTTTCCAACGACTCGCATTAGAATTGCGTGCGAAGGCACTTTAATTATTTCATATGAAGACATATTGGAAAGTCATATTTTTGAAATTATGTCACGGATATTTGAAATATTCATAAGAAACAAATTAATGGCAATTTAAGTCATAGATTCTAAACAGAAAACATGCGAAAAGTAGTGATGATATTTTAATTATTTGCTGTCGACGCGCATCGGTTTGACAGATACTTTTTAAGCTGTCGAGTATACTTAAAATATTCACAAGAAGAAAATTAGAAAGTAAATTTTAGGAATCGATTCTTATCAGATATAATTAGAATCTTGTGCAAATAGAATTGGAGGCATTTTAATTATTTAATATCAATATGTATTGGAAAGATAGATTTTTTAAAATTATGTCACGGATACTTGAGATATTTGTAAGAATTAATTTAAAGAGTAATTTCAGTAATAGGTTCTAAACAAAATTAGAATTTCGTGTGAAAAAAGAGGCGGTATTTTAATTATTTGATCTCAGTGTTTATTGGTTAGGCAGATACTTTTTCATAAAACTTTTTGCAAATGCTTTTGAGATATTCATAAATATTTATAAGAATAAAAGTGATGAACAATTTGAAAGAAAATTTCTTCGAGATCTGTCAGCGTCATTCATTTAATATCAACTATTACTTACAACTAAGAAATTAACTTATTTATTAAAAAAAGGGAATTCATGATATTTCAAGATCAGTATTATGTCATCATTATACCGAGTATTATTTGTATTATTTATTAGTATTTAAATTTTTATTTTAAAAGACGCAGAACTTATTTTCAGGGAATTTCTTATTTTTCCATTCACAGAAACTAATATTTTTACATAAGGCTACAACTGGGGAATTAAAAAATTATTAATAATAATTTTTACGACCATTTATATTGGTCATTTATATCAATTAAGATATCTACTTATATTTAACAATATATTATTACTTTATAATTTAATACGTCTATCATGTGAAATAGTTCGTCTGGTCGTGGTGTTAACTAGGTCTTATTCGTTTGTTAGAATTGACATAACGAAAAATATTGACAAAATCATGCAAAGGCTTATCTATTTAGGTGTTACTTTTGGAAAATGGTACACATTTCACAATTCCCGAAAATTTTTCTCATTTGTAACCCAGAAAGTGATACCATTGATTTAACTTGAATTAATCGTCTTTAAGTAGATGGTGATTTAGAATAAAAAGTCAGCTTCGAACACGTTTTAACTTCTAAATTTATATTTCTTTGCATTTAAAAGCTACCAGAACAAAACTTCCTGGCTGTATTCCAGTTAATCGCGGAAAAGGAAAGTGAGTTTTCCTTCTTTTTTACCAAGAAGGGTCCTTGGTTTCTTTCTTACTTAATCCTTCGCGTCGCGCCAGCCCATGAAATGGAGGATAGACATGTGCTTTCAGATTTACACAAAATAGGAGACCATTCACGTGTGTGTTTCTGCATCGTTCTGAATTTTTCCTCTAATGTGTGGACTGTTCTATAAAGATTGACACTACCGAAGATATACAGGGACAAAGATCAGACCGAAGATATACAGGGCGATTCAAAAGTTCGTAAAAACATTACAAATTCCTGTCGTCTAGCCGAAAGGCGAAGGTAGATTCCGTTTGTCCGGAGATATAAAGAAAAGAAAATTTTACCCTTCGCGTCATTTCCTTCTCTTATTTCATAAGGGTTGAAAGCTATAATGATAAAAGAGACTAGAAAGGAATGCAACAGAAGAAATCTTATCAACGAGATGTCACATGATAGATTAAAAAGCAATCGAAGCTAGGAGTTGGAAATCAATTCTCAGCCCAGAACTTCTAAGCAATTGCAGATATCGGAAAACCTTCAGTATAAAAATTCTTCGTTATGATAAGACGATAATTCACCTAATTTAAATTATGTTTCTATCTTCAATCGTAAGGGAATTAGGGGTGAAATGAAAATTTCTACCCGCCCCACCACTTCCACCCCCTTTGAATTGGATGGCCCATACCTAAGAATTCGATCGAGATATTCACCCTCTCTACAACATATCCCTCGCGGGTTCAAATCCAATCAAATTTAGCACAAGATTACATGGGGGCACGCACGCACGCACACACTTTTAAACGAAGGGTAGTTTTGGGTCGGAGATGATATGCAGACATTTTTCGAAATTCGTATTCTGAGAACCATCGCAATAGATAGTATTCTTATAAGGTATCTACCTAAAATTAATTATTGTCAAACGAATGAAGATGAAAAGATTCTGTTTACAAAAAATGAAGGAAATGAAACCGGATTTGTGTGTCTCAAAACCAGAATAATTGGCAGCATAGTTTACAATTTAACACTTTGGAAGATGGAAACGTAAAAATACGTTTTTCTCGAATTACCCAACATCGAAATTTTAATTCGAGAATTTGACTTGCGTACTAATTTAGATGAACGTGTTAACCCTTTCAAGTTCACTACATGTTTCGTTTTGAAAATTACTAAATTTATTTCATAAATGAGTATTAGACATGTATTTGATCATAAATATATAAAGGAAAAAAAATAGCATTTTTTATTTTCAAGAAATTTGTGGTTTCACAGTGAAACCAATGAACGATAACGGGCTATTTTTCCCCAGAATAAATTATCATCGAATTACAATTTAAATTATGTATTTAATTTATAAGTATACGTGAGTATTTAGACTATTCAACCTTCAAAAAATTCAATATTACTTTCGAAGATTCAATTTAAAAAATATCAGTTTGTGCCAGAACCCTCATCATTTTCTTCTCTTAGAGATCAAAAGCAATTTAGCTCTTGCAATGCCGATATCTTTCTGAATACTAACGGTATTGAACTTTATTTTTTTAAATATTAGTTGGCTTATATATCTGGCTCTTAAGATATGAAAGAAAAATGACGCTACATTTCGCCCATGCGCAGTAAAAAAATGCTGAATGTGTGGTTTCACTGCGAAACCAATGAACTCGAAAGGGTTAATAGATGTCTGCAGAATGCGTTCACTTTTTCTTTTATGGTATATGCATTGTCTAGAGTAAGCACAGTTACGGTTTGTATTTCTATTTAAGCTTGCATCTAATTCATATCCCGCATACAATGTGTTAAAATCAGCGGATGGTACTGCAGTTGGCGGAGTTCTGCGTTGTATTGGATAAGAGTAGCAGCTTGCATATTTTCCTTCTTCCAGGAATACAGCTGTCAGACTAAGAACCACACTTTTTCACAGAAGTAAGCAAGCAGTTTGCATATTTTCCTCCTTTCAAGAATACAGCTGTCAGACTAAGAACCACACTTTTTCACAGAAGTAGCAACATTTTTGTCACTCATGTTCTGTTATACTATGACAAATGGTACTTTAAGCTTTAAATGGTGTGTGTTGAAGGGTCAGATGTCGACCTCGTTATTTGATCATGGTTCAAAATTTGGCCCCAAAATAGCCCTCTTGTAGCTTCCAAACGGGTAGCTTCCAATCCAACTTAACTAAATTGACAGAATAGTTTCTCAAAAATTTAGTTAATTAGTTTTAAGACAAACTTTTAACAAAGACTTTAACTTATGATAGTCAGTTTCAGGGTAGCTTAGTATGAATATGGTTTAGTAAATTGAATATAGCTGGACATAAGCTAAGATTATTAGCATATTATTCCAAAATATAGCTGTGAAATTTTGGAAAATTGGAGACTTGGACGATTTTTCATTCATATGTTTTTCTTGTTATCTTTATCGTATCTTGTTAACCTTAATAAGGTTATGAGAAAGTGGGATGTCACACAGAAACCCATGAATTAAAGAAATTAGAAAATAGAACTACATTAACCGTAAATGTGTTATCTCCGCTCTGCCTAGGCTGCTAGAAAGCTGAGTGATGGTCGTCACGGCAGCAGTCGGACACTGAAGATGCAATCCTAATAGCTATCACCGACCACGGCCCAACGCCTCCCGCGAGAGGCATGTTCCGTCATGGGAGTAAAAATAACTCAAACCCGCACCATTACTATGCCCACCAGGGAACGAGAACCAGCTGACTTATCCGGCGGCTTCTCATCCGCGCACTCGTGGTGCTCCCTCGAGGGTAGGGGAACTACAGGTGGTAAATAAAAATAAAATGAATACCGTAAACATTATTCGATTCATGCGTTTTCAAAAACAGATAAATTATTTCGCGAAAACGAAAAAAAATGACAGTTTATTCCATTAAAAAGAAATCGAGGGAAAGTAAATTAATTTCCCGTTTTGCTCGAATTTGAAAGGTGGATAATAAGCGATCGTATCATTGATTTAAAATTCGTTAACACAAGTAACGTTTTGTTAAAGCTGAACTTGATGACTGTTAATACAAATCGATTGTTTGCTTATATGTTACTTTTTATCTATCGATTAAAATATTTAACAGTGTTTTAGCATTTCGACGAATTCATCTTTTATTGTATCTTCTAAAATATAGTCTTTTAGGAAAACGAGCAATACAGCCAAGTATCGCTTTTAAACTGTAAAATATCACTCAACAAATCATTGCAGGAAAATATATGGGGAAATCTAACCTACTTTTAATATATTTCAATCTTAATACTAGCAATACATACGAAGGCTGATACTAAGTTACCTGTTCAAACTATAAAAACTAATGAGCATCAGTACTTAATTCTTGCTTTTTTCATGAATGTTGAGATTCATCTATTAAGATACAATAAGTGGTGCAAATTACTGCGGAATCGATAAGAGTATATTTTAGGAATAGATATTCTTATCCTTTCCTAGCATGATCTGTAAGTCAGACTCATAGCACGCAATGCTTTATACTAGTTAATTTGGACTCAAGTAAGAATTTGCGAGTTTAGTTTAGTTATATTAGCGTCCCGTTTTGAAGCAACAAGAGGGCTGTTTTAGGATGGACCTCGTAATTTTCAACCGCGGTCAGATGACGAGGACGACACATGAACTGGCACCCCACCGCAAAACTTCCCGCCCTAGGGCAGCTATTGGTCCTTGAGCCCCGAAAATAGATGCCGGTTCCAATTCCCGAGTCTCTCCGCAGTTCTGGAAACCTGTTGCCACGTGGTCAATGCCCTAACGGTTGTTTGGATTTTTTTTTTCGGGGGGATGGGGCTATGCATTCTACTTTTTGACGTTGATTTTATTTTTAGATTACAAAAATTTTAATATTTTTCCTTCCCCCTTTGGCCGTTTTCATCCTGTATAGGACTTAAAAGTAATTTTTGACTTGCGCAGCTTTTACTCAAAAAACATACTGTAATTGATGAATAGATATTCCCGGGTACGCGGAACGTGGATTGCCGTTGACTGACGGATTTTCTTCTTTTCTATCTCGGAAGTAATTATTATTATTATTTTTTAATTTATGTATTTTTAATTCAATGTTTTGTACACTTTTTATTTGTGTTTTGTGTGTCGTTTGATGTGTAGTGTTGTTTGTGCGTGTTTTGTTTTTATATTGTGGGGTTACAATCTTTGACTTATTTATATATCTGAATTATACTGCTTTTTCTGTGTTTATTTGTTTTTTTTCAATACTTATATATATTTTATATATTTTTAATGATCCTTGCTTGCCCGAGCAGTTCTTAAATTTATTGCGTTCGGGATGTTTTATATTTTATATGAAAAGAAAGAGCCTTCATTTTGTCATTCTTTATTTTGAGAGTATCATTCGCCACACTTGGCGGTTGAGTACATGTAAATCGAGCTATTCTCTCCCCACCGAGGTGGGTCGAACCATGTTTATACTCCCAGCTGTCTTATATTTATAAGTACTGCCCCTGTTCGGGCAATGCCTGTATCATTTTATTGTATCTAATAAATCCCGTCCTCCACATGCTGGCGGGAAAACTCTAACGCCACTCCTGGTGCCGAAAGTAAACATTTAACGATATACTTTGACGTAAATAAAAATCCATAATGCTGCAAACAAAACTTACACAATACATAAGTTTATAATCCACTGTTAAAGAATAATTCGACCATCTACAGCTTCTTTTATGGAACGTATTGAACAATTATAAGCAGACAGAACTAACATGTAGTATTAGCATACTTTGGGTTTTTCTAATGTATCAGATTTGCTCAAAAAACATAACTATTCTAAAAATATTTATTTTCTTTACTTCTGTCCCACCTAATCTTCTACATTAAATATTGTGCACCATTTCGAATAATACCTTTGTTCAAGATTTTAACATTTTTGTGAATGTTGACTGTTCAGATAGAACAGTTTGCCAGAAACTGTTCGGTTATTCTATATTTTTGGACAATTGAAAACAATCACTCATGTTTTTTTTCTCTCTTGACTGATCTCATTTTATTACAATGCGTGTATGCACTTGTAACATTAAGCTGAATTTTCAGTGTAGGATTTTCTAAGTTTATAAGAGAATACAGCATTAAAATCTGGGGAAAAATATCACCAAATACTTTTAATTACTTTTAAAATATAATATAGTGAAGATTAAAAAAAAACAGTAATATATTATATTCGGAAAAACCAACAATTTTCGAAAGGAGTAAAAAATCAATAATGGCAACTGTGCAAATTTTCGACTGCAATTCTTAGCTGAAATCAGATACTGCAGGTGATATGAAAGTTGGCACACGACTCTAAAAATCTACCCAAACCCTGTGAGAAGGCATTTAAATCCAAAAAAAATATTAACGTGCCGTTTGTTAGTGATTCCTCAAATGCATTTAATTTTGGGAATAAGATATTACACTTTTCACATTAATAATAAGTATTAACTATACTCACACTTAAGTTTTTCGACATTTAAGAATAGAATATTTCAAGATTCTAATAAAAAATTTAAGAGATATTATTAATCGATTTAATAATTTAAACTTATTTTTCATAAGGACTTCTTTTGAAGTAAAACAGTAACATGAACAGAACTCGGCATAAATAATTATACAAACCAACAATTAATTACATTAACAATGTAAATAAAAAATATGTAGTACAAAAATAATGATATCGGCCATGTGTTCATTAATTTTATCCGCTTAAGTGCAAGTACCTTCCCTTATTAATGTTCCATGTTTTCTTAAGCACTTACAGGGTGTCCAACAAAGGACTCCCTCATTTTAAAATTAAATAGCTCGGCAACGGAGATCGATAGAAGAACGAAACCGGTGATATGCTTAGTCTGAAAGCCGTAAAAATCTGATACAAAAGTTTCAAAATTAGTTATAAATGTTGCCGACAGGTGCGTGCTTCCTGATTCCCAGTTGCGTATTTATAAACAATGAACTCAGAAAGGGTTAATAGATGTCTGCAGAGATACGTTCCCATTTTTCTTTATATGTATACTGCATTCAGAGTGAAGCCATTTGAAGTTTTGTTATCTTTCTATTTAACTGACATCTAATTCATATCCGCGCATTACTGTTAAAATCCCAGCGGATGGTACGCAGATTGGGCGGGTTCTGCGTTATTATTGGATAAGTAGTCAGACGCATATTTTCCTTCTTCAGGCAATAGCTTCAGACTAAGAACCACACTTTTTCTGACAAGTAACAACGTGCATTTCCTCCCAAGTCACTGCCTTAAGAACCACTTTCCAGTGCACTTCACTATGTCTGTAACATAATGAAATGGTTTTAGCTCTTTAAATGGTGTGTGTAGTGAAGGGTCCCAGATGCGACCTCGTTATTTTGACTGGTTCAAAATTTCTCCATTGAAATAGGCCCTCTTGCTTCCAAACGGGTAAGCTTCCAATCAACTTAACTTCAATTGATAGAATAGTTTCTCAAAAATTTGATTGTAATTAGTTACAGACAAACTTTTACAAGACTTTACTTATGATAGTTCAGTTTCAGGGTAGCACATATATGAATATGGTTTATAAATTAATATAATTGGACATAAGCTAGATTATTGCATATTTCAAAGGTAGTCAAAATTTTCAAAGATATAGCTGAGCAAATTTTTGAAAAGTGGAACTTGGACGATTTTTCATTCATATGTTTTTTCTTTTATCTTTATCGTATCTTGTTAATAATAAGGAAAGAAAAGATGGGATGTCATTACAGAAACCCATGGAATTAAAGAAGATGAAAATTGAACTACATTAACTCATAAGGTAGTATCTAAACTCTGCCTGAGGCTGCTAGAACTGAGTGATGTATTGCAGGCAGCAGTCGACGACACTGAAAGAAGATACTAATAAATCCTATAGCTACGACAACCGACGGCCCAACGCTTCGCGAGAAGCATTTCCGTCATCAGGGGAGTAAAAATAACTCAAACCCGCGACCATGTACTATACCAGAGACAGAGCAAGCTGACTTATCCGGCGTACTCATCGCCTCAGTAGTGCCCCTCAGGGTAGGGAATCGGGGTAAATCAAAAATAAATACACACCGTAAACATTATTAGTCGTTAGCGGTTTTAAAGAACAGATAAATTATTTCCGAAAACGAAAAAACAAAACAATGACAGTTTATTCCATTAAAGAAATCAGGAAGAGTAAATTATTTCCATTTTGCTCGAAATTTGAAAGGTGGATAATAAGCGATCGTATCATTGATTTAAAATTCATTATACACAGTACCTTTGTTTGTAAACATTGAACTTGATGACTTAATACAAATCGATTGTTTGTATATGTTACTTTTTTTATCACGATTAAAATATTTAACAGTGTTTTAGATTTCAGCATTTCCAATTCATCTTTTTATTATCTACAAAATATAGTCTTTTAGGAAACAGCAATCACTAGACAATTCTTTTTACAACTGTAAAATATCACTCAATATCGTCGTAAGGAAAATATGGAAATCTAACCTAGCTTTCAATATATTTAAATCTAATACTATGATGCATACAATTCTGATACTAGTTACTATGTTCAAACTATAAAAAACTAATGAGCATCAGTTACAATTCTTGCTTTTGTTCTAGAATTTAGATTCTCGATTAAGATAAGGAGGTTCAGAATTAATTCGTAATTCTAGAGAATCGTAAGAGAGTATTTTTAGGAATAAGATATCTCTACCTCTAGCATGATCTGTAGATCATTGCATATGCACTTGTCAATGCTTCTACTATCTAATTTGACAAGAAATAAGAATTTGCAGTTTATGTTTAGTTTATTAGTGTACTGTTTGGAAGGCAACAAAGGTGTTTAGGATGGACCTCTGTTTTCACCGAGTCAGATGACGGACGACATGAACTGGCACTACCCACCAAACTTCACCATAGCATCCCATATATTGGAGTCTTTTTTATTTACATGATTTGGGCTTTTTTAAGAAATACTTTTTTATTTTTTTATTTATTTATTTTTACCTGGATGATTCAGTTCTGTGAGTTTATGAGGTTTTGCGAACTTATTGTACTCGATCGGTTCCTTGGTGGCAGGATTCCTCTCTAGACGCCCTGGGACAGCTATTGGCCCTTGAGCCCCGAAATAGATGCCAGTTTCCAATTCCCGATCTCTCCGCAGTTCTGGAAACCTGTTGCCACGTGTCAATGCCTAACAGTTTGTGTTTTGGGGATTGGGCTACCACATTATACTTTTGACCTTGTTTATTTTTGAATTACAAAATTTTAATATTTCCATGCATTGGCCGTTTTCATCATATAGGACTTAAGTAATTTTGACTTGCGCAGCTTTACTCAAAAAACATACTATGATTGATGAATAGATGTACTGGACATTGGTGCCATTGACTGGCAGTTTCTTCTTCTATCAGATAATTATTATTTTTAGATTTATA
>BGPR01000073.1:1574179-1644459 GCA_013235015.1 Araneus ventricosus
TTATGTATTTTTAATTCAATGTTTTGTACAGTTTTTATTTGTGTTTTGTGTGTCGTTTGATGTGTAGTGTTGTTTGTGTGTGTTTTGTTTTTATATTGTGGGGTTTCAATCTTTGACTTATTTATATATCTATATTATATAAAACGCTTATGCGTGGCGCAAAAAAAGGAACTTTATTTCTTTCTCCCCGTTGGCAACGATCAGTTTGTTTACCAATCTAAACCTTAATGCCAAGCTTTTGCTTACGGATTACATGACTTTTTTTCGGATCGTCGACTTTTTTTTGAATTTATTTATTTAAAATGAATTTTTTGTGAACTTTTTGAACATAATTTGCTTAGAAGAGAGCAGCGTGCAAGGGAATCCCTGGATGAAAGATTTCAGCGAAGATCGGCCAGAAAGGCTTAGGCGAGCCAGAGCGTTTTTTTGTGATACTAATTGTGTGCACTATTTACTATGTGTAAAAATAAAAATTACAGAATAAAGACCAGAGAACTAATTATATTTCAGAAAAGTTCTCTTGCACACTGCTCTCGGAGAATGATTAAAGTTGCATACTGTTCGCAACGTGTATATATAGAGAGATTAGATTTTTTTTGCCACCGTGTTTGTACGGAAGGAAGTGAATTACCACATGCTGTTTATGGTTAATGTTGCGTACTTTTTGCTTTTCTGTGTAATATTTCATAAAAAAGAGTGCATATTTAAAATTTTGGTTAAAAAAGCAACAATTTTTTCAAAATTGTTGCTTAAAATATATAAGCTATCTTATATGTTTTAAAAAGCTAAAAGTAAATAATTATTACAGGATTTAATTTTGAATAGTTAATTTGAGTATGTTTCAAGCCACTATTTCGTTAACTGCCCTTTTTTTTATCTAAAAGGTTACAAGATGGTTTACATGTTTCTACGACAAGACACGATCAAGAATTTTCTGATCCAAAATGAAATTGCACTGAGAAAAACATTAATCATATTTTTTCCTTTGACTAAATATTAGTTGGAATAAGCATGTATACAGTTGGGGAAGCTTTTCTGTGCAATATTTCATAAAAAAGAGTGCATATTTAAAATTTTGGTTCAAAAAGCAACGATTTTGTAAATTTTGAAAAAATAGCTATCTTATCTGTTTTAAAAAGCTAAAATTAAATAATTATTACGGGATTTAATTTTGAATAGTTAATTTGAGTATGTTTCAAGCCACTATTTTCTTTAAAATGTCCTTTTTTAGCTAAAAGGTTGCAAGATGGTTTTCATCTGTCTACGACAAGAGACTATCAAGAATTTTCTGTGATTTAAAACAGAAATGACTGCACTGAGAAACACACTATATTTTTCTTGGCTAAATAATTGTTGAAATAAGCATGTATACGGTTGGTGAAGCTTTTCTGTGTAATATTTCATAAAAAAGAGTGCATATTTAAAATTTTGGTTCAAAAATCAACAATTTTGTAAATTTTGAAAAATAGCTATCTTATCTGTTTTAAAAAGCTAAAAGTAAATAATTATTATGGGTTTTAATTTTGAATAGTTAATTTGAGTATGTTTCAAGCCACTATTTCGTTAACTGTCCTTTTTTATCTACAAGGTTACAAGATGGTTTACATGTTTCTACGACAAGACACGATCAAGAATTTTCTGAGATTCAAAACAGAAATGACTGCACTGAGAAACACACTATATTTTTCTTGACTAAATAATAGTTGAAATAAGCATGTATGCGGGTGGGGAAGCTTTTCTGTGTAATATTTCATAAAAAAGATTGCATATTTATAACTTTGGTTCAAAAAGCAACAATTTTGTAAATTTTGAAGATGAGCTATCTTATCTGTTTTTAAAAGCTAAAAGTAAATAATTATTACGGGATTTAATTTTGAATAGTTAATTTGAGTATGTTTCAAGCCACTATTTCGTTAACTGTCCTTTATTATCTAAAAGGTTACAAGATGGTTTACATGTTTCTACGACACGACACGATCAAGAATTTTCTGAGATTTAAGATACAAATGACTACATTGAGGAAAACACTATATCTTTCTTGACTAAATAATAGTTGGAATAAGCATGTATACAGTTGGGGAAGCTTTTCTGTGTAATATTTCATAAAAAAGAGTGCATATTTAAAATTTTGGTTCAAAAAGCAACAATTTTGTAAATTTTGAAAAATAGCTATCTTATCTGTTTTAAAACGCTAAAAGTAAATAATTATTACGGGATTTAATTTTGAATAGTTAATTTGAGTATGTTTCAAGCCACTATTTTCTTTAAAATGTCCTTTTTTAGCTAAAAGGTTGCAAGATGGTTTTCATCTGTCTACGACAAGAGACGATCAAGAATTTTCTGAGATTTAAAACACAAATGACTGCACTAAGAAACACACTATATTTTTCTTGACTAAATAATAGTTGGAATAGCATGTATAAGTGGGGAAATTTTTTCTGTGTAATATTTCATAAAGGTATATTTAAAATTTTAGTTAAAAAGCAAAATTTTGTAAATTTGAAAAATAACCCTCATTTCTTAAAACCTAAAAGTAAATAATTATTACAGGATTTAATTTTGAATAGTTAATTTGAGTATGTTTCAACCCTATTTTCTTTAAAGTATTTTTTAGCTAAAGGTTGCAAATGGTTTTCATCTGTTCAGATCAAAGACGATCAAAATTTTCTGAGATTTAAAACACAAATGGCTATAGAAACACACTATATTTTTCTTGACTAAATAATGTGAAATAAGCATGTATACGGTGGGAGCTTTTCATATATTTCATAAAAAAGAGTTATATTTAAAATTTTGGTTCAAAAAAGCAACAATTTTGTAAATTTTGAAAAAAACTATCTTATCTGTTTTAAGGGCAAAACTAAATAATTGCTATGGGTCTTAAATTTGAATAGTTAATATGAACATGTTTCAAGCCACTATTTCGTTAACTGTCCTTTTTTATCTAAAAGGTTACAAGATGGTTTACATGTTTCTACGACAAGACACGATCAAGAATTTTCCGAGATTCAAAACAGAAATGACTGCACTGAGAAACACACTATATTTTTCTTGACTAAATAATAGTTGGAATAAGCATGTATATGGGTGGGGAAGCTTTTCTGTGTAATATTTCTTAAAAAAAGAGTGCATATTTAAAATTTTGGTTCAAAAAGCAACGATTTTGTAAATTTTGAAAAAATGCTATCTTATCTGTTTTAAAAGACTAAAACTAAATAATTGCTATGGGTCTTAAATTTGAATAGTTAATATGAACATGTTTCGAGCCACTATTTCGTTAACTGTCCTTTTTTAGCTAAAAGGTTGCAAGATGGTTTACATGTTTCTACGACAAGAGACGGTCAAGAATTTTTTGAAATTTAAAGCACAAATGACTGCACTGAGAAGAACACTGTATTTTTCTTGACTAAATAATTGTTGGAATAAGCATGTATACATGTGGGAAAGTTTTTTTGAATTACATTCCATTGTATAGAAAGCATATTTGAAATTTTGGTGGAAAAAGCAATTTTTAAAAATTTATTTTGAAGATTTTGAAAAGGCTATCTTATCAGTTTTAAACATTAAATTTTAGTGGAATGAAGTTATGTTGAAATAAACTTTTGAATAAATACTCAAAAGTGTATGCAAAGAAGTTTTTGATGAAAATAATTGATTCTTAATCATCTTTGTATTATAAATATTACCTTTCAGATTTCTTTCTAACATTTACATATGTATCTATGCTACCAGAAGACTTTAATTATAGAAACTGATGAAAAATTAATTTTAGGAGTTCGTGCAATTTCAAATAATTTAAATTTACTTTTATTAATTAATGTACTTATAATTTCCTAATACTAGCAGAAACGGATAACTGCACGGCAAGCGTGTGAAGCGAGCTGCTTTCACATAGTGATCCCGAAAGAATCACGTGATTCTTTGGTGTTGGTGAGTGGAGCGAGCGGGGGTGTTATATATATAAATAAAGATTTTATAACAACTGTGCTAGGACACCCAGTGTCTTTATGTAGCGAGCGAAGCGAGCAGGGTTTGCGTAGCAAGCTCCGGAGGATTGCGCTGCAATCCTCCTGGGGGTTGGCGAGCTTTAGCGAGCAGGGGGCAGAGCCCCCTAGTCTGAATTATACTGCTTTTTCTGTGTTTATTTGTTTATTTCTTTTTCAATACTTAGATATATTTTATATATTTTTACTGATCCTTGCTTGCCCGAGCAGTTCTTAAATTTATTGCGTTCGGGATGTTTTATATTTTGTATGAAAAGAAAGAGCCTTCATTTTGTCATTCTTTATTTTGTGAGTATCATTCGCCACACTTGGCGGTTGAGTACATGCAAATCAAGCTATTCTCTCCCCACCGAGGTGGGTCGAACCTTGTTTATATTCCCAGCTCTCTTGTATTTATAAGTACTGCCCCTGTTCGGGCAATGCCTGTATCATTTTATTGTATCTAATAAATCCCGTCCTCCACATGCTGGCGGGCAAACTCTAATGCCACTCCTGGTGCCGAAAGTAAACATTTAACGATATACTTCGACGTAAATAAAAATCCATAATGCTGCAAACAAAACTTACACAATATATAAGTTTATAATCCACTGTTAAAGAATAATTCGACCATCTCCAGCTTCTTGTATGAAACGCATTGAACAATTATAAGCAGACACTAGTAGTATTAGCATACTTTGTGTTTTTCTAATGAATCAAATTTGCACAAAAAAACATAACTATTCTAAAAATATTTATTTTCTTTACTTCTGTCCCACGTAATCTTCTACGTTAAATATTGTGCACCATTTCGAATAATACCTTTGTTCAAGATTTTAAGACTTTTGTGAATGTTGACTGTTCAGATAGAACAGTTTGCCAGACACTGTTCGGTTATTCGATATTTTTGGACAGTTGAAAACAATCGCTAATGTTTTTTTTCTCTCTTGACTGATCTCATTTTATTACAATGCGTGTATGCACTTGTAACATTAAGCTGAATTTTCAGTGTAGGATTTTCTAAGTTTATAAGAAAATACAGCATTAAAATCTGGGGAAAAATATCACCAAATACTTCTAATTACTTTTAAAATATAATATAGCGAAGATTAAAAAAAACAGTAATATATTATATTCGGAAAAACCAACAATTTTCGAAAGGAATAAAAAATCAATAATGGCAACTGTGCAAATTTTCGACTGCAATTTTTAGCTGAAATCAGATACTGCAGGTGATATGAAAGTTGGCACACGACTCTAAAAATCTACCCAAACCCTGTGAGAAGGCATTAAATCCAAAAAAAAAAATATTAACGTGCCGTTTGTTAGTGATTCCTCAAATGCATTTAATTTTGGGAATAAGATATTACACTTTTCACATCAATAATAAGTATTAACTATACTCACACTTAAGTTTTTCGACATTTAAGAATAGAATATTTCAAGATTCTAATAACAAATTTAAAAGATATTATTAATCGATTTAATAATTTAAACTTATTTTTCATAAGGACTTCTTTTGAAGTAAAACAGGAACATGAACAGAACTCGACATAAATAATTATACAAACCAACAATTAATTACATTAACAATGTAAATAAAAAATACGTAGTACAAAAATAATGATATCGGCCATGTGTTCATTAATTTTATCCGCTTAAGTGCAAGTACCTTCCCTTATTAATGTTCCGTGTTTTTTTAAGCACTTAAGATTAAGTAACATAACTTGTTATTGCGAAGACAGGGCTTGTGGGTATACAGATATGTTATATTTTAAGAGTCCTAAGAGAAAAAGTAAGAGAATAAAATTATAAGGGTTGTGGTAAATTCCCTTCCAAAAACTTTTCCTCTATAAATGATTGATGAAGCTTTTATTATTTTAGTATGGCTACTTTTTTCGTTAAGATTAGATCAGTCAACGTCTGCCGGGGATAGTGGGGAGTTGTAGCTAGAAGTATACTATCCAGTGGCGAATCCAGGGGAGCTATCGGGCTGAAGCCCCCTCCCAGAGCTTAACAAAATTCTTGATTTTATTTAAAATCACTACAACTGTCTGTTCTTAATTTTCATTAAAAAATAATAAAATCGTGACAACATTACTTTCTGGCTTGACAGGCTAGAAAAGTTTCCTGCTTTTCTAGTCATTCCACTTGTACTTGTAGCGTTGACGCGGTCGAAGTCATTTTTTGGCTGGTTACTTCATTGTATTTTTTTATTAAATTATCGAAAGTATTGAAGTGTTCTTTACGATTCTTATTGTCAGGTGAGGAAAGTTTTGGATTACATAAGCCATGAGGTTTGACATTCGTCACGACGATACAAAATTTTTATGATCTCCGCCCCCCCCCCCCGACTCAAATTCTAGATTCGCCACTGATACTATCGCTCAAGTTTTGCTAAATATCGGAACCCCTGTTCGGGAAGAATATAGTGTTTAAGTTTGCTATTGCTATTTTTCAAATATTTTGCTATTTTTCAAATACATAGAAAATAATTTACATTTTAACGATTTTTTTACAGTTTGCTGTTAAATTTACGTACTTCAAAATACATTAATTACATTTTTTAAGCCAGCTTTATGAAAACCAATTGAATGTAAAGAAGCGGGCAAAATTTTATTTAAGGTACGTTTATTTTTAGTGTAAAATTAGTCGGATGTTCTTTTACACTAGCTTATGTATTGCAAATAATAAAACGCTTTTTTTCTGTGATTTGCAAACTTATAAATTATCCGTACAGTTCTATACGTCTAATACAGCTTTTCTTTGTTTACTTTTTTCGTGCAATCAACAAATGTTACTATGTTCGTTGTCTAGATATTGTAATTTGAATGTAAAATTGATTAAGAAAAGATGATTTTATAACAAGACTGGATGTAATTGAGTTGAGAGAATTTTTACTTTTGTGACTGAGAAACCATGCAGATCACTGAGGCAAGATGCTACAATGTTTTTATTTAATTTTTAATTGGACACCCAGTTTTTATCGTTAAAGTACCAATTATTCCATTTGGGTGATTCTAGAGAGTTTTAAAAATCTGGATATATTCTTTTGTTTTATTCTTTCTTTATTTGTGCCATTTGTTCCATATAATCTCTTGATTTTGTTAAAATTAGCGCGTATCTTGGATAATTCTATAGAGTAGAATCTGAATACATTCTTCAATCTGAAGGCATATTTGTTATCAAATTATATAAATCTGCCCTTCAGAACTGATATAAAACTGTTTAAACTGCAATTCAGACCCATCAGCAAAAAATGTCTGAAAGATCCATAAAAATAAAGTTAGTACGATTGAATGTAGAAACTAATTGGCAAGTCTATTGCAAATATAATTGATATAATCTACAGAGTAAAACGTACATTAGAATTTATTAGGTTGAAGCAATAAAGTATAAAAAAGAAATGACTGAATCCTAAAAAAAAACCATCGTAATTTTCCTTTTCTGGTAGTTAAGCTACAAAAAAATGACACCAGTTTTATGTGCAAATTGAATTTGCCATGGGTTCTTCCTCTAGTGTGCGCGGAAGTTTGGACAGTGTGTGAGGCGTCATATTCATCTCTGAACGCTCTTCAAGATTATCAGTGCGGCGACTGGGTGGAAAAAGTCAGGGGCTAAAAATTTATAGACATCTAAAAGACCCGGGGGTATAGGGATTAGAAAACAAAATTTATAAATTTAGTTAAAAAATTAGCTAGTTTTCCTGAACACCGCTGCTTTTTTGTAATTCCTAGTTTTAAGCAGCTAAAATGAGATAAAAACTAAATTTTTACTTAAAAAAGTAGGGGGCGACTGACCCCGACTCGCCGACACTGAAAATTGTCTTTCTCAAAATAACCCTTGTATAGCTACTAAACTAGAGGGTATTTTTTAAATAATCTAAATCCAGTGCTAGTTGCAATTTTATTACCGAAGTATCACTAAGTCGATGATACTATGCATTGTTATTAAACAATTCGAAGGAACATAACTCAATGACTTTCGCAAAATAATGTATCCAGTAATGTAAAATTGTGATTTCCAATGGAATTGCTGGCGTAATGTCCCAATTTTTTTTTATTCTATTAATAATTGATAAAACTTTACCTTCACAGTAGTAAGTAACATAGGCTAATCAGAAAGGTGTTTCAGCTTATTGTTTGAAATATTCATTCTTTTTAACAATTCATCGTATACATTTTAAAAAATACCCTGCTAATCTAACTCTACAAGTGATGTTTAACCCTTAAAGGCCCAGTATTGCCTTTAAGCAACGTACCCAATTTCGTCTTCTAAAATCTTGAGAATAAGATTGAAGCTCTACTGTCTGTTGTGGCCAATAGGATACATACTGAAATTTTTATTAAATCAATTTGCAACGTATAGATGGCAGCCTGAGTACTGATAAAAAATATAAATAAATTGATGTTTTTCGCTCGATTTTTTTAGTTATATTAACGTCCCGTTTTGAAGCAACACGGGGCTATTTTGGGACGGACCTCGTCATTTTGAACCACGGTCAGATGACGAGGACGACACCTGAGCTGGCACCCCCTCTCCAAACTTCCAAGCATCACCAACGGGAGGACGTTTGGCCACTACGTATGATTTAGCGTGGAACAGGCCCCATACACGGCGGATCTTCAGTGGAATCGGGTTTCGAACCTGGAACCCTCCGGCCCCAAAGCCGAGACCTTGCCACTAGGCCACCGCTGCCTCGTTTTTCACTGGAAGCTGCATCATTTTAGCTTTGTTTGTTCGCTTGAGAATACCATATTTTATTCTATAATGTTGAAGGAAATTCCTTATCCGTATTATTATTTTTTAAAATTCATCCTTGTTTGACAATACAGGATTTTATCAAGAAAATTATTTTCTGAAATAAAGCCTAGTGTTTTCAGTTGGTAACAAACTGTTTTCTTAGCCATAAATTATACTTTCCCCTTGTTTTATTCAAGAAATGGAAGCAAAACAACATTTTAAAGTCCATTTTTTAAGAATCGGCTTTTAAGGCTTAAGATATATATGTCGCAGAAACGAAATCGGCGAATTTACTTCCCTAATTATTGCAAATATTTGAGAAAGAACAAATCGGAAGTGATCCCATCAAGAAGAAAAACATTGCTATTTACTCTGGTAACAGTCTTTAATGATTAATAGAGATGCATTTATGAATCAAAGCGCATTCGTTGTGAAGGCTTCTCATAAAAACAACGATAGTTATGCGCTCAAGCATCATGCGTTTCGAATTCATTTTAATATCATATATGAACCCAGTTTTCTTTATTCAAGTAATCAAAATGTGGATAAATGACTTGGAAGAAAAGGGCGGTTGAGAAAGAGGTGTTGAGGTGAGACACTAGAGGAGAGAAGAAACTTTTATTCGAAGTTCTCTTTACGAGTTTCAGATTTTTTTTTTGTTCTATACATGTCCATGCTGTTTTTAAGATTAACCGAAAACTGCAAATATTGTACTTTCATTTTATATTTATTTCTTTTTCTTAGAATAAATTTTTTTTAATTCTCTGGAGGCGTTCTGAAATTCGCCCATTTCTCTGCCTTACAATCTAATTCTGTTATTTTAAATTTAATCCACTTTTGCTCGCATCTAAAATCTTAAAAATATTTGCCTCCGAAGTTTCAAATAACTGAATAAAACTAATTTATGAACAGCCTTTTAGTTTCAGTATATTGTTTATTTCCCGAATGTGAGAATTATTAATAATAAAATTCGATTATAGCGAAGACAGATTTACATCCCTTGTTACCATCAGTCTCAGCAAAATACTTCAATTTTTTATGGTGCTGTCAAACAGCGGAAAAGAATTAAATATCTGCTCCCAATTTATTTAAAAGCCTTAGCTGACAAGCGCGTTTTTATTAGATCTCATTCATCAGTGTTGTCTCGCTTGGATTTATTTAATTTTCTTTTAAAAATATATCATTTGATCTTTCAACGGTACCTTTCGTGTTAAATAATAAATTAGTTTAGTAAATAGTTCAAACGGAATTCCAGATTTCATAATAAAATTTCATTAAAATAATCATGAATGCTTTATTAATTCTAAGAAGTACCTAATGTGTTTAGAGAATTTCTTATGAACTAAATGAAAATTTCAAATTTCTATGATTTTACACTTCTGTTGAGTTGAATGTTAAATCACGAGCGTTGTTTTTTACTTTAAAAATGCAAGTAGAAATAAAACGCATTGTTAAAATGTTTTATATTATTTGAAACAATATACGAGGTAGAGTCAATAAATTCCCGGAATGGTCGCCTACATTCACGCAGGTGTTCGTTGGAGGGGAAATATCTTTTTTGGAGGTTGGCAGCACTAATAAGGAAAACACACAGCCATCTGGAATTCATTTCCGGTACTGTCGGCGTTAGCTGCAGATCATTTCTGACAAAGAGAATTTTTCATTCTTCGGATTTTAAAATGTCGTCTTTAGAGCAGCGTGCAAACATCAAATTCTGCGTTTTGCTCGAGAAATCACCTTCTGAGATGCTCGAGATGCTGAAGGAAAAAGCACTCGGAAACGATGCGAACGAACGAACGAAAGAAAAATTTCGCTTGGACAGAGGGAAGGGACCCGAGAGAAAGTGATGTTGGAGGTTTTTTCCGATTACGATAGCGTTATTCACTACGAATTTACTCCTGAAGACCAAACTGTCAATAAAGAACTTTACCTGGAGATCCTTAAACGACTACGAGATGCAATCAGACGAAAACGACATGAAAAATGGGTAACAAACGATTGGTTTCTTTTAGACGACAATGCTCCACCACATCGCGCTCTGATTGTGAAAAAGTACCTTGCCAGACACAGTATTACCACTCTGGAACACCATCCATATTCTCCTGACCTAGCACCAGCGGATTTTTACCTGTTTCCACGGCTGAAAATGAAATTGAAATTCGACACCATTTTGTGAATTCAGAAGAGGTGATCGAAAATGCGATGAAGCAACTGAAGGACCTCTCAAAAAATGGATTCCAGGAGTGTTTTGAACAGTTATACGAACGCTGGAAGAAGTGTGTG
This sequence comes from Araneus ventricosus, assembly GCA_013235015.1. NCBI lineage: Eukaryota > Metazoa > Arthropoda > Arachnida > Araneae > Araneidae > Araneus > Araneus ventricosus. The sequence goes on from BGPR01000073.1 coordinate 1,585,189, forward strand.
GATGCAGGAGGAAAGCACTTTGAAGGCCAATAAGGGAAAATTATTGTTCTATTTTTTAATAATTTGTGATTGACCTATTCCGGGAACTTTTTGACCCTACCTCGTATATACTCGTTTAATATATACTCAATAAGATAGTGTAGTTTGATTTTTAATTCTATTGATTTTATTGATTTATTTTTGTATTTTCAGAGAATTAAAATAGTATGTAACGTGGGACGGACCTCATAATTTTGAACAGTGGCCAGATGACGAGAACGACGCCTGAACGGGCACACCTTCTTCAAACTTACTCACCACACCAACGGGAAGACGTCTGTCCTTTGATGTCAAACGTAACGCGTTCCATACCCAAATATACGATGGGTCCTTCATGGAATAAGATTTCGAGTCAGGAACCCTTCGGTCCCCAAACCGAGACCTTACCATTAGGTCATCGGGACTTTCAGGGTTGTCTGAAAGTTAGGAAAAAGTTCCGTTATACCGATAGAAATGTTGCTTAATGCTGTGAAGAGACGTCTGACAGCTGTGCTTCTTACAGGAGGATGACACATTGAACATTTGTGATTCGTTCCCCCGCACAACATCTTATTCTAAACAACGCACAGCTCAAACAACTACGGGGCCATTTACCTATGATAACAATAAATGAAGCGTTCGTGACAAAAGAAAATCGACTTTAATTTTATTCTTTCTGTATAGACAGTATCTTTGTATCATCATTTGTCTGTGGATTTTTGGTTTTAAAGTTTTTTTTCCTTATAATTTTTGAATCACCCTGTATAACATCCATAATTATATAAAGTTCCATTAAACTCTTTAAGATATGAGAAGACTTAGAGATCTTAATGATGTAGTATGTGAATCGGTTTTTCCACATTTTTACGTAGCTTGACTTGTTTTATGTTTGTTAAGAAATAATTCTGTAATCGATTTGTGCTCACTTCCTGTTGTAGAAGAGATCTGAAATTTTGTACATTAGTTTGTCTAATGAAAGTACCCTATTTCAATATTTTTAGAACTGAATTATCAGTTGAGCGATTAATTTAATTAAATCTCGATTCAATTCGCGTGGCGCCGTCTGGTAGTGAATTCGAGAAAAAGTTGATTTCAAGATTCTATAATAATTATAATGACGAATTATAAATTAAAGACTAAAAAGTAGAAAATATTTGAACAAAAAGAAAATCTACTGTTTAGTACACTAATAAAAGTGTGTTGTTTTAAAAATGTTAAATTTATTTGTTCTGAAAAGGTTCAAATAAACGAAATATTAAGCCAACAAATCAATTAATCAATATTCTAGAAGTGTCTTGACTGGAGGAGGAAGAAAAAGAGAGAACCCAACTGAAAGTTTTTGAACGTAGGTAATTAAGATTACTTACAAAGAATGAAGAAATACATCCTCGTCAATGGAAATTTAAAAACAAAAAATTTTCTAAATCGTTAAATTTAGCATAAAACATGATAAAATATTGCAATATAATTTTCAATTATTATTTTATAATACTGAGAACAACAGTTGAAAGAGACTAAGTGAAAGAATAAATAAATAAAACAGAAACGAAAATTATTGAAAAAAGGGGGACATTTTTTGCTGCATCTGTATTTTTCGTAACAATAATACTACATGTAATTTAAAATCTTTTTTCCCCTTTATTAATCTCTCAGGATTGTTGATCTGCGTTTCTATATATAACTGCAATTATTAGAGAAAAGTAATCATGATAATGAAGGACAGTCAACTCTTTCAACATTTATTAGTTATATGCATCATACTAAGGACAAAAAAAAAAAGAGGACAAAGCTCTAAAACCTTCTTTGAATACCTAAAATTTATATATCGTATATACAATCTCGATGTCCTCTTGGTTACAACTTAATAGAACTCTGGACATCTGTCTGAAGAAATTTCGCTTTAAATAAAAGCTGAAATTTCGATATCCTGAATAAAATGACGAACATTTCTTTCAACTCTTTCTTATATTTACAGGAAAAAAAAACAGATGAGGCGATTAGTGACATCATTCAAACTGAATTTTCTGCTCTTATATTTTCTCGTATATAAAGTAAATTTTTGAAAATGAGGTTCTGCAAAGAGAAAATATTATAATTTTCAAAAATTCGATCCAACATTTTGAATGAATCTTTCCGTTTTATGCGTACCTGAATCCCCCCCCCCGGTTTTTTTTTTTTACTTTGTTTGTCCATGTGATCAGGCACGGGGACATGGGGCGGCGTTCTGTCCATGTGATCCTTCAGGTCCATTCAAAGCGCTTAGGGCGAGTCACAATGACTCTAGCACGGGCATGGATTGATGTTGTGTCCGTGTGGTCCACAATCCCGTACCACGCAACTGTTCAATAACCTTATCGATTGTAGGCTCAGGGGTATGGAGCGGCGCTCTCATCATGTGTGAACACAGTAAGTCAAAAACACAATAAGCTAGACTGTTGAAATTTGGTAAGTAGTCTTTCCACCAAAACTGTAGATCCGTATAAAATTTTGGACCAACTCCGTCAAAGGGTCCATCCTATTTGTTTATCTGTCTGTCCGTGTGAAGATGAACAAAATAACACAAAGCCACAGACAAATTTGTAGATCAATAATATATGAGTAATAATGTAAAGTGAGGCGAGTGCTCTTTCTTGGATAGAAGGAAAAACGAGGTCCTTTGTTATAAAAAATTATTGACACAGCGATAACAGGCTTTAAGTCCAGGTCATGGCTCTTTATTTATCCCCAACGTCGAAAAGAAAGTACCATCGAAAAAAATATACATATTAACGAAAAATCAAATTTTTAACAAGTTGCTCTGTTGACTCAGAATATTGTCTTCAGAAAATGCAGCTGTAGAAAAAAGGCAATTGATTGATTTCATTTTCTATTATTAAATTTTTAAGAATTTGATTTCGGAGGCTCGCGGGTTCGAGACCTGATTCCACGGAATATCCACCATGTATACCGGCCTAGTGCACTCCAAATTTGTCGAGGGTTTAGCATCCTCTCTTTTGGTAAAGTGTTGTCCTTGTCATCTGACTATGGTTCAAAATTACGAGGTCCGTCCCAGCTAGCTTTAGTGTAGCTGCCAAATGGTACGTTGATCTAATTAAATTAAACTAAAGCTAAATAAAAATTAGATTTTTTTGCGATGCTCCCATTCGTTGCAATTTAGTGCCTTATATAAAAATTTATAACGCCATTATGGCATGTTTTGTAATTGATTTTTGTATAATTTTGCAGTTTTTGTTACTTTTATATGCAATAAGTTTAATAGAAGAGTTGTATCAGTTTTATTTCAGCCTAAATATTTGTCTATATAATTTTTAAAGTATGGATAATTTTAATATTAGTTGTTTTCAATAAGTTGGTTTAAATACAAATGACAGTGAGGATATTTCTAACAATCTTCTATATAAAGCTTAAGATATATAAATATAAAACATGACTAGAATAAAACTAAAAGTACGTAAAAGTAAGCTTTGAAAGATGCATAACACCCTTTGATTTTGGAAGAGTTAGGCTTCTATTCTTTTTTTGCAATTCTGTAATTTTTATGATAAATGAAATCAAGTTCTAGCTAAGCTTAATGGAACAATTACTCAAGACTAAAATGTCATTAAGTGTACTGAATTAAGAGATGCATTCTATCTTACGCTGACTGAGCAATCTGGCATTTCACAAAAAAGGGTCATCGTTTTATGTCTCACGTGCCAGGTGCATTACAAAACAACGCCGTTTTTTAAAACAAAACGGATCTTTCAATTAGCCTACGTCATAATGCAGAAAAAATACTTTCATTTTAGAAGGATGAGGTACAATAATAATTAAAACACCTTTAATATGATAGACATCAATATTTTTATGAATTCTTTAAAATTTATCATAGGTAAAGAAAAAATCGAAATAAACTTTCCGTTTCGACATAGGCCCAACAATAGTGTCTATCTCTAGGTTTCTTGAGAGTCGTCACTTTCCCGTTGTTAACGTGGAAAAAGTGACGTCTCCATAACCCAACCGGGGGTACCAGAATACACCCGTAAATTACCTTTCGCCTGATGTGTCAGTATTATGATTGCATTCTAATATTTTCATAAAATTTTAAAAAATGTTAATTTGAGGATGCACAGAACAGTATCGTTATTGAACATTTCCATTTTTATTTTAACCTAGCACATTCGCTGCCCCTCTTCACACCTGAGATTCGAACCATCTATCTAATGAGATGACCCCTTCACTGCCATCTCCTCACTACAGTAGAGAAGGGGTCATCTCATTAGATAATAGCGAGGTGCCCTACATACGTATTGAGATGTTCTACCTGTTGAAATTGTATTTTTTATCATTGTAATTGTATCATTTTTATTGTAATTGTTTTATTATCATTGATATTTTGTAAAACCACCACCACTAGATGGCGGTGCGGATCTTTGTTCCGTTAGAGTGTTGTTTCTTAAAACTAAACAATGCACAATTAAGTATTCTAGCTTTAATAGGGAATTGTTGACTATTTATGAATCGGTTAAACATTTTCGTCATTTTCTTGAGGCAAAAGAATGCACAATATACACAGATCACAAACCAATAACTTTCGCGATTCGAAAGAGAACAGATACGTATACAAACCGGCAAAGTTGTTGGTTATCATTTATTTCAGAATTTACGACCGATATTGTATTCTTACATGGAAATGCAAATGATGCAGCAGATGTTCTTTCTCGCATTACTGAAATTAAATTTCCTAATTCATTAGACTATGTGAAGTTAAGTGCTGAACAGAAAGCCGATTTAGAACTTAAGGCGATATTGGAAGATCAAGAATATAATTTAGATTTAAAGTTACTTACAATGCCTGAAACCACAACTGAAATTTATTGCGACATTTTTACAGGAAAAGCACGTCCATTTTTAACTAAAGATTTTCGCAAACAAGTTTTTTTTAATATACATAATTTAACACACCCAGGGACAAAAGGCTCCATTAAGCTTATTAAGCATAGATTTGTCTGGCCTTCAATGACTACAGGTATCAAAACATGGGTTAAAGAATGTTTAAATTGCCAAAGTTCAAAGGTCTTTAAACATAGCTAGGTTCGCACATATCCATATAGATTTTATAGGACCTTTTGCCAAATCTGATGGTAAGAATTACTGCTTAACAGTAATTGATAGGGCAACGCGATGCCCAGAAGCATACCCTATTAGTGATATGACTGCACAAACGGTTGCTACGACATTGATGTCAGAATGGATAGCACGATTTGGTTGTCCTGAATGCATAACGACTGGTCAACGGCGTCAGTTCGAATCTGAACTGTTTCGCCAAATTGCCCGCTTATTAGGTGCTTAAAAGCTGCAAACTTCACCATATCATCCTCAGTCGAATGGCCTCGTCGAGAATTGGCATCGACCATTGAAATGTGCCTTAAACGCTCGACGAACGGAGAAGTGGAACCGAGGTTCTGCCCACAATACTTCTGGGATTTCGTGCAGCTATTAGAGCCGATAGCAACGTTTCACCTGCCGAACTTGTCTATGGTACGACGCTTCGACTACCTAGTGATTTTCTCGATTAGCACTCAGTCATAATGAGTCCAGAAGAGGTAGTAAAAAAGCTTAGTGACATGTTTCACAATTTTACTCCTGTGCCAACAAAATCACATTATATTGTGAAACCATTCGTGGCACAAGGCTTAAAAACTTGTTCCCACGTTTTTGTCAGACGCGGTGGTGTACGGAAAGGACTTCAGCCACCTTACGATGGACCTTATGCAATTGTGAAGCACGGTGACAAGTTGTATAAAGTGAACATTAAAGGAAAGCTTGTCAATATTTCTATCGATAGACTGAAGCCAGCATTTTTTGCTGCTGACAGTGATATTACAATTCTTTTTGGGAAGGATATTGGTGATAGTCATACGGTATTGCCATATAAGACGAAATCTGAGCAAACTGCTCGCTTCCCAACTAGATTTTAGCCGTATGTAATGATAATGCATGCGCAGTTCTTGTAAACCACATCATCGTTGCTGGGAGGGGAGGGAGGGGGGGGGTACTGAGATGCCCTACCTGTTGAAATTGTATTTTTTCTCATTGTAATTGTATCATTTTTATCGGAATTGTTTTATTATCATTGATATTTTGTAAAACAATCGACCACTAGATGGCGGTGCGGATCTTTGTTCCGTGATATTTTTTTTAGACAGAATGCGTGTGAGAACACGAACGATGATGTTGTTGTTCGTAGAGTGGTTTTATTTATTTGCAACCCGCTCCGGCCCAACCTACCCAGGAGGGTGTAAGGCCTTCCACAGGCCGGAGGGGAAACATTCGTAGAGTGGTTGTGAATAAATATAATTTAGTTTTTTACGACATGGAGTCGGGTTTGTGCTGCGAATTATGATACACATAGTCATTTGAGATGACACGCCACAAACCCAATAGGTTCTGGGCACGCCAGCGCGCCCGTGGCAGTGAATATGTTAAGCCAGAATACTGCTTTCGTCCCTTTGGTTCCTTTTATAAGTAATTTGAACTCGTTTGGTGCTACACTGCCTATTTCTTTAATATTAGAATATACTCAAATAATCGGATATATTATCTCGCATCAGCATTTCCTGGAAAACGTGTCTGGATTGTCTTTTTATTTAAATAATTCAGCTTGTTTAAATGTCATCATCATTCATGTACTTAAATGCAGTGTTTCTTTAGCTTTTGAAATTGGCTTTTATTTATTAGAAATGTGATAAGTTACTATTTAATTTGCAATTGCTTTTATTGTACTCGCCCTTTTAGAATATGAAAATTTTATTTAGTTACGCATGATCTTGCTGCTCTTGCGATGCAATAAGAAACAATTGATACATATATTTCGCGTTGTTAAATGTTTCTTTCGATGACCCTTTTACTTCCATATCACTTCTTTTCCTGGAAATTTTAATATCGTACATGCGCATATTACATTAAATACTATACGTGCAACATCACTTAAATATTTTAGTCCATATAAAAGGGACTCTGAAAAAAACTCATAGTCTTGTTATTTCATATACGTTTCGCAATTTAGTGTGTAATTTAATCGTTATTAAGGGCGGTTTTTAATATTTTTCTGACAATATGTATTTTTAAACATTTTTAAAATCCCGAATAAAGAAAATCAAATATACAATTGAGTATAAAACCCTATGACTTGCATAATTCTTTTAAAGAAAATCTAGAAAACAGAAAAAGTTCGCTCTTGTTCAGTTAAAGAAATTTCTCTGTTATTTTTATTAAGCAGAATTTCATTAGAATAGGATTTCACTTAAAATATATTCTTTCCATGAATATGAGCTACAATAACTCTGAAAGTTTGAGTGGAATATATACAGTTTAAGTTAAGATAAATTGGTGTTTAAAACTTAATAAGGCAGCTGCATTTATCAGTTTTTTGCAGTGAATTTTATTTATTCAAAGTGTGGTTGTTCTGCAAAATTTTTTAATGTGGCGTCAGCACATTTGCAGACAAAAGTTGCTTATAAAAATTCCAGATGGTGTACGTTATCAAAAAGCATGGTTTTATCAAAACCTTCTCCCTAGGAAGAGACATAACTTATCGTAAAAGTAATAAAAAAAGTTAACCGACCAACCTAACTGATAATGTATTATTAATCAAATAAAATTGTTATTTTATATATTAAAAATCAAATTAATATAATTGTGAACAAAATATGGTAGATGAACGAGAAGTAATTAGTTATAGCCTTTTTTATTCAACAGAAAAAAAACATAAATAATTTTATCTGTTTTAGTGAACAAACTTCCATTTTTGAAATACATGTAACCGAGATTAAACTTCCAGCAAATGCTATTTTCAGAATTTCTTATCAAAATCCTTGCCATTCACTATACATAGACTTTCCAAATCCGTGACACTGGAAATAGAATTAAGTTATAGAATACAAAAAGGACTTTTGAGCATAATATTTCATCTTATCCAATTCGTTGTTGTTTCGAATTTGTTTAAAAGTATGACAAATTTCGATTAAAATCAAGGAGGAAAGGAATTTATTTTTCATTTATATTTTAAAATGAAATTAAAAGTCTTAATCTTGTTTGACGGCTGTACCATGATAAGAAGGAAAAGACATCGAATACACTCAGCAAAAATGAAAAGAAGAATCCAGAGAAACTTCCATAAGCATATTTTTTCCCCTCCCACATTATAGGGGGAAAAAACACCTTTAAAAAACATCTCACACACAAATTATAAATGTAAATTTACAATTTTAAAAGATGTTAAAAATTTTAGGATTGAAGGCTAAGGAAATAAGGCTATCACCCCTGTTATTAGAGTTTGTTTTAAGACATGAAACGACTTCCTTGTCGAAAGCTGAAATTCTGGTTGTATTCCACCTGAAACTCCCTTTTAGCATTTGGTGCTTTATCTTTTATGAAAACTTTCTTCTTCTTTTCCCCGTCACTCCGCATGTTGCGAAAGAAAAGAAGTCACGATTTCTCGCAGGTGTGATGAGAAACTGTGTCACTAAAAAAGTAATAACAAAAGAATTGATTATTGCGTCTAGACGTGGCTATTCGAGTAAGAATGCTGCCAGCGCACTTTTTGAAAATCAATATTCAACTGATATGCTAACCACTGTTTTTTTCTGTTTATTATTAAAGTGGTATGTAAATTTTGAGTTCTGGTTAATGAGTGTTATATGTTCGATTTAAAATGTGACAGATGAATAGAGCATTTGTTAACAAATAATGTACGCACGAGATATAACAAGAAGAACGTATTTTAACATACAGACGATTTTTATAGGATTCGATATAGAAACCATATTTTCGCAACTTCAGTCCGGTACGATGGTTATGGCTAACGAAAGTTCGACAAAATCCAAAAAAAAAATATGTTAACAAATTTTTAAAATGTATAAATAATGAAATGGTAAATTATTAAAAAAATTTTAAAGTCAAAAAGAGAAAAAGAAGCACAAATAATATATTTTCTGTTACTTTCACTATTTTTTTCTTTAGGCTGATTAATCCACATAAGACATATTTGGGTGATATTGAAAAGTCGGTGAGAGGAATTCTTCAGAAGCTTACTTTTATAACATTTAAATCCAGTTTAACATTTTTTTTAAAATGCATACTATTTACTAGCAAGTAAAAAACGGGAATATTAGAGAGATTTAATTCCAGTTCCGGACATTTTTTCAATACCAAGCAATGAATTGACAAATGGAACTGTATTGGCTAATACGCGACATCTGGTCACTTTTAACGCACGCAGAAGTTGGAAAGGAAAATTCAATTTTTAAAAAAAATCAACTTATTAAAAAAATTAAGTTTAGTTTGTCCATTTTAATATGAGCTATTTACTTATAAGTAAAATTCGTGAGAATCCGGGACATTTCAATGAAATATGGGAAAAATCCGGAACAAACAGTCTAAATTCGGAACTTTCCCGGGCAGAGGGGGTGCCAGCTCAGGTGTCGTCCTCTTCATCCGACCGCGGTTAAAAATTGGCAGGTCCGTACCAAAATAGCCCTCGTGTTGCTTCAAAACTGGACGTTAATATAACTAAATTTTAAACTTAAAAATCATTTTAGATTTAATACTATATAAACTTCTTTTGAATTGTCAGCTGGTTACCTTATGCCCCTAACCCCTATACTTATTGCATAAAAGTTTACAAGTTTAGTTAAATTTCACAAGTAATGGTTATGAAAAGCTTTATTTAATAAATTGTCTGAAATAATCATTTATGCGTAATTAATCAAACTGAAAATTTAACTTATTTCTACGGAAATGCATATTTCAGTCGAGACTTTCGAACAAAACCTTTGTAATTATTGTCTGATGTTCATATATTTGACTTCGTATAAATGATAATTTAAATTATTTCTAATCTAAAAGAATATGAAATTTTGCATGTCTCTTCGTTTGTTCATTCTAAAAGTAATTCTGGTAATTTTAGAATAATTACATGTGTATGTAATTTGCATGTATTATAATTTATTAATTAGACTCATTACTAAAATTTTCATCCACCTAAGAAAACCGTGGACAAATAAATTAAAATCTTGTCAGTTGGGTAATTATTTACACGATTCTTGAAAGTATTTGGTACAGTCGTCAACGAAATGAATGGGACACCTCTGTAATTCTGGTATTATCGCATTTTCACAAAACTAGCACCAATGTTAATGACTCAAGAGGACAGGTTTATTCAGATAAAAAAACTGATTAACCGATTTAATTAACAACTATCTCGGTATTTTCCCATTACGCCTATCAATTTTTTTCGCTGAATCGACTTCATGAAATTAGCCTCTCCATAAATTTTTATACAGTTGTGATGATAATTTCGAGAGTTATAGGGTTTTGAAAAATGGCGTTTCCCATGTTAAATGAATTTTAGGAACTTTTGACCTATATCTCGGAAAGTATTATATATTTTGTTTCACTCTCTAAAGAACACTAATTTTTTACATTAAGTCATGAAAAAAATCATTAATAAAAAAATTAACTATTTTTAATTTTTTTATATGATATAATGAAAGTGAATTGTAGCATAGTGGAATTTTTTAAATGAGAGCTGGACGTTATATTGCCGGTATACAAAAGAACAAGTGCATATATATAATAGTTTCCGAGTTTTTTGAGTGACTGTATATTATTTGCATTTATCGGTCTATTTTTCATGAAAACGATCTTCATGAAAATTAAACCGATAAATGCAAATAATTCTACAATCCCTCAAGAGGACGTGCATGTCAACAATGGGAATTTGCAGTTTTTCGTAATATTTCGGAGACTTATGTATATATACTTCATTTTGTGGATACCGGCATTATAACGTCTCAGCCTTTCTCTCATTTAAAATTCACTATCTATCACTTTTTTTTACAGTCATAAAATTAAAATAGTTAAATAATGATTTTCATGATAATGTAAAATTAGTGTTCTATAGTGAGTGAAAAGATGAAAGAAATACTATAATACTTTCCGAGGTCAAAGTTCTAAATCATTAACATAGGCTGCCATTTACAAACCTATAACTCTCGAGTATCATCTGTATAAAAATTTATGGAGAACTAATTTCATGGAGTCGATTCTGCAGAAAAATAGAAAAAATTCCGAGATAGCTATTAATAATTGCTCAGTTGATGGTTTTCTGAATAAACCTGTCTCTTAACCATAACTTTATGCACAACTGTAAGATGCGTTGTACCGAATACAGAGGTGCTCCTTCATTTCGTTGACATTTCTGAAAAATTTTGCATTTTGGTCTCAGGTACTAAATTTCAAAATAAATATCAAATTTCATGTGCATAAAACATTTCTTTATAAATCTTGGACGGAGAGCATTTAAAATCTTTTATATCTCTACGATTCACACTCCACATAAACTTGCTTTCTCTAATGTCGTCATCGTTTTGCGTTTTTTTCGTGTCAACCTATCAGTGTCATTGACTGTCAGAAAGGGAGGTTGGTGCGGTTGTCCCGAGGGTGGAATAAAGGCTAGGTGCTCTGAGGGTGTGGTTGGAAAAGGACCTTGAAATAAATTTATTACTCTTATTTTTAAATGTGCAATGATTGTCATTCTAGGTACTCCCAAATTCTTTTCAACTAACCGATGCAAAAGTTAGTCAAGTTAAACTGGTGTTTGTCAATTCCAGATGATAAGCTATTCACTTTCCAGGGCTTGAACTGAAAAAAACTCCTAATAAAGAGAACATTTTCTCTTGAAGATGTTCATTTCAATGATGAAGAATGAATTTCACCTTCATTTTCAATGATTATCAGATAGTTCAGCAGTCATTAATAGTAATGGAATCAGTGAGATAAAACCAACGTATTTCCCAATAAGTTTCAGAGAATCGTCCTGTCGGAATGGGAAATCAATCTCCCCATTTAAATCTATTTTCCTCTCATACTCTGGAAAGCATTGTATTAAGCCCTCAGCCTTGCATTAAGATTCATTTGAGGACGCTTTTCAGATGCCCCTGTTTTATCATTATCAGGTCACTGAAATATGTTCCTCAACATAAGAAATCTTGCCGAATGATGAAAGACCTTAATGCTTTTTGAATTACGTTAACGAGGGAAGTTCACTATATACAAAAGTAAAAAAAGCCTTTGAGAATGAAATTTATTCCAAATTCCAACCCAGCACGGCGAAGAAATAAACATTGACACATTTTTGTATGCTAAGTTTAAAATAAACAATTTTATCTTTACATAGTTGTTTGAAAACAATTTTTCTTCTGGGGAAGACACAGCTCTGGCTAACAAACTGGTTTTATTTTTGAAAAGTTTTTATAGATGTAATGTTCTATTTGTAGATTTTCTGTTGCATAGAACATAATCTCTCTACGATTTCAAGCTATTGAGTTTGAGAATGAAAATGAGATTACAGAAATTTCATAAAATTTCAAATTTTTCATATTCTAAAGTTTAGTGGTACATTCATAGTTTATTAAATAAAATGACAACACTATAATCTCGCTATCTTCATTAATTTTCATAGTCATATTTTTAATTGCTAAAACATTAATTCCTTTTTTATTCAGCATAAGCAGCGAGGGGCTTATAAGTGTTCTTTCTCAATTGTTATCTTTCGCAAGCGACATGCGATTACTGAAATATTTCGTAATTACACAATAAAAATAAGGAATCCAATTCTTGAAGCATATTTTCTTTTGTGCGTCTGAGAAAGATTGCTATACAAGCCTAATTCAATTACATCTGTATCCACAATTTTAAAGTAAAGAAAAAATTAAAATAAATATTATGTTTAAATATTTATCTCCAGCAACTGACTTTAGTTTGATTAAATGTATATTGAAATATTTGTTAGTTTAAAATATGTTCTTAAACTCAATGTTCGATTTTTTTCAATTCTACATCATAAGTCAAGAGAGTTCAGTGTTTTATTGAAAAGATTGCCTAAATTTAGGAAAAAAAATATATTTAGTATGATTCAGTTTCAGCATTAAACTGGTTTTTCTATCATTTTACAAAAGTTATTAAAATAATAATGAAGCATTGTAACAATGAAGCATTGAATAAAGTGTTTTGTAGTATTTTATGTAAATCAATCAAAAATTTTAAAAAAAAAAGGAGATTACTAAATTAAAGATAAACATATTTTTTTTATTGTGAAATGAAACATCTTTGTTTTGTAGGCTAATGTATGGGAATGTTGATTTTATTTCTCATCAGACATTATAAATGACTTCTATTATAAAATTAGTTTACACTACAATTTGTTTATAAACAGTGATAGTTGGCTTTCAAGGCACTGTGCACGAATTTTTTGTACAATTCATGAGTATTTCAAAAAATTAAAAGTAATTTCTTAATGTTCAGAACTAATATATCATTTAATTTTTCTAATTTCATTAGAGTATCATGTGCAGTAACTAATGAAACGTTATTGAATTTATGCGATTGTAATTCAAAATCTGCGGAATTCTTGAAATCAAGTTCATGCATTCATAGACAGTTCTCTGAGACTTTTAAAAGATTGAGAAACTTTAAATGTATGAAAAAACATTTTTAACAGCATAGATAACTAAAAAATTAATCTGCTGTCATATCTTTGTTATTATGAAATGATCTAGTAAAAGTTTGAAATGTCTGAATTTAGTATCAACTGCGTTTAAACTGTTTTGTGTTAATTTTGGGACACTTTCCTTTCTTACATTAACACATCTAATAAATTATGAAAAATTTTAAAAAGGGATATAAAATGTTTAAGACTAGAAATTCTTCAAGTGAAAATGGGTAAAAATATCAAAAGACTAGAAGATTTACACCGTCTAAGCAGTCTTACACAAACCATATCCTCAGAACTGATTGTCACAGATTTACTCACGAAGATGTAATACAAAATCTCTTCACATTAGTGTTAAGAAATAAATGATAAACAGGGGCGTTGTACAGGGCAGACCCGCTGGACCTAGAGCTGAAATGTAGCACAAATAAACTTTGGAGAATGGGAATGTACATCCCTGAGCCCTTTTTCAAATTTTAATTAAATTAAAAATTAAGAAGCTATTTGACGTTTTTCTCAATAACTCAATCATACAGAAAAATCACTTTTACGCCATCTGAAAGTACAAAAAATTATCTTTTCAATGATATCAAACAAGTTGTTCTACAATGTTTTCTCTAATTTTTATAGATTTAAAAAATATTTTTTGGCATAATTTATAAACTTTTCATATTGCAAAGCAATTCAAATCTTTTCATTTGAAACAAATATTTAATTGCATGTTTTTCTTTCCATTTGAAATTTCAGAGTATACTGTGTGTAACATTGTTCTGTTTCATTCATGTTTCAGTGCTTTCAGCGTATTAGTCCCACCAGCGTTACCGAAATTTGGGATATTCTAATGTAGATATATCAGTTTTATTATATAAATATTTGATAATAAATATCATATTTTCTTATTTTAATAATTTATGACTTTATTATATTTCAGTATTCAGTATAAAACTAATATTCATTCTGAGCTTTATATTTCATTGAATGCTGTAGAAATCAATAGTTTTCATTCAATAGTAATACCCAAAGTAATTAATTAAATTCGTTTTTTAATCTACTAACCTTTTAAGATTTTTCGATATTACTAATGTAATATTTATGCGGAATTTCAGTTATAAATTTAAAATTACTCAGTTCAACATCACTTCATTATCAATAAAATACTTATTAGGGTTGCTTTTAGAGGACACCAAAATATTTCAGCTTTAGGGCTCCAGAAAAACTAATACGTCTAAACTGTGCTCGAAACCGAAGACAGTATTTATTCTGCTTACGGACATCAATCATCTACATACTCAATTAATCAGTTATTTAATTACTTTCAACAGTACTAATCTGTGAATTAAGGCACTAAGAAAATTGTCTGGATGTGCGCCATGTGGAAATGCCAACCCAGTGATGAAAAATCTCAATCCACCAATAAAAGGTTGAGATATTCAGTATCAAACGGAACTATGACAGTCATTCAGTGCTGTTAATCCTTGAAATGTTTATTACCGCAACAAACATTGCCAGTTTTTCTTTAATACATTAGCTGAATAGAACAGGTTGTAAATTTTATCACAACTTTTTTGGTAGGCATATTATTCCAACTCACGTTTTCCACCACTTCTCCACTTCTAAAGATTTAATAAAGCGGTAGAAACAGCTTTCTAAATACTTTATTATCTCAAGTTTCTTCATTATTTTCGGGTCTCATACATTTTGTTAAACATTTCAGGGATGGAAATATGCCAGATATGGGCTTTGATAAATTCACATTCATGTGTTCCCTTGGTGCGATGTACCACATATACTAAAGGTTTGTAGAAAATTTACTGTTAGAGAAAAGAATTCTTGCACGTTATTAACAGTTTATCAGAGAAAGCGCATAGCTTCATCTAATACTGAAGGTTTTCTCATTTTAAAGTTCATGAAATTCTGAATATGTTAAGTCAATTTTAAAACATTTTAAGAGTTTCATGAACTTTCGTGAGAAGAGTTTCCGGTATTTATTCCGCCGAAACTTTTTACCGACTTAAAATAATGTTACATGTCCTCTCTTTTTCCGTCTCTTTCACACACACAATAAATACTGAAACTCTTCTCGTTGTTCAAATTTAATGAAACTCTTAATATTGTTAAAATATCAATTTAAAAATATAAAGAGTTTAATAATAAAACAATTATAAAGACACGATAATTAAGTGCTTAAATGCTGGACATTTTATGTATGATGGACAGCACGCAGTTTTCCGAAGAATACGATCACCAAAGAGCACAACATGGTGCACGATATTTTACGGTATTGTACAGTATTATACAGTATTACAAATATGATACGATATCATAACAGTATTATATAATATCTGCTTACTGGGGTAGTAAGATAGTTGCGACGGATTCGAAAAATATTTAGACAACAAATGAATTTACTGTAGCCAAAGGTTCAAAGATCAAATTGAATTTGAACTGAATTTCTGGGCATTAATTTTAACATGTTGCAAATCTGAAACCGTAGACATTGTTATTACTTGTTATACGAAACTGGCCATTCAGATTTAATCTTGGCTGCATTACTTTTTCTTCAGTCTTACTTTGAAGGTATTATCAGTTTTGAACTTTCTTTTTGGTCCACAATTTTACTTGTATTATTAAAATTTTATACATCTTGTGCACTTCTGTTATTCACGACACTGCTCCGTTATAAAGCTCTCGCATTTTTGCCTTATTGAACCGTGAGAATGCATAACATTTGCGCTCTTTTCAATTTGGATATTTGGATATCTCCAAGCATAGATATGCTGAATTAAATATTTTTCTCTCACAAAATATACTTTTTTAGATCTGAAAGGGTAAAATAAATTGAATGAGTGTTGGGTTATGTTAGGAATTTTATTTCATCTCCCAGATACAGATAAAAGTGCTTCTGATTTTCTTTTTAGACTGCTTTTTTACTCAGAATATTTTGTGTTTCGTATATACGCCATTGTATCTTAAAACTTGGCAATATTTTTTAAAGTTTCAGCTCCACCTCTGTCATTCAATTCTTTAGCCCTTTATTTCCCGACGTACTATTTTAGTACGTTTTACTTTTAGTACTACTTTAATCATGCTTATATCTTCGAAATTTGACCTTTTTTCCTGACAATATTCACATGAACACGAAGAATGTAGTTCCGACAGCTAGCAGTAGATGGCAGATGAAGACAAAAATTTTTTTTAAATTATTACTCAAATTAATTAAATTATTTTATTTAATTAAAAACGTTTCTTCCTCTTTCCTGGGGTTATTCGTTATTAAAACGTGTCTAATGATGCCAAAATAAAATTGAAAAGTTGTTGGTAATTTAATTCTGTAAATAAAGGGTTAAATATATTATTTCACATTTTTGGTTAAATTAAGCTGAAATTCTTATTTTTGCAACCTAATTTCAATTGTTTCTCACTTCCATCGTTACGTAAACAACGAAAATTAATTTCCATGTCTTTTTCAGTTCTGAACACACAAGATTAATTCAAACATTTTCGTTAATAATAATAATTCACGAAGTCGATAAAAATCAATCGCATTAGTTTTAATGAATAAATTTCGTCTCATGGAAAACAAAGTTGTACCAATATTGCGAACTTATTGTTTAGATATTTTGAAATGCTTAGATGTTCTATAAAAACTTAGGCATTTTAGGACTTTTTAGGAAAATTTAGGCATTTTACTTCTAAGAGATAGTAAAGTAAAGGCAATTAATAAAATGAGTAATCTCTGCATCTGTTTCTTTTTTATTTTTTTCCATTTTGTTTTATTTTCTATGTTGTTCTGTCCAGTGTATGTTTCTTTTTTCATTATTATTTGTTTTTGTCCTTTCTAAAAAAATAAATTCACTTCCCTCCATCCAAACCGGAAAGGAGCAAATGGCTCTGAACACGGGTATGCAGGTGGTGTAATGTAATGCATGTGTTTCTAATGGAAGTGCCATTATCTAAAATTATAAAATTTAACATGTGTGTTTTCTTAAAAAATAAATATTAATATAATTATAAATATAGCTTAGTGCATATATTCAGGAAGCTCTGGCCCAGTAAATGATAAATCACATACCAAAGGATTCAATGCGATATACTTATAAAGTGCGGTTCAAAATAAATTAATGTGTGTTTGTCAAAATCTCATGACACACTTGGAGAATTGATTTAATAATTTAAAAATGAAAATTTAGGCATAAGATTTGCTTGTGTTATTCATTATAGGTGATGCATAAAGAAAGAGAAAAGTAAATGTACAAAATTTTCATGTCTAAAAAAATTATTGTGTATGTTTGTCTTTTTATTTATACTAAAATCTAAAGTTGTGCGAGTTCAGAACTATGTGTCATTTATTCAATTGGATTTTAATTTAAAGAATATCTTACTTTCAATTAGTACGTAATCCCATTTTAGACTCAAAATTTATTAATGTTGTTTTATTAATATTTTCCATTCATACACAGTGCTGATTTTATAATCTCGCCAATAGCAAGCATATATTCTCTCCATTATTAGTCATTATAAATCAAGAATTCTATGTAATGAAAATTTTAATTCAATATCTATCAATATTTAATGTAATGACAATGATGGACAGTAAAATTATATGTCAACTTAACTAGATCTTAAAAAAAAGCAAAATAAAAGAAGACAGATAGGTATGAAGCTAAGCCAGGGAAGAATAAAATGCAAATTTTCAGCAAAATCAATTTTAAGCAATATAATATCAATAAAAACATTAAAAATAAGTCCCTTTTGTAGATAAAACCCCTTTTTATCCGTTTTAAAAATAAATGACACCTACCGCTGACGGGACAAATCCATTTTTTAGGGATGTGGAATCCTTCTCTTTAATCCCACTGATAGCAACAGAACTCACATCGGCCCACATTGAAAGTCTTCTGTCCATATTTTTCTTTTCCAAGGGGTTTTATAACCTTCCTATTGTTTGGCAAGATACACCGGATGTTGTTTTTCTATATAGACCAACAGTTAGACAGTAGAAATAGCAGTCACTTTGTTCTATTCCCCCAAGAAAAAGTTAACAAAAAATTTCACCAACTCCCAACTTTTTGGCTTTGCAGTGTAGATTTAGGGTTGGCTTAAAATACAACGTGCGCCGAGGCGCCAATGACTCTTACTTTGAAACATCAACGTGCGTGCCTTAGAAATGGCTTTCTTCATTAAAAAGAGGTGATAAACAACTGTTTTGGGAGTCCTTGCTGGAGAGAAAAATTAGTCCGTGTTTTCTATAAAATTCAACTGATGCCCCTCAAAATATTTGTCCCTTTGTTTCTGATCTAAAGAAAGCTTATGTTAAGAAGTTCCTTAGACTAAAAAAAGGTCTTTGTTTCGAAGTACATTTTGCATAACTAATTGCCAAAAAAAAAAAAAAAAAACCATCCGACTGAGTTCAGCATTTCAAAAAAGTATTGAATTCGAGTTCAGTGTTAACATGATGCATTTTTTTATCAAAGTATACACGATGAAAAAATACGTGAGTTTTGGATTTACACGAAAATGTAGTTTACTTTTCAGACTAACAGATTATTTAAAATAAAAGCCCCCATAAATTCCGTAAAAATCAATTCTTTCCAAAAGCTAAACAGTTTTTTTCCTATGTCCTATCAGATTTTAACTGTATTTCAAATGTCAAGCGTAAAAAGCGATATTTCATGCAACGCCATTAAATATTATCTGGACTAAAGTTAATGTGAGTACTGGCAAGAGTTTATTGGACATTTTAGCACAAAATTTAATGACTACGTAAAATTAGAGATAAAAACAATTAGTTTGTCCAATCCTAGCTTTCATTTTTGCAATTTCTATTTAAATGCTGAAGAGTCCTTTTTAAAGAATTATTTTCCTTTAGATTAAAAATAGTACTCCGATATTTTAGTTTCAGAATAAAGAGAAAGTCAATTGAGTTGAGAGCTGAAGTCTAAAGAATGCAGCATTACGTTTGATGAGTCACATTCTGTCTTAACTGTTGAGTTCAGCTGAGCAAGGTTGCTTTGGTATTTGCCGCCATTTCTCTGCACCAGTGCGATCACAACATTCCTCTATCAATCTTTGTTCTGCGAGCTGTTGAAAAGGATTTGAATACAAATTTAACAAGGACGTATACATTACTGTCTCTCTTTCTATATATATGTTACCAACAGTGTGTGGAATTCAGACATTTTAGAGAATGCTGAGGCTAAGTATGAAATTCTTACACAATGCCTAGATGTTCTCGATAATGCCTTATGGAAGTATGCTAAAATATTAAATAAAACAGACGTTTCATTTAATAGTTTAACATTCTTTCGACTACAGACATGCTACTGAATTCTCAAATTTTACACGGTGCCTGAAATATATCTTACACACTCTTTATTATTAAATTTAATGTTTTTAAATGAACGTCATGATATTTTTTATGGAATTTTTTTAAAAATGAAGTAGTTCTTCATATGTTTTGAGTGTTTACAGTGATTTCAGAAAGAGTTACCATGTATAAGGATATTATTAATGTGTAATTCTCTGAGTAGATTTTGTCTTTTAATATATTTGTATCATTCAGGCTAACAAATATTATATGCTTCTACTGATTTTGAATAAACTTATCACAGTTCTAGCTTAAATTCTAGTATCAGCCATTTTATTCTAGAAATATTTTTTCCAGACACTTTAAATTCCTACTTTTATACATTTTTATAACCGTCTTAATATATAAATTTGATTATTTTTAAATAAATGTCGTGATATTTATTATAGAATCTAGGAAACTCTGACACGGTTTTCTTCGTATTTCTTGGTTGGTTGCAGTTACTTTAGAAAGAGTTATCTAGAATAAGTATATTAAACATCAGTAGTTCTCTAAGTAAATTTTGTCATTTAATGTATCAGTATTATTCAGGCTAAAAATGTATATGTTTCTGATGATATTAACTAAACTTATTCATATGTTGAAACCAGTGATCTAACTAGTGTGAGATATTTTTCTTTCTAGAGAATATATTTTCTAGACGCCTAAAATTTCTCCTTTTGTAGAAAACATGCATTCTATTATGGAAATTTTTGCATAAAAGTGAAAGAAATGCGTGCCATTCTTTCGCAGCTTTTTGTTGTATTTTAATATTTATTTTGTTTCTATAATTTTTCCTGAATTTCCAGTTTTGAGCTTTGTTTGCCAGTTTTTCCCTGATTTTCTGAATTAAATTATAATTGCTAATTAAATTTTCTTACTTTGTAAGCTTAAATGAGCAACCCATTTTCTTTCTGAAAACAAATTTTCCCTTCATAACTTTTAATTAAAGATATGAAAAAAACATATTTTCCCTTTATCTGTTAGTACTTAGGTTTCAAATGTTCAGTGCTTCATACAAAGCGTTTTAAACCCTAAAACTACCATAAAATAATGTGTAACTAAATTTCTGTCACGATTTTGATAAAGGTGTCTAAATAAATGTTGACAACTGCAATTAAGTAATCGAATTTTGAATGGCACTAACTTGCCAAATCTAGTTCCCCTTCTGAAGCTAAACAGTAGAGAAGAGGGATAAGAAAGTTATTTTGAGAGCGGATGAAAAAAGATGAACTGAGGTAGCATCCATTCTCAAGAGTTCTGACTCTAAGTGGAGGGGGAATAAAACTGCTCTCAAAACAGAGGATGGTTTAGGAAAGAACAGACCGATAAAACACAACAGATGCTAATTTTTTAAATACATGGATAGACATTTTTAAAAATTGATCTCATTTAAAAATATCAATTCTGAAAATTTCTTCTTCAGAAATTTTCAGCCCCTTTCCAATACTAGAAATGACGCGATCTACATAATGAAAGATAAAAGTGATTCGATCTATTTTTTTAGGTTATGCAAGCGCTTTTTTTAATAAAAAATAATTTTTATGACATTTTTGCATGTAATTTCTTAACTTTTCAGAAATAAAATAAGCAGTTCAAATATTAAAATTCATACATTGTGGTGAATCGAAAATTGCTGGAAAATAACGCAAAATACTACTGAAAGTAGTACGAGACTAGGTCAAAATTCATCCATTGATATCTTTTGTAGTGTTTGGATTAATTAGAATTTTTCCTTTCTATTTAAGCGCTTATTATTCTTATTATTTTTGTTTATTAATGACTTATTTCATTAGTTTTGTTTATTAAAGATTACTTTTAATAATTGTATTTGATAACGACCTCTTTTGTACCACACGGAAATAAACTGTGAAAATAGAGCATAAACATGCATATTGGTATAAAATATTAAAGTAATAATTAACCAAAGTAAAATTCTAACCGTTGATAAAATTAATTCTAATTTATATAATTACTTAATTAAGACGATGTGAATAAAAGTATCGATATTTTAAATTAACAGGATCGTCGATACTCTTTTTTACAGATTTCTCCGCCTTACTTAACGACCAACGGGGCTATTGTAGCCTGGTGTTAGGGTTTCGATTTCGGAATCCAACAATCGAGGGTTCGAGACCAGATTCCACAAAATATACTGCATACAAGCCTGGCGCTCCTGTCGGAGTCAAACATTCTCACGCCAGTATGGAGCGGAAGTTTCGTGAGTTATGCCTGTTCAGGTATTGTCCTCTTTTGCCCATGTCTCAGAATTACGAGGTCCGTTCCTCCAATAGCCCTAACGTAGCTTCAAAACGGGGCGCTGATCTAATGAATCAAATTCTTAGGAACCGGATAAATCAATCAAGAAATTTTTAGTTTCAATATTCACGAATTTGTATGAAAATACTTTGCATATTACACTGACTGGCCAAAAAAATTTAATATTTCATCGGACTGCCTTTGGCATGAATCACAGCACGCATTTGTCTTGGCATTGATTTCTATCAACTTATGTAATGTCAGGACACATTTGGCCACAATAGCGTCAATTTGTGGCCGAGAGCTTCAATGGATGAAGGAAGATTCGTATCTTACCTTAATGCCCTTTCAAGTGCTGTCTGTCCGCCACGAGAACTCTCGCCGCCAAATTGTTTAGTTGACGGCGGTCGCTATAGAAACTGGTTATCGTCGGTAGAATTCATCCCCCCTAGGTAGGTAAAGGTAGAAGGCCATTCAAATGTGTTCAGCCGCAAACTGGCGCCAAGAATAAAATAACTCCGACTTCCGTTGGATTCCTCCTATTCAAAATGGATCTTCCCTAGACCCTAGCATAACCAGTTGCTATAGCGACCGCTTTCATATGGCGGCGACAGTTCTCGTGGAGGACAGACAGTACATCCCACAGATTGTCAATGGGATTGAGGTCATTACTTTGAGAAGGCCAAATCAAGTGTGTGAATGAACCCTCATGTTCTTCGAATCAGGTGTCCACAATGCCATCTAGATGAGTCTTTGCATTATCGTCTTGAAAAATGCCATCGTCTTCAGGAAAGAAGTAATCCATCGAAGGAATAAATCGGTCGCTAAATAAGCTCAAATACTGAGGAGACTTCATTTTATTGCTGCATAGTGTTACTGATCCAAGTCCAGTACTTCCTCCAAAGGCTTATGCAGCGGGTACGGTACACGAGGGGTGCAATGCTTCAGGTGCTTCTCTTCTAACCCTGATGCAGCCATCATGTTGGAACAGAGTAAATATAGACTCATCGGACCATACGATTTATTGCCATTGTTCAAGGGTCCAATCTCTATGTTCCTCTGCAAATTGCACTCTCCTTTTCGGTTAGTCACAATAACTAGAAACTTTCTTGATGTACTACATCTCTTAAACCCTATTCCTTTGAGTTCTGGTCTCATCGTGCCAGTGGAAATGTTTTTCTTTCCCTTATCGAAGCGTTTCTAACTTCTAGGGTCGATTTTTGACGATTAGATTTTACTAATCGTTTCAATGATCGTCTGTCACGATTGTTTAGGATCGCTTTTCGACCACACATTTTCCGCAAAGATGATGGTTCATTCACATCTTTCTAGGATTTATTAATACGCTGGACAGTACACAAATCTGTGCTGGTAATTTCAGATATCTCTTTGCGGAATTTTTGGCCTTGATGCAGGCCAATAATTTGCCCCTTCTTGCACTCTGATACATCCTTTCCTCGACCGCGTATAACTCTCTCCACCATTATTACTTTGAAATTATACATCGCATGCTGCTTCTGCACTATTTAAAGGAAGTAATGGGCGTCAACATATGCAAATTTTTCAATGCGCAGGTGTTCTGTGGCATTTTAAAATTTGCCACAGAAATTCACGTAGCAACTTTTTTTTGCCAGGCAATGTATATCAGAAAAATTTAAGGATATGAAAGATTTGTGATAAACAAGCCAATATTTGTAAGCCAATAAGTACTTCAAAACAACTCCGCATAACTTTGTAAACAATAAGTACCGTAACAGAATATGAAACTTAGACTTAAGACTGACAAAAAAGATATTTTATGTACATTGTAGTTTTATCATTTTTTTGTTTACTTGTAATGAAGATAATTTCTTACATGAACATTATCATAATGAATCTAATTGCCTATACCTTAACAGCTATTCTTAGTTTTCAAATGAAGCAAAACACTTAAATCAACTCACACTAAGTGATATACGACCGTAACAAAACTACATAAAATGTACGGATATTTCATATTCTATTTCATATACTATTATGAATAATGAAGATGGAATTTCCGAATTTCAGCAAGGAAATCCAATTTTAAATTTCATTGAAAAAAATACGTAAAGTAATTATTTACCATATTAAAAAAATCAATAAATACGTGATAAAAGTAGCATTTTGAAAATATGAGTGTAAATAAGCAGTCTTTTATTTTCTAAAAATGTAAAAGAAATTAAAATTATGACAATCATAAAATCTACCACCAGTTACAAAAATTCAGACTTCAAATTTCTGCTAAAGTAAAATATCGTCTTTATGTCCTTTTAAGGTAGATACAAAAGATTATATAATAAACATGCTTTTCCTCTCATACAAATTCAGCAAGATATTCGATGCCTCTTTGTTGTGATTTCCAGAATGTGGGTTGACTCTTAAGACTACCTACTGGACGTCTATGCCTGAAGGATGACACAGAGCTCAATGGGAAAACATTGATTTTGGAATCTACGGCTTCAAAAGCCAATACGCGAGGTTTAGGCCCCGAAACTGTTCACAGACTGTTACAAGACTTCTTTCTTTTGAGATGGGAAACTGCCTTGCTTTTTAAATCACACAGTGTTTTATGCTATATCATACTTATTATCATGATAAACTTTCCTTTTTCATACAATGCATGTATACTTTTTCAAAATAAAAAATTGCATACACTACTCTCATAGTTTTTCCTCCATCCTTTAGTTAGAGGTCCGGGTATCCTAATGGTATGAAGTCGGTATCGGAAGATCATGGGTTCGAGGCCTGATTTCAAAAAGATCCGCCACATTTGTGGGTCTGGTGCAAGTTAAATCTTCCATTGTGGGTGGAACATCCTCACGTTGGTCAGGTGTGGAAATTTGGAGAGTGGTGAGGAGGATCCGGTGTCATCTTCGTCATTTGATCTCTGTCCACATGTAAGAGATCCGGCCCAAAATAGTCCCCATGCTTGACTCCCGTAAAGCAATGAATTCCTTAGCTAAAATATTTTAGGGAGATATGATAGCAACCAGTAAAACTGATATGATGTTCAATACCCCTTTCAAACTGTCCCCCATTTTCGTATTAATTAGTTAGTTATATTGAAGTCGAGTTTTGAAGCAACATGACATCTATTTTGGGACGGACGGCGTAATTTTGAACTGTGGTCAGATGTCGAGGATGACAAATGAGCCGATAGCCCCTCTCTGAACGTCCCCGCTCCCATTTTCATATGAAATATGAGGATGCATGACTTTACAAAGTCCATCTAATACATAATAAAAAAAAGTTCGAATTTAAAAGTATTAAAATCCAAATTAGAAAACACCTAACTTAAATTTAAAAATTCTACATTTTTATTGTTGGTATTTTGTGATTTTAAGGTCGTTAGATTTTTTTTTATTTCTAATTGCATGAAACCTAAGTGAGATTGACAATTAAACAAAAATCTAATATGTGGGAGTTCCAAGATGCGTGCATTTTTATGTCATAAACCTACAACATAAAAAGAACACGATTCCATTGTTAAGAGATTAACTAAAATTGCATCGACATTAGATTTATAGTTCTGTCAAAAAGCATTGTTCCGATTTTGTTAATAAGAGCTGTATGTTTCTCAGCACAAAAAAATGAGGAATTGAGAGCTACAAAACCTATCACACGTGTACAGGTATACTCTATTAGAAATTTCATCGTTTACACAACATGATGTAAAACTTTAATTAACGGTTCATATGCAAATAAATAATGGATACCTGTTATTTTATCTTGTTAGTAAAAGTGAAGTGTTTGAAAAAAAGAATACAAATTATTGCATTTCATTTTTATTTTCTTAGGCTATTAATCTACTGCTAAATGAACCAGGATATGCCCTATTCCTTCTTGACAAAAAGAAATCAGGCTCTCGCCATGGATCGGCTATGATTTTTAAAACCTTCTGACGGAATAAAAAAGTGACGCAAAAGATAAATAACATTAATTCCAAATCAGAGCTTCTCAAACTATGACCAAATCTCCTTTAGGGGTCTATTCTGGTACCCCCGGTTGGGTTGAGTTCCGCACGTTAACAACGGAACCCAACCCAACCGGGAGTACCAGAATAGACATCTTAGTCACCAAAACTGTGGCAGTTTGTGTTTCTGTTAAATTCTTGAGTTTTAGTAGACAAAGATAATTTTATTTTCATTAAATATTTTCGAATGAATCTATTAAATTAAATTTATTTTTGTTTATTATTCATCTTAGTTCTATTTGTCTGTTTTATTGCCTTACTTGTGCAACGCTAAAAGGTGTTTCATACAAAGATGTTGCAGAATCCTTTTGTAACTGAAAAACGATCGCCCGCAGAAAAAGATTCAGGCGTCTTTCTGTTCTAAGGCCTCATCCCCAAAATTCTGGTAATCTGATTGATTTCGTGCAGGGCTTCCTTAACCAGTTGAGATTTCTTTCCGACAATGACAACTTTGGGATCGTATTAAATGTGGTTTTTTTGCAAATTCAATTATGCATCTACTTGATAAAATGATTAAAATGTTAATGAAAGATCAATTAAAGACATTTGTTTTATTTCGCGAGTTTATCTGTTTATAAACTTACAGCCTATTACCATTTATGAAAGCGAAAGAAAAGTCGTCAGTTATTTGCTTTTGTATAAGAAATAAAAATAGATTGAATATTGGAAGTTACGAGTTATATCCTGCGATTTTTTTTTATATTCATTCTATATCAGATCTTCAATTGTCAGGAAATTTTAATGAAAGTGGTGACGCATATGACCAGTGGCGAATCTAGGATTCGGGTCTGGGGGGGGGGCGAGGTCATAAAAACTTTGTATCGTCGTGATGAATGTCAAACCTCAAGGCTAAAGTAAACCAAAACTCTTTAACTTTACAGACTTGACTCTCCTGACAATAAGAATCATAAAAAACAATACTATACTTTCGATAATTTAATAAAAATTACGATGAAATAACTAGCTAAAAAATGTCTTCGACCGCGTCCAAGCTACAAGTACAAGTGGAATGACTACAAAAGTAGGAAAATGTTCGAGCCTGTCAAGTCAGAAAGTAATGTTGAAACGTTTTTATTATTTTTTAAAGAAGTAAATTAATAAATAACAGGTTGTAATGATGTTAAATAAAATCAAGAATTCTGACCTGGGTCTGGGGGGCTGTAGCCCGATAGCCCCCCCCCTGGATTCGCCACTGCATATAACAATGAGACTAAAGTAAACGGCATTATCCCTCTACTGTTTTTTCATTAAGAAACCTAAATTTAAACAAATTTTTTAAAATTGAGTCTTCTTATTATAGGTTTTGATCATTAATCTTCGCAGAAAGGTGCAGTGCATAAATTACTGAGTTGTAAATTCGTGAGAAAGGTAGGGGAAACAGTTTTACATCTCGCTTCTAAATAACGGAAATTAAACATTATGTACAGTAGAACCCCGGGAATCCGAACTAATTGGGGCTGACCTCTGATCGGATTCCGGGAATTCGGATTATCCGGGAAATTCGGTTAAATACTCTTGATATACCAAATGCAGTAGAGTATCGACTCTGACTTCTCTGTGGAGGCGTATGGAAAGAGCACGCGGCGATTCTCACGGCACAGTGGCAAACAAGTTGGGGTAAAAAGAAGATATCCGAGTTTGTTTCTACTAATGAAGGTGCTGTATTTTTTCTTAAAGACCACTTCGAATACTTCTTTTAGGTTAGGAATAAACATTAGCTTTGTTTCTGATTCGCAATTGTTATTTTCCCTTCATTTTTCAGTAATCATTTTTCCGAAAATTAAAAAAAGGTGTTCGGATTTCCGGGGTTCTACTGTACTATCTATGACACGCCCTCTCTCCAGCCCCCAAGTCAACACCCGGTAGACGTTCCTCCTGCTTCCGTGTGTGGAGAAGATCTGCCCAAGTTTCGATAAGCCGTATCTTCTGCCTAAAGATGTCCTTAGAGCTCACAATTTTGAATTTAAGAAGCCCTGATTTAATGACAAATCATGACTCAGTACATTTTGGATTCATACATTTTAGATACATGCATATTCTTAAATAATGGATTCCGATTAAAAGTATGTTTTTTTATTACAATTTTGAGTTCGACGAAATATTCGCAACGATGTTTCTGTCACCTTCCAAAATAATTCAGGAAGTCATCTTGATTTAAAACATTTCATTGAAATTTTACAAATAAATATGTTTTAAAAGTTTCTTTTTGTTTTTCTTTGTACTAGGGGTCTCTTCCCCCTGCTCGCTAAAGCTCGCCAAACCCCAGGAGGATTGCGTTGTAATACTTACTCCCAGGTTTGCTTCGCTCGCTACAATGAAGACACTGCGTGTCCTAGCACAAATATTGTAAAATCTTATAATAATCTCTATATATATATATATATATATATATATAAAGTTTTATTTGCTTCAGATGCTTTAACTTAAATCAGCAAAGAATCAAATTTGTTAATCTCGAAAAATATATTTTTCGTCAAATAAAATTTACAAAGAAAATTATGAAAGTGCATAAATAAATAAGAGTTGCAAAATTAAAACAAATATAATTAATCTAAAAATTAATTCTAAAAACAATTTAGATTTAATATTATTTATAAAGACATTGTAGTATGACGTCTTAGCTGATTTCCTTTTGATGCTTTCACCTTAATAAAGACAGAAAAAAAAATTTGCCCTGGAAAAGGCGATTTTCTTATAAAATGAAAGCATCAGGAAAACACATTAAACAGGCAAATGAATCTAACTAAGAAATTATAAAAATGTAAGGAAAATGAAAAAATACATTATTTTAAGATGAACAACATGCTTGCAGTTATGTGAATAATCAATGCCATTTCACAACATTTTAGCTAAAAAATGGACATATTAGGAAGGAAAGTGGCTTAAAATATGCTCATATTGGGTATTAAAAATTAAAACGCATAATAATTACTTTGTTTTAGCTTTTTAAAATTGATAAGATAGCCTTTTTCAAAATTTCAAAAATTGTTACTTTTTTAACCAAAATTTTAAACATGCACTCCTTTTAATGAAATGTTGCTAAAAATAGCTTCCTCACTTGTATGCATACTCAATCTAATTATTATTTAGTCAGGAGAGATATAAACTTTTTCTATCGATAGAAAAAATTTATATTTTAAACAACAGAAAAATTGATTTGTCGACAGATGATTTAACAACCTTTTAGTTAAAAAAGGACATATTATGGAGAAAAGGGGCTTAAAATGTGCTCATATTAATTATTCAAAATTAAAACCCATAATAATTATTTACTTTTAGCTTTTTAAAATTGATAAGATAGCTTTTCTTCAAAATTTTAAATATGCACTCTTTTTAATTAAATGTTGCTAAAAAAAGATTCCTCACTTGTACACATACTTAATCCAATTACTATTTAGTCAGGAAAGATATAACTTTTTTCTCTGGGTAGTCATTTATATTCTAAACCATAGAAAATTTGAATTGTTGTCAGACTATATAACCGATTTAACAACTTTTTAGCTAAAAAAGGAATGTCATGAAGAAAAGTGGCTAAAAATATGTTTATATTAACTATTCAAAATTAAAACCCATAATAATTATTTACATTTAGCTTTCTTTCACAAAAATCTTAAACATGCACTCTTTTTAATTAAATGTTGCTCAAAAAGGTATTTTTTTTAAGACTCAGAAAATGTGATTAGTCGAGATATGAAATAGTCCATTTCTCAACCTTTTCACTAAAAAGGACATATTAAGGAGACATTTTATTCTTTTGCTTAATCGAAACTTCAAGACAAACTTATTTTTCTTTCAAACTATTTAATTTTGAAAAAAAAAAAAAAAAAACGTGGTCTAAAAAAAAAATCGTTATCGCGGACTTTCCGCAGATGTAAACAAACGAAATTTGCTAGGTGTTGCCAAAAGACGATTAACAAATTCGGCCCGATTTTGCGTCCACATAAGCGTTTTATATATATAGATGAGTTGTTAAGAAGCTAATGCGGATAAGCCCAGAAAAAAAATTGAGAAAATTCATGCTTTTTAATGCAATAATTTTTGAAATTTTTGGTTTATTAATTTGATTAGTGAAAGTATATAAAGTCTTCTAATGAAGCAATGAGTTAATTTTTTAATAACTAAAATTGATGTTATTAATTCCATCAAAATTTACAAAAACTAGAAGACTTCAAAAAATGGACTTATTCTCTTTGTCTTCTGAGAGACGCATATAATACTGCGTGTTTTCTACTCTTATGCATATTTTTTTTCTTGAATCATTTTTTTATATAGATGGTGTCGCGGAGTATATTTATAGCCAAAATGGGGTCCCGACTGGAAAGAGCTGAAGAAGCTCTGCTCTACATAACACACATATTTTGAAAAACTTCTATTGCTGTTCTTAAACTAATCACATTTCTTTATTTTCTGTTAGCCAATTGTTTTGTATGGTAAAAAAATGGCATTTTACATTCAAACATCGTTTATTATTAAATAAAATTTCTAAGCATGGCAGTTATTTTAATCCTTGCATTACAACACATTTTATAATTTGAAATTTATTTCATCGGCTGAAGTGAGATTTGTAATGAAAGATGACAGATATTCTGAAAGAAACTAACCATAATTTATAATTCGCCAAATGGATGAAAAATCAAGATTCATCATTCAAACAAGTTTCTTCAGAGCTATTAAACCTTAAAAAGGGAAACAATTAAATTTATCGTTAACACTAGAAGTACACATTTCGGGCATTTGTATTGTTTTACTTTGTATTCTAAAACTTTTTCCGTGAACTGATAATGAGGTACAAGTCTTACAATACACTAAGAGTCGAAGTTGCTGTTAATATTTAACTTCAAAATCTGATTACAACGGACTGATATTGCCTTAATTGTGACGCATCTGATTAATAATGTATAAAATGAAACTTATTTATAATAGCATAAATGACAATGATTATTAATGCAAAAAATGCTTAAAATGACAGGTTAATACTTGTCATAAATGAGAATCTTGGATCTTCAGAATTTCAGTGCAATGATGAAAATGACATTTAGAAGATAGCAAACTCATAGAAGCTCGATGTTTTCAAAATCTCATACATGCCCTCAATGTTATCAAAAACAGATGTAAACATTCTCTATCAAAGTCTGTGATACTTTTTCCGGACGCATTTTTGGAGATGACAAATTGCAGATACACTTTTGGAAATTTTGAAGTCGAATAAATCTTACTGTTTGTATGAAGTTGAATTAGGGTAAAATAAAAATTGTGTTGCTTATTTTAAGATTTTACCTGTAATACTTCAAAATCAACTAAGTCTTGAGCCTTATGTGCGAAAGAACGCATAAGTTGCTAATGTATACTACTTGCGCAATTACGCGAAGTTGTATAGTTATTAACGAGGAAAACCTGGAGTATTCTACAATCGAATTTCTCGTATATTTCCACAAAAAGATGTCAGTTTTAAGCTGAGGTAAACATTTTTTTTATCTAGGTGACTTGCAATCAAATGGTTCCGACCGACATCAAGAATCTAAAATTCACTTTGCTTCTGAAGAATGATCTCTGATGTTTTATTTTTCCAATTTTGTAACTACGATGTTTACAGATGATAGCTTCGGAAACTTTTATCGAAAGAAAACGATTTTTACGTAATCTTAAAATGAATATATATATGTTACGATAAATCGGCTATTATTAATAATAACCGGTTCTTTTAGCTGTTATTATTAATAAAAACCGGATTTTTATGCTGTTATTATTAATAATAACCGGATTATCTCATTGACCGTAACGTATATACTTAATGATGCTGTTTTATTGGCAAGCTAATTTTATCATAATATTTTTAAAAATCTCCATGTTAATTTTAGACACTATAATGCGCAAACAAAATTTGTATCCAATATTTTTACTAGGCGATCTCACTACTCGAATGTAAATAAATGGATTGATTCAAAATGTATATAATACAGTCGACGCTCGTTATAACCACAAAGACCATTCCATTATAACGACCAGTGATAAAATCCCCAACTGTGTTTCCCTATGCACTCTATGTTATTTTACTTCCGGTATAACGACCGTCCAGTGTCGTCTAATTCCAATACAACGTCCGAATTCAGCTTACACTCTTCCCGGTATTTTTCCGAAAAGAACATGTTTCTAAACGTAAATGACCTTGATTATTGTATTGCCAAGCTTCGTAGATCTAGAGTTTTCAGTGTTACAGTTCAACTTTGACGGGGGGAAATTGTCACTCACCACAGCGCGGAAATTAGAATAGCCTAGAATAAAAAAATGTTTAAAGTGCTATTGAGACTTTAAAATGTTTTTTTGAAAGGCAAGAAAATACAGAACATTATTTATCATCTTTAACTGAAATGGAAAATTATGTTTTGCAAAAGTCACATATGCAGAAAAGACAAACAATCATTTCTGATTTTTTTCTTTAGAAAATAAATATTTTGTAAGAATATAAAACCCTTTATTTTCTACTTTAAAATCTGTTTTAGAAATATATTTTTAATTGATAAAATTTTATTTTTAATACCACTGATAAAAAATTATTTGAGTATTTAGTTTTGAATCTCTTTAAAAATCGCCCATTTTTACGGAACTGCTGAGAGTGCATGTGTACATTTTTTAATTATATCCACTATAGCGACCACTCGTTATAAAGACCTTTTGCTGTCGGACGTAGAGGGTCGTTATAACGAGCGTCGACTGTACTATATTTCAACATGGCTGGCAACGCACATGCTGAAAGAATCGTGAGACCATGCTGAAAGGCTCTGTTTTTCTCGTAGCGTAGTGAAGAAAATCGAGTATTGAAAATACTCCAGCTCATAAATTCTGTTCAAAATTTCATAAATAAAAACAATTTTGATGTAAAGAACACACGCCAAATTTCATTCATTTAGCTTGTGCCATTTTTGATTTATTGTGGTTACACACCAAACTAGATAGAGCAGCCTTTTCGTTGACGGATTTGGCCCAAAATTTGATACAGATCTACAATTTGTGTAACGTATCAAATTTCATCTACCTAGATCTTCGAATTGTTGAGTTGCTCACAAAGACATAAACAGAGAGACATAATTATGAAAATGGTTTTTTCGGAGATCTAAAATATGGAAATCATCATCAAAATCTCGAGGTCGAGTTTTGTGACGATTACAGTACTTTCTTTCTTTACAGTAAAAATGAAATTTCTGGAAAGCGAAACCTAGTTTCTTGTAACTAAAAAGATTGATATATCATACATTTTGGGAAATAATGTTGAATAGCTTTTAAAAAATTCAACAAATTAGGCAATCTTAAAGAGTAAATTTTAATATTTTTACGCATCATTATATCCCAAATCACCATTTTCTTGCAGAACAAAGAAACTAGGCTATTAAGAGAAAATTTTAGCCGAATTCTTTTCATTTTTGATTTGAAAAAGGCAACCAAAGCAATTATTACCTCAAGACATTATCTTTTCTAGCTACATACACTATTGTACTCTCCACTTAACATCCTCTGAGCAGTTATCTGTATTCCATTATAGTTGCATGAACCGAAAATTCTGATCTGTTGCATCCAGATCCAACTAAACTATCAAACTAATCAGTTTGAAACTCTAATATGAACCGTACGCGTTTCCAGAAAGAAAAAAAAGCTTTTTAATAATTGAAGCGTATGAATAACTTATCTCTAAATTAATTAGGAGTTAAAAGCAAATACTTAACAAGTTACACCATATATTTTTGAAATAAAGTTCAAGGATGTTCTTCTGACCTCTTAAGTTTGTGATGTCACAAGCACAAGAGAAATGGAACTGCGCATGTCATTTAACCATGTAACTAAATGCTGCACTGTATAATACCTGTACACATACGCCATTCATCCAACATCATACGCTGTTCTAACACAGTTTACATATTACACAAACTTTCTAAGCACAAGAAATTCGTTATTGTTCGATTTTGAATTCTAATGCAAAAGCGAAAGGAGATAGTCGTACGAAAATGTTTTTTAAGCTTCTACTTGGCAATTTTGAGTTATTGAAAAAATGGATTGTGGAATTCGAAGAGATCCTACATCATACGTGAACTACGTTCTTTTAAAAATGAAGGTTTGTCCCACGTGCTGGTGTACACTTTTATTGATTAATTTACTAAAGGAATATTCGAATAAATGATTAAATATATTATATACTCAAAACGCATCAATTTTAGGCTTAATTAAATGATGCTAACGAGTTTTGAATTCGATGCTTAAGTTCGAGAACGAATGGAACCCCCACCCCCCAAAAAACTTCATTTCTAATGTAAGCATTTGAATTAAATTATCAAAGAAATATAAAGCAAAAAATAATTATTTGAAACGACAAAAGTATTAATCTTAACTTTGCGAACAGCAGTTGCTCGATGTACAATGAAATTCAAATTTGGACTGGTACGGATAACTTTATGTTAATCACGTGATCATGAATTGACCCCATATTTATTAAATTGCCGTTGACAGACAGTAAACGGAAGACTGCTGGAAGACTGCAGTCTGAGATCAAATTCGGTAAGGAAACAAGGAAAAAAAATCAAATAAAAAGCGCCACAAGACTTTGACTAATGTCTTTCTATTAGAATCCGAAACAAAGGTAGAACTTAATTCTCACATTAAGAACTGAGAGATCAAACGGAAGTCTGAATTTTCATATCCCTCAAAAAAAGTCAATCAAGATTGGGAATTTTAAAATAGTGATGCACATGCAGGTGATGTAAGAAAAATCGAAATAATTTTGTTCGAATCGGAAGATTTGGGCTACATTGTCAATCCAATTTAAAATGAATGGTTAGCCACTAATTCTATTTCCCGAAAGTTTTGATATTGCTTCTATAAATTTAGGATTTCTTTAAAACAGTGTTATACTTTATTGATTTTCCCCTTTCAATATAACAAGTATTTTTTTAATGATAATCTGCCAGGAAAATGTTAGGCGAACCTTACCAACCAGCCAAATTAGGAAAACGTTGTTTCACATTTTCCATTTGTATAAATATTGGTTCCTTCGTTCAATTCATAACATTTTTTACTGTCATATGGCTATCTTTTTATATTAGTACTAACCTTGTATCGAAAGAAATTGTGATTTTCTTCTTTCAGAAGGTTCGATTTTACGACTTGACATGCGGTAAAGCATGTACGGAAAAGAACTGCTGCCAGTGAAAATTAATTTCAGAATATTTGAAGAAACGAATACATACAGATGCAATTATCATTTGATGTATTTTCTAAAGCTAAGGAGTTTAAATGGATTCTGTGTTTTCTAGGTAGTGGCAAAAATACAATATTCCAATCAATAATGCTGATGAATAAATTGCAATAACTGTAGATAATAAATGTAATTTATTGGTAGGATTATATGTATGAATATAAGCAACGCAGTTGGGTAATATATTAGATAATGACACAAACTTCTTTTCATAAAGACCTTACAAAATATCACGTGCCTAAAAAAAATTGAGAAATTCGAAATCAATTAGAAAAAAAACGTATCTTAACACTGAAAAACACATTGCAAAACTCATCACTGAGTTGTAAAGGCATTTTTCTGGTAAGGAACGATAACTAAATTTCATCTCCCTTTTTCTAACCAATGATGATTTTTTTAATTAGTATTAGCTATAATTGGCGAAATGTGCATATCTGAATATTAAAAATGGAAAAGAAAAGATCACCAATGATTTGTCACAATAGGCAGATTCTCGTTGTTGTAATGCTCCAGCAGGGCCGGGAGG
Source organism: Araneus ventricosus (assembly GCA_013235015.1). Classification (NCBI taxonomy): domain Eukaryota; kingdom Metazoa; phylum Arthropoda; class Arachnida; order Araneae; family Araneidae; genus Araneus; species Araneus ventricosus. Next base: position 1,621,107 of record BGPR01000073.1, read on the forward strand.
TGCGAACGGTGCGATCGCACTAGGCCCCGAGCTTAATTTTGCAGATAAAAAATGCCTTCTATTTTTTTTATTTTAATCTGAATATACAAACATTTGAATATAATCACGCGATAGGTGCACATTGCACGTCGAACCATCAAAGGCAAGGTTGGGGGTTTTGAATCTCACTACATAGCCAAAACAGAGTAAGAAAAGTAAACACCATGTGTTTCATTATGCTTGCGTTGTAACGTATGATAGTACATCGTACGTTTGGTGGGGAAATAAATAAAATAATCGTATTTAAAGGGAAGACAAATGTTTAATATAATATATTACTAAAAATTACTAAATAATATATTTCTTTGTTGTAATCATACCACTAAAAAATTGATATTAATTTTTTATATTATTTTTGGACAATTTCGGAATATGATTAGAGACATTGATGCCGGAAGAAAATAAATGTGTGGATCTGATAAATTTAAGAAAAGCATAGAAAAAGAACGAAAATTGCTAAAAACAGGAGGAACTCCCTTGCAAAATTTTTAAAACCGAAAATGTCTAACAAACTCACGAAACATATAGTTAACAGTTATTGACAAATCAAAATCGCGAAAATCAAATTAAGCCGTATGACATCCGCGAAAACAATCCTATTCATCATAAAGACAGCTTTCGTCTTAATGAAGAGGAAAGCCATTATAAGAAAACTGAAAAAAGGAAACATATTTTTGTAGCAGAGAGAAACCTATAGACGATGGATTTTTTGTCAGCGTTAAATAACGAACAGGATGAATTAATCAAAGTATCGCAGCTTCTACAGGATCAACAAAGAGTTGAAAACGAAATGTCGATATCAATGATCCTACACTGTAAAAAATATCCGTTTTTTACCCGGATTTTTTCCGTATATTTGACTGTTTAAAGCTGTTTTGTTGACAAAACGGTTTTTCACCGTTTTCCTCTCCAGCCATAAACGGTTTAAGACCGTCAGTACAAATTCTATTTTTCGTCATATTTTATTGTTTTTCGTACGATAACTTTCCCTTTTCTTAAATGTAATTTTATTGCATTCATTTCATGTTTTTAATAGGGTTCCATCTCCGCTATTGTTTATACATGTTGCAGTAACCTGTTGTCACTCATGGAAGCTGACCTTAAAACACGTGTTCTGGCAATAGTTGATTTTTGAATCACTAGGTGGCGCCACGAGAGCTATAGTGACTTTAAAACTCAAATAGATTATTTTTACTTCATGTTATGAAGTCTCCGGTGGTCTAGTGGTTAGAGCGACTGCCTTTTATTTCTATGAACGCGGTTTCGACCCCAGGCTCGGGGGAGTTAGAAGTTTTGTCACTATCTTGCATCGAAATAGTCCAAGTAAGTTCAATTAAAAATTATATTGATTAAACTAATTGAAATTAATAATTAAGCCTTGATTAATTAATATTCCTAATTGATAATGCACATCAGCACATTTCAACTCAACTCGAACAGAAGGAGAAAAACAACTCAACTCAGTTGATGACGTCACTTACTTCGATGACTTAATTTTTACGGAGAAAACTTGATTTCATACGGTAAAAAACCGTTGTGACTACGGATTTACTTCGTAACTTTTACGGGAAAAACTAGTTCCTGTATGGTAAAAAACCGTTGTGCCTACGGATTTACTTTGTAACTTTTACGGTTTTGCACAACCAACCCAGCTGCCAGTTTAAAACCGTAAATTTTACGGGATTTTTTTTACAGTGTAGTAATTGGCCTGAAATTATGATTGATAAATTTAGAACGACCATCGTGTATGTGTGACAGTGTACTGTTTTCCGATTGATAAAAACAGCAGAAGTTTTTCTGAAATTATTTAAGAAAAATCAAGACTGAGGAACATTAAGAACGAAGATGGGATGGTTACTCTCCTGTGCCATTCTCAAACACTATTTCTTTATGTTTAACTTGACTTAATGTTCTCGACCATGAAAGATAATTTACAAGCTATATATGAATTGTTAAAATTTAAAAAGAATTTCAAACTGGGAAACACAATGACAGAGAACATGAAAAAAGAACTATAACCGAAACACACTGTGTAAAGTGTGTTTATGAATGAATACTGGCTTCAATTTTATATTCATCAGGGCATAATTTGTTGTCCAAGGGAAGCAGCGATGCTTTATATAAACCACACAACGGTAATTTCTTAGATCTCGTAGAATTACTTGCAAGGTTTCATCCAATCATGAAATAATATTTGGATCGTTGTGTGAAATCAGCATCGCGTTCCTAATATCTCACAGAATACAAGACGGAATGATTTCTGCTTTGGCTAAAAAAGTTTATTTCAATAAAAAAAGCTAAATATTTCACAATTATCTGTTATTTTAAGATATGATGAAAGTGATGAGAGTGTACCAGAATTATATTTGGGAAACTGTATAGACAGTGGTACTATAACTAGGATTACCATTCTCCGGATTTCAAGCTCACGTCCGGATTAATGTCCGGATCCTCAAAATGTCTGGATTATGCCAGTGAATATGGCGAGAGGAAAATTTGGTTGTAATAGAGAGCGTTTTCACAAAAGCCAACGGCATTCCGCCAATGAAAGAAAATTCATTGCTCACATCCATTGTTAATGAAAAAGTGGACCTGTACCAGTTCAAACTAAAAATTAAAAGTTTTGACAGTTTTGTTTTAATTCCTATTTTCATTACTATAATTCTGAATTAGCAAACATTAATAAAAATTGTATATTATTTGTATTTTGACTTCTTAAATTTTTTTTTTCACTTCTACAAACTCTGTGCTAGCGTTATGAAAGGGGTCGTTGGCAGGTAGCTTTTACAATTTTATACTGTATTTGGCGCCGCCCCCCCCCCCTTACGTGTCTGGATTTCAACCAAACAAATTATGGTATTTCTAACTATATCAGATCTAGTATGAGAGGTTCTACATAAAGGTTTGCAGAAGCCCTTATCTTGCAAAGAATTCCAAACCACACTATATACTTTGCAGAAGTCTTAATTTGAATTTTGTTCTTAGAGACATTTCAAAACCTTCTTCTCTGTATATTCATTTTTTTACTTATGAAAGCACATATAATATTTTTGCAAGTTCTATAATGTGCTGAGATATATTAAAAAAGCCTCTCATATATATTACTCTAAAACCACTGTCAGAAACGACGTGGGAATGTTGCTTCAAAAGTTTGAAATCTGCGAGATCACAGTCAAGTATCACACTTCTCTTTAGCTTCGAATTTTCTTTATGAATATATTACTGACATGGAAAAGAAATCATAAATCCAATAAATCGAAAATAAAATTCATTTGAATTTTTATTAACTTTAGTTATTTGGTATGACGTACTAAATGAAGTAAATATTGCGAGCCAGATATTTTCAATTCTAATATAGATATCCGTACACAAATTCACATTTAAAAGTCCCTTTAAAATTATTTGAAAAGTTTCGTGCATCGGGATTCATATTTTCTTTTAATAACTGCAAAAGAAATAGTGGAAGAGTTAGTTAAAAGTACCACCCGAATTAAAAATAAAAGAACTTGGTTAGAAAAAGTGAACAGTTTTTATTTTAAGGAATTGATCAGCTGCTTCATCTGTCAAAGAATATTTCCAAATTTAATATTTTCTAGTCATAATCTATAGTGACATTTTTTCTTTTAAGAAGAGATTGGAAATTTATCACGAATATGGGACATTATAGGAATTTTTATGTAATTAGGATGATATTCACTAACCGTCTGAAAACGTAGAGACCTAAATTCGACTTAGCAAGACCAAATATATTGCATTGATTTATTTAATGAAATTAAAATTTGTCGTTAAGTTTTGCATAACAGGGTCACAATATCGTATCTGCAGAAAAATCTTTTTCATGATTCAAAATAATCATTATTTTGAATCATTTTTATAAATCAACATTTAAATCCCTTTCAAAATCTCTCATAAAACACAATTTAAATATTTAGCATTTTCACGTATTCCTTAAGTCCTCAATATGTCAATTTGTGCGATGTAATAAATAGCAAAATGCAGTAAATAATTTTGTTTTACGAATTAGTTTCAAGGCCCCGCAAATCAACTTTTCACCAGGCTCCGCTTTTAATCGGGCCTGCCCTGTGCTCCAGTTTAATGAGTAGGTATATTAATACCCTCAGAGTGTTACTTATATTTAAATTCGTGGAGTAATTTAATATTCGTTAAATCTTTTCAGTTTTACAGCATCAATAAGTACTTATTTGTTGGAATTCATTTTTAGCTCTTTTCATATATGAGAAGTTTTAAAAATCCTTTGAGAGAAGTTTGAATATTATTTCACTGGAATTGGCATTACACACTAATAAGTATATATTATTTAAATTAATAAATGTGTAATGAGAGATTTCATCTTGGAGTATGTAAAGCTGTTTTTAATTATGAACCGATTTTACTGCCCTAGGCCCTGTATGAGGTGAGAAGTTGGAGTATAAGTGTCCGGGTTTCGGAGCAGCTTAGTTCCAATAGTTGCTGGGAGAACTGGTAAACGGTCTTTTTCCCTGTGACAATTGATGCCAACTGGTGTTGGATGGCTTTCTGTTGTTGAGCGCATGGTAACGAGCTTATTTGTCAGGAGCCATGCAGTCCAATTCCATGGTGCACTCAAATTTCCCAGATCGGCTTTGAGTGACATTGTAATAGTTCACTTCTAATAGTTTTTCCAAGGAAGGATATAAAGCAAATTACCGAAACAGTTTATTGATTTTAAAAATGACATTCCTATGGTGAATCTGACCCGAGTCTACAACAAATCAATAGGGGAGAATTTTGAATTCCGTAACAATTAATTAGTTTTCGCAGTGGCGACCAACACCTTTATAACGTCTAAGAGAGGAAAAAGGTCAAAGAGGAAATAAATCTTATGCTAAATATCGAAAATAAGTCTATCAGATGGAAACACAAATGTTGGCCTGTATCCTTGAAGAAAAACTGTAAACAAAACAAAAAGTTATGTAGCATATTGCGTCATTAAAACGATTTTCACACCAAAGCAGAAGTAGAATTTGCGCTTATTTGAAAATTTTCAAAGGCTAAGTAACTAAAAATTCTTAAACCTTAAACAGATAAACGAAAAAGGAGCTACAAAGCTTAAATAACGTTTTAAGGATAGAATGGAAACCTAAGAAGAGCAGAACTTGGGAAATAAAAATAAATTTTAAAGTCATATCAAGTTTAGCACCTGATCCACTATTTTGGAAGAACAATTTCTTGTAAGTATATTTTTGAAATGGTTCAGAAATGAGAGTTATGTTAAATGAGCAAAATGTTTAACACTCGTATTAGGAATTTCTGATCTCAGATCAACTCTATCGAATACACATTTCAGCATTGTATACTCGTCTTTTTTTTTTTTCATATGTAAACTTGAAATATTTTGAAAGAAATTTCCTATATGATTCACGAAAAATTCTGCGAAATTTCACTTTGAAATTACAAATTAAATTTCGAAAAAGTGGAAGTGTCAATCAGAGCGAAGGTACAGAAACTTGATTTACTTTTGTTGAGTTTTTCTCCCTCAACTCCAATTACAAAGCGAAAAAATGGCTATAACGTGGCGCCCCCTAATGGCTTCCAAAGCAAACTTTCATTGATGTTTCCTCGTTTTTAATATATTTAATAGATGGCGCCACGTTAGAAATGGTAACTTAGCACAGAACTCATTCACCTACAAGACAATTTACCTCAAAATTAATGGTCGTAGAAGACAATGTATATCATACAAAGGAACATGTGTTTCAGTAACTAAATAAAATTTATCACACCGAAAAAGATTTTGCTCTTTTTTCGCCTTAAGAAGAATGTTTCGTTTGGGTTAATTCGAATTTCGAGGATGGCAAATTCATTTATTTTATTTGATATTTGTAATAAGAATTCAATATGTCTGAAATAACAGCATTTTTCATAAAAGTATAGAAAGGGAAATTTCAAAAGTTCGTTTTGGAATTTATACAATTACAGTAAGAAATAGTGTATTCTAATTTTTACTTTTCTAGTTCACATTTCGAAGGAGCTGCAGGTAGACAGCTACTAATATTTTTATGCACAATTTGCAATGATTTTTTGGATTTCTTTTGAAACATCGGGACATCACTTTTTATGCTGCTTTTGAAATTTCTTTAAAGGTATTAAGTTTATGCAGAAAACACAAAACGATTTACTGATTTTTAGCTAGGAAATAAAGAAAACTGAGGTTGATTTAAAAATGATTTGCACTATCATGATAAATAAAAATGATGAGAAATGTACCTGAAAATTGGGGGTTTTTTCATCTCGCGCCATTAATGGTTTATTTTTAAATGATATGACAGTTTCTTCACCAAAGGATTATTCATTTCTTATAATTGGATTATCGGATTTTGTCGATAAATTTGTTTTTGTTCTTTTTTGATCTGATTTTTAAACTCTTTTAATTTGCTTTAAATGCAAAACACTGAGCTAACTAAAAATTTCAGTGTAAAATATGCATGTAATTCTGAATCATAGAAACTAAAATATAATAGTATTATGTAGCAAGTGAAAAACTAAGGGACTTTATGAGAAGTATTAGTAAAACGGGAACTTCCTTTTTGAGAACAGATAAAAATGATGCATCTATACAGATATAAAATCTGCCCAAAACACCACATAATATTATAATAACGATAAAAAGATCAATATTTCTCTCAAAATTTTTATGTGTCGAGCTTGAATGGAATACCTAAGGCATGGCTACGAGCCAGATGAGTACTGCCTCTCTAAGTTTTTTGAACTTGCTGCCTTAATCTCCGGAGCTGTTTTTTTTTTCCTTTGCAATTTCCGATAAAACTACAAAACATTTAGCTAATCGAGTTTGGAGGCAACACGAGGGCTATTTTTGGACGAACCTCGTAATTTTGAACCTCAGTCAGATGACGAGGACGATATCTGAGCTTGCATCCCCTCTCCAAACTTCCACACCACACCAGCGGGAGGACGTTTGGTCCCTTACGTATGATTTAACGTGCAACAGGCCCAATATATGACGGATCTTGAGTGGAATCGGGTTTCGAACTTCACTGGGCCACCGCGGAATCTTAGCTAATTGAGAAGAATAAATACCAAATGGTAAATTTTAAAAGCTTTAAATAAAAATCTCGGAGTGACATTCTCCAATTTTTTCCTTTATACTGCACCGAAACGTATTTGTCCCAACCCAATATTTCAGACAAATTTATGTATATGCCGTAAGATAATTGAAAATCCTACTTATTGTAAAGAGTATAGCAGATCCGCCATGCGTTAGGCATATTCTCTTAGAACTTTCCATTCTGACTTTTTTGGCTTATTGCAATGAGCCAATACACCGTTAGGCTAATTAGAAAATGTATAATTTTTTACACAAACAACTTGGTTTTACTTCAATTCTTGCCAGTTTATAGGTAAGTATATGCATACGGAAAAAGATTACGACAACCCTGCAGTTTTTCTCTTAACGAGTAACTAATTCAAACGAACGTTAAGGAAATGAATGGATATTGAAAGAATACTATCTGTTCATATGCATATACTTGTTGGTAAATCGGTTCGAGATGAAACTTATTACAATAATCCTGGATGAAACCAGGCTGTTTCAGAAAAAAATTACACATTTTCTAATCAGCCTAAATGTGCATAGCAATAAGTCTAAAAATATCAGCCTAGTTGGAGTGCTCGAGGATTTTCCAAGTAGCATAGCAAAACGACGGCTCTCTTTGCAATAGGTCGGATTTTTCTATCAGCCGACGACATAGATAGGATATAATAAATATATAATATAAGAGGAAACAAATAATACTTAAAATTATGTATAAGTATATAATTATAAGGAAAATGAGACTATTCAGTGCGAAAAGTTTTAGCCAGTGCTTTACTAAGCTTAGTAATATATGAAGACTATTAAGACATTTACTTATATCCCAAACAAAAAGCTCGACTATATCATATCTGTCCAAGCGTAAATTTTAAAAACTAAAAGCATTAACATTACAAAAGATATTTAAACATAACAGGAACGATAAATTAAAGCAAAATGTATTTATGCTATTTCTTAGAAGTGGAAGAATTACCTTGAGAAGATTTTAAAAAGGTAAAATATCAGTTATGCTGAATCCGATAAAGTGTTATACATTTTAATACATTTAGCTAGTTTCACCTCATTAATCCATAAATATCTGGGGATAATATCTTTGCGAACAAAGATAAATCATCATTGCAAATTCATCTCTCATGGTATCGTTACGGAGATGAATAAATTAGAAATGCCGTAGTGAGATTTTTAATGCAATCTCTGTCTGTCATAGCGCGACAGCTGATAGACAAAGCTTATGGGACTTTTTAGGATAAACTCATGATGTCACATAATTAAGTCGGTTTCTTTAACATATCTGTTGCTGATGCGCCAAATAATAATTATTGTTCAATGAAATTTACTATAAAAACATCCATCAATCATTCGTTAATGTTCTAAACATGATAAAGTTAAATCTACAAGCATTCAACATAAAGGTGATAAAACAATGAAACATGCCAACTTTTAGAAAGCAAACTTTATTCGGTGGCATTGTTTTCTAAGTTAATATTCTACAACTCTGATATTTCGACAATTCACTGCTGCATAAAATAAAGAAAAATATGGAAAATAAAAAATGGTATTTCAGGATAACTAATAAACCCAGTTTAAAATTCCTTGAATTTGAAATTTTAATATTTAGAGTAAAATTTGACAATATCAGCTACTGGTGCATTCACATCTTCATACTTTTTCTAAATAATAAATTCATGTTTTCTCCTGAATTTTATTTCTTTTGAAGGAAAAGAAACAATCCTTATAAGCCTCTTAAATTATTGATTGCGACTCTAAAATGAGACGCATTGCAAAATATTTTGAGGTTTCGAAAATTTTGTAGTTATGTGACTATCAGATTTTTCCACATCACAAAACAAAAATAATCATGCACTCATATCATTGAAGTTCAAAAAATAAATGCATTAAATTAAATTTAATTTCCATAACCCAGCATTGATATATTTTACTTTGGAATCACTGGCAAATTTCTCGTATAAAAATGGGAATCGTGAAGACTTTTTCGATCGATGAGGCGGCGGGCATAAAAAGATAAAAATATCCAGACATAAGGTTCAGAAACTATTGAGACATCAGGTTTTAATAAAACATTTATCGACATATTAATAAAAGCAATCTTCCACAGCAAGGTCTGCGTTCGAATTCAAACAAAAAAATATGGTTGCTAAAACTACAATATGTTCTTTACGCCTTCAATATTTGGCTCCAGTTCATAACAAATGCAAATTCCAACTGCACAACTGAGAATTATATAAAGGGGAATGACAACAGAGTGAAAACGTGCTAGTAGTGAATCTTGGTTATAACGAATTTTCTATTGAAGTGGCATTTTCTAGACTCTAAGTAAAGCTGTTTTTCAGTTAATGCTATTTTGTGCACTTATAATAAGTTCCTATAAGCCAGCGGTTTGGATGCATGCCAGTATTTTCCTTATTGTGTTTTAATGTTTTGAATGAATTATGTTACAAAGTTGACTAAAGTTTTAAAATGAATTTTCGAGCTTTTAATACACAAGCATATATCCTATCGTATTAAAAATGCCTGCCATGAAAAAACTGAAGTTGTGGTTCGTTAGTCATTACAGGAGAAGAAACAAAAATAAGCCAAATTATTTCGGTTTTCATAGCTAAGACCGCAAGAATGTTCTAAATACAGAATGTTTCAGCACCGAGGGGACAAATTTGTAAGAGGAATAAAATGTGCTCATACGACTTGGAATCACATAATCGTCGACGAGCTGTAATGTATGCCCCACCTCTGCAACGGATTGAATTCCGAATTTGCTGTCTGGCGATTGAGCAAGCCAGTACACTCGACCACAAAAACATTTCATCCATTGTTAGCCGAATGTGACATCTAAATAGCCATGGCAAAAATGAGGCGGAGCCCCAGCATGCTGGAACTACTATGAAGGCAGCATCGTTACAGATTCGTCATCTAAAAGGTTTAGCAACACTTGTTCTTGAATATCAAATAGTTGCTACCGATCAGACGAAAAGGCGTTTGGTAAGGTCCGATGAGGTGCCCCTCCTCCAAAACTACTGGCTAAATCATTTACCGTAAAACGGTTTTTGTGCTGCACGATATCGGATCGCATGTGCACTTCCGTTCGTATTGTGAAATGAAACTTCCCTGCGAGAACTTTGGGAACTGTAGCGCTCGTACTACACCAAGGAAACATTTCCGAATCTATATTGCCACGTGGTTCCGAATCATCTGGATGCACCCTACTCCTCGCATAAATTGCTCTGGAGCTGAATCATTTTGTATAATTTATTTTCAAACAGAAATTGTTAAAAAAAAAAGTAGCGATGGATTCCTTTTGGTGTCATTCAAGGAAAAGATAATCAACATCATTTAATGTGCAAATGTTTTCGAGCCAAAAGATCACTATTACATTGCCGTTTTTCTTCTTGTTTTCCCCATTTAAATGTCATTTGGATTGTTATACTGAATTGATTTGCTGTTATTTCGCTTTCCATTTATTAATGACGGGATTTATTGAGTAATGTGTTACCCTCCACAATATTTGTACAAATAGTTAAAGTTTACTATTGGATTTTTTCAAACTGGTGGAAGTTTATATTCTCACAACAATTAAAGCCGCGTCGAAATTTGAAAATGTTGATACTACTATCAGAAGGGACTTTTATAGAACTGTTCATCAATTTTAATACTTAAAAACGATCTGAACGAACGAATTCAATAGTTGAGAGAATCTCAAGATTTTTAAACAGCAGTCTTTTAAGAGGATTCAACCTTATTTCTTTCATTTTATTAGTGTAGCTATTTCAAGTCTAGTGGAAGGCATTGTGCACGATCATTCTATTTCCGTTTTGTTGTTATATTGTCTGTACCACCATGTCAAATCGATTTGGACTTTTAAGGCGCATTTTCAGGCCCAAATGTACTGCGAAAATGGTTAGGTATCCAATTGCTTTATGGTATTCAAAGAATTCAAATGTTGTATTTAAATTCATAACCTTGCATTTATATCCCTACTTTCAATCGATAATTGCCATTTTTAAGGATTGAATATCTTTTGAAATTTTACAGTTGGCTCATTATGCGATACGAAAGACACTATTATAAAATTTAATTACATAAAATTTATCGGAGTATGTTTTGCGACCAAAAAAAATTGCATTTAAATACAACATATTTAGTGATACTACATATTTAATTGCCCTTTTTAGAAGTTCTTTCTGTTACCATAAGAATTGTATATTTAAATACCTTGGAAAGTAAAAAATCGTGTTGAAAATAATATGACGTTGCTTTAGGTCTAATAAAATATTTAATTTAATCTCATACTTGAAAGTTAGTGAGTTTATTCATCTTTTTGTCATTTTAATTATGTTTTTCAAATTCCACTTCGAACTTACTTCAAAAAGTATGTTTGTCACTGCACTAGTTACTGAAATGTGATATTTCATACCGCGTAAACGTTTTATGCTTAGATAGATTTTAGAACTCTATTTTCATGCGATTGTAGATTCTTTGCGACTTTTCATGCCTGATTGTTAAACATAATGAAAGAAATTACACAATATTTGGTCTCAACATAATTTTCAAAAAGCTGCAATGTACGTTACATTCGTAAGAAAAAAATAAGGTTACCAAGCGAAAGCTTTTTTCACCTGTTCTGCGAACTAAAGCAAAAAAGTAACACACTCTATAAAAATTTCAGACTAGTTTAGACCTATTAGGAGCATTTTTGGAACCATAATGTCCGCCCGTATCTCTCTGTGATAAGAACTCCGTTGTGACCTCGTACTTCATTATTTTGGCAGAACAAAATCTCTTAATCTATAAAAAAGTTCATGCTAAACAGGGATTAACACTAGAACAACCAGCACTGAATACCTACCCATCTCTGTCATAAATTGTCTGTTTGTCGGATATTCAAGAAAATAATTTATTATTTTCCCCGATAATATTTAAGTAAATAACGTACATATAGAACAATTTTTTTTAATATCTCACATTTTCCCCCCATTCCTAAGGGAAAACCAGTTACAAAATTTTCAGCAAACATATTCCATTTCATAAGTACATTTTCCACAAACATATTGTTTTACAATGACTACAGATAGTGCGAGTTCTACATTTTCTTGAAATAACTGATTTAGCATGTCTTACGTATAATAGAAGTTTGGTTCGAAACTGTAGGTATTATCAGTTCCTGCGACTGAGTGATGGTTTCATTTCTTTCATCCTTATATCTCATTGCAAGTTTTTCCGCCAATTGGCAAAGAAATTTCTTTCTAATAATGGTTTCATCTACAACTTATTTTGCACTATATCCACGTTTTATAATATATAGCACATATATGAATGATACATTAAACAATAAAATATAATTACATTTTGCTGTAGTGTATTAGTACATTATTATATTAATTCTTGTCTACAGATTTTGGTAAATATGTAGATATATCATATGCAGAACTTCGAAATTAATGTAGTCAGTAGCTAATGAATTGACATGCGTAATCACCCTTTAATTTCAAGAAAGTCAACATAAATCCCCACCAAAATACCTTAAATAGTTTTATAAATTTCCTCAAGAGTTCGAAATCCGTCAAAATGACTGATTTCTACTGTTCCGGAATAAAAAAGGATATACAGAATAAAAGGACTGTTCTAGCGTTAAAAAATCCCGTGCTATATATCCATTTTTAAAAGAAAAAAAATTACAATCCCAAACGTGCGAATGTTATTTATCTGTCCTGTGGACTTCAGCAAAAAAGAGTTATTCGCTACAAAATTCTGTGACGAGTTTCTACCCGTTAGGATCAATTTTTCAACTGTAACGCTTGTGTCCTCTGTTGAGCAATTTTCTTGTTCACTGGAAATGCAATGCTTCCACTTCCTGGTAAAGATGGCTACCACATTCCAGTTTCTCAAGAGGATTGGGAAACACGTGAATGGGTGTTTTGACATTTAGTGACAGCGATTATCCTTTTTGGTTCATTTCACTTGTGCGAAGACGAGCCGAACAACACAGAAGATTTCGGAATATTTCCCAAGGTGTTACATCGTGGTCATAAACGGAAGACACGGGTGAGTGATCTTCACTACCTTTCCGACAACGTTATGATTAATTTCCAACAGCTGCTTCTTCTCAGAAACAACAGTTAGATCCAGTAGTTTTTCATCAAGTGTTTAGGATACGTTTTATAGGATTTAATGGTACTGATTAAGACTATTCATTCGTGGTCGTTTAGATAGAAATCGTATTCATATTTTTGAGCGTTTAATCTTAATACATTACCAGTGGTTCTGATGTTTATTTAATGGAAAGATTTTACATCTTTTAATCAGCATGGTAGCTTATTAATACTTTTTCTCTTGAAGACTTGCAATAACATAAGTATATTTTCCTTAGATTTTTGCCGTCCTTATAATGAACATTTTTTACGTATTTGAATGAATATAGAAGTTTTTTGGACCTTTTTTTTGTTTACATGCTTACTTACACACAGAAGCATCGCTGGGGAAAATATGTCATTTTAGTATGAAGGGGTCATCACACCATATAAGATTGAATAAAAATCGTTATCTTAAACTGTAATATGTAAATTTGATATTTCTATTATGAAAAATATGAATTTTAGAATCACTAAACAAGTAAGTCAGTAAACAGCAAAACAGTAACAATTTAATTAGTTATCTGAACTTTTAAAACTATTGATTGCGATTCCATACGGGATTTAGCAACATAATTGGAAGAGTCAAAAAGTTTTCCATCTGTTCGTGGAATGTGCAATTCGCCATGTGCGTCTTTCGGATATTTTCACTTTGATAAAAATAAATAAATAAACAGAATTGCTTAAATTAATTGATTTAAAATAAATTTAATTCATTAGGAGAGAATAACTTTCAATTTTATTTATTAAAGACCTAAAAACGCAAAAAAATCACATCTCAATGATGTTCGTATCAATAATTCCATTTAGCTAGAAAACTGCCAAAGCAAATCTTGCTGACTCGAGTATTTTTCTCATACCAGAGCCAGACATTTAAACAGAACCCTTTTGTGTAAAAAATTGTAGCCTATCTCGTTCTGCACTTATTGTGTCTACCTCCATGGCGTGTATTTGTAATCCTGCTTTCTTGACGACTAAATAAAATATTTCTGTAGAAAAAGAAAGAAAGTATACAAAGAGCTTCGAGAGTTTGATGAATATTCACGTTTTAGATATCACTGATTCCGAAGAAATTATTTCTGGAATTATGTCTGTCTGTCTGTCAGTCCGCCTATGTGTATATGAACATGATAACTCAAAATCGAAACGAGCATGTTGAGTAAAATTTGGCACATGGTTTTAGTCCCAAAATTACAAGCCTGTATCAAAATTTGGACCAAATCCGTCAACAGGTGGACTGTGTCTAAACACGTAGGGGAAGATGGGGTGAAACCGGGTACCCTTTGATTCTAGCGTTATTAGTTCACCTTTCCAGCGGACAGATACTGAATTACACTCGACTAGTCAAGAAAAAGGAAAAGACACAGTGGCGTGTTGTAGCTGTTAAATTCACTGTATCTGTGAAGGTTTATTTGTTTTAAGACGTCAACTCTCTAATGTTCGTTTGATTTTAAACTATCCTTACTTAAAAATCATTACAGTTATAAAAAAAAACTCTATTTATTCCAGCTTTATTCCGTTTGCTAAGGATTTATACCCTATCAAACAATAAGGATTAACACCAAGACTTGCGCGATTCTAGTTCGTCATTTATAACCTCTGCACTAGGGGTAAAACCGGGTACTCCAAATGGCGTAAGACCGGGACAGTCGGTATTGCTGATTCCTCCGATGAAGAAGATAAAAACACATCAGACGTTGATTGTTTATATTTTAATGATGTATTTTCTAATTTAAATAAATAAGAAGGGTTAATCCAATATAAAAATTGTCTTAGCGGTGCCCACGAAAGCTGCAGTGGCGCGAAGGAAGAAAACAACTGCTTTACATATGAATTTTGTAACTAATATTCTTAAATTGTCATATAAAGTAAAAACGATTGCAACTTTTCCACTGAAAATCGAGTTTTCCTGATTTCCCATGAAGTTAACATGTGTACCCGGTTATACCCCACATGTGGGGTAAAACCGGGTAGTTTGACTTCATTTTATAAAAAAATCATTGATAAAAAAAGTAATGAAACTCTGACTTTTCTGGAAAGATGTATTGTATTCTGATAAACAATGAATATTTTAATGAAATTTGACAACTCTCTGTCGAATATTTTAGATCCAACAGGCCTTCGAACCTTAGCTACCCGGTTTTACTAAACTTTCCCCTATGTGAACACGATAACTCAAAAATGGAGCGTGCTAGACAAGGGACATTTAGTATGTGGTCTTAACACCGAAAGTGTGGATCTGAAACCAATTTTAAGCAAAATCTGTCAAAAATAAATGGCACTTTTCCTTGATACGTTCTTGATTTTCTTCACTATTCGACGAAGCTAAAGCAAAAACGCTCCAAAGTGGAGAGAAATACGGAGAAGAATAATCCTGGGTAGACTTCCTCTATGCATTCCTTTCCATGTCGCCAGCACCCTTTCCTGATAATGTCATTTTAATCGTACCGGATTTTGAGATAAAATATCGACCTACAGTAGAACTCCAAATATCCGAATTAGCCGGGGATCGGCCTGATTCGTATGTGTTGAAATTCGGATTTTTTAAAGCTCAGATATTATGTCAAAAAAGACATCAAATCTAGAAAGAACTTAAATTGAATTCATGAAATTTAGTTTATCAAAAATTAGCAACAGAAAACTGTAAATATTGCGAGATTTACATAAAAAAAATCAGATATTAAATTATTCACGAGGGTTCATTACATACATACATATGTATTAAAAATTACATAACAATACAATATGTATGCACCTTATTTTAGTTCTAAAAATAGCTTTCTACGGTTGGGAAAGGACGCGGCAAGACCACCGATCTCGCTTCCGCAATTCTTTTCCGAATTTTGACATTTTTTTCCCCTTCTTTTTACTTCGAAAATCTATTCGGATAATTGGAGATTTGTACAATTGGTCTTCGGATAATTGGATCTCTACTGTGTTGTTAAAAAACGCTTCGATGTCTTTACAATTAATTCTTTATGAAAAAATGGGCGTCTAGTATCGTTATTATGCAAAATCTTATTTTGCATTAATCGAAGTATTAATTTGAAAGTGAAAATAGTCATTCTTGGCTAGTCTTTCCAGTGGATACCATTCATGTCCTGTCACGCTCACATAATAAACATAACTGCTGCTGCCATGTAACATCTCTGCGACGTCACGTCTTTTCCTTCTGTGCAATGGATTCCAAAATGAAACGCGGGCGGTGTACTTGACTTGTGGCAGGCAAATCCATTTACATAATTATTTTTCTTATTAGCTGATGGCTTATTTGCCTGTATAATAAAGGAGAAAATAAATGGCTTTGCATTTATGAGCATTCGTGGCGTTAGAGTCAGTGGCGGACTGGGTCTGAAAATAGTGGTTGGCACGAGACAATAATGGGGGCCCTATATCCACATCTACAATGCTATCTTAAATACATTTTTTAATTTCATTTAATACAAATAAAATAAATTAAAATCAATAAGTTAATAGAATTTATTCCTAGTCAGTATACACGCATTATACATATTATTAGAAGTTAGAAATACGAAATATGAATAAAATCTTATGATGGAATATTAAATAATTTTGGCAGTTGTATAGCATAATGAAATTTTGGAATTATATTTTTATTTAGAGAATTTTTTTTAACCAAACTGAAAATAAAGTGTACACTATTTAAGAACTTCAATTTTTAAAGAATACTTCTTACTGTCAAAGATTAACAACTCAAAAGTACAGAAGTGTGTTACATGCAGCCCATTTCATTTAAGGCAAGTCAACAAATGTTTGAGTTCACTAGATGACTTTGCAAATCTATCAATAATTACTCAGCATACAAATCATCTAAAAATTCCCTTTCGATAGATGGCAATATACAGGATTTCACGTTCTCGGACAATGAATTTCTTAATAATGTCTTTATGATCCTTAGCTTCGAAATTTTATTAATATCATTACATCATTCATCACTCAAAAATGAATTTCAAACTCCTTAAAGAAAAAGTTCTTTTAAAATACACTACATGAACTACTTGCTATTCTGCTTAGAAAAAGCGCAGGAAATTTGCTAGAAAAAGAATTCTTTCCTTTCTCTCTCTTACACACACCTCCTGGGGCCCCATATTGACTTATGTGTAAGAGGGTCCACTTGCCATCGGGCAACCTGGCCAGTCCGCCCGAAAGAGGGCAGGGTTTCCCCGACCTGCTGCACAACAGGAGGGGCCTAATGATGACCCTCGCAAATTTCGCTAGATATTTATTTATCTACTAGTAGAATAGCCGGTTGCATGGACGGGGTACAAAAATTTACCCCAACGGGGGGCAGCTTCCCCGACATGGGGGCCCTGCTCCCCCATGCCGGGGCTAACTTATTGGTGTAAATGAATTGAACAGTTTTTACACACTTTTAGTTAACTTGATTTTTTAAAAATTGTAATGATGGAATACTGTAATTAACTTTTCTCTCATTTCCTGATGTATTGGAATTTTGAAATTTTGTATAACTTTATTTCCCGATGGCAATACAATATTTTAATATTTCAGAGTTTAATTATCAATTAATCGTAACATTTTATTTACTGCTGATTTAATACGAGAGACGTCATCTGGTAATGAGTTTAGGAAAAATTTATTGTGAGATTCTGTGATAATTATAATGATGAATTATGAAATATATTAAAAACTTTGCCTAAAACAATACTGTAAGGAAACTAGGCCACAATATCAAAGGAAAGAAAATTCTTTAACATTTCTTTAAAAATTAGAATATATATATGCGATTTTTTTTAAAAATTCCAGTTTACTTAGGGTATTTAATATCAGCTCCTCGTGATTTTATTCTTTTTTGCTTTGATCACCAGATTTTTAATAAACAAAAATTATTTTCCACAGTTTAGTGCTCTAGTAAAAGATTCTCTTTTAAAAACAGTTTTTATTTTTATTATTTTAAATTTAGATTAGACTGTCATCCAAAGATTTGTATTTTATTTTACATATCGCATATGTTAAACGCATCTTAACATTTTCTTCATAGCCTACAGTTCGTATGGAATATTCCTAAACTCAATTTTAAAATTTTATTTTAAGTTCTTTGAAGAAAATTAAGCTTGGAATATACAGTACATAAGTAGTCCGAGTTTTTAACACAAATTTGTATCAGAGATGTTCCTCAATTTTTTTCATCGATTTTTGTCGAATTCGAAATTTGAACTTTCCTGGGAAATCTGGATATAAAAAATCTCAAATCTTTTATTGAGTTTTAAACCTTTCCTAACTTTCATATAGTGAAAAATCATTTCCAATTAACTCAGTCCAAAATTCCTGACCTTTAACTGTGACAGTTTGCCTAATATAGTTACAGAAAGAGTAATTGAAAAAATCGCTGAAAGAATACCGCAGGAAAATTATTCTAGTCTTAAAGAATAAGAAATGATAAGTAATAGATAAGTAGGTACTAAAAAGTATGAAATGTATGACAGATGTTTTATATAACGAGCTCGTTTTGTAAAACCATGATGGATGCATAACGAGCTCGTTTTGTAAAACCATGATAGATGCATAACGAGCTCGTTTTGTAAAACCGTGATAGATGCATAACGAGCTCTTTCACAAGTAAAAAAAACCCGAAGTGCGATTGCATATAATAGTTAAAAAAAGTTTCGATATATCACATATTTTTTTAAAATAACAAAAATATAAAAATCTATGAAAATTCTGAGCGTCACTTATTTTAAATCAAAATATCAAGAAACTTTATCGTAAATCGTTAAATAAATAGTATTTTAAAGCAATCAGAAATGCTTAGTCTATATTTCTTAACAGTCCAACTTTAAATATAATAAGCCAACTACTGTCTATTCGACTATTTCAAAACAGCAAACACTCAAATGACTAATTTATTCCTGACACGACTGTTGCAGGTGGCACGCCCTTTTCAAAAGGATATAAATAGAAATGGCATATTTAATTTAGTTTAGAATTCTTATCGTGAAAAACTGCGAATAGAATATCGCGCGGGGTGTTGTAAAAACACCTTCTTGGATTGCAAATTTAATAAGCCTGAGAGGTCATTGTTGTGAAGGACTATAAGCAAGAAAACAACATTCCTTCTGGAAAATTCTTATCTTTGAGTTTGAAATTATAAGGTATGGAAATTTCTTTCTCGTCAGATTTTTTTATTTCAGGACTTTATTTTTTCTTAATGACAATGTGGATTCATGTATATTTATGCAGTTGATTAAGTTAATAATCCATGATATAAGTGATTTTATTTTCTTCTTTACTTTCAGACAATAGTAAGTCCATTTTTTAATCATTAAATGTAAATATATAAAAAAACAATTGTAAAACAGTTTGGAATATACTTTTAATATCCCCTAAGTCTCATTCATAAGTAATAAATTTGTAAAAGGTATTATTGAAAACTTTTTCCTACAAACTCCTTTTTGTTGAAAAAAAAGATATTGCACGGAAAAAAGATTTCTTACAATCTCACATTGAAATCGATCCCGTTCATAAAAAAATAAGCATTACCAGCTAAGAATTGATTGTTGATTAATGAGATATAATCCATTTAATACAATTATTTAAATTGGAGAGATTTCCTTAATTGTTTTTTGTTCACTCATGTTGAAGAATCCAATAGAAACATTTTTTTGTCAAAATTTTTGTGACCCCAAAACAAAAAGTCACTAATCTTCCGATATATGACGCAACTCACGTAAGAAGTAAAGGAACATGTTTTTCAACTGTGGTTAGTCCTCACACACAAGCTATATTACTGTTTATACCTCCTATGAATCTGAAATACATTATTATTTTTAAATATTAATAAGAGTAAAAATGTGTTATCCATTTAATTTTCAAAATTTCTCAATTTATCTAAATTTTGAGCAAAAGAAGGACTATAAGTGCATAGCAGAGCTGTCCGATATGTAGAAACCCATTCATTAATTATAAATTATTATTAAACATTATTATTAAACTTCTATACCTTTTCGATTGCCAGTAGCAGCTGTAAAGAATGTTTTTAGTGTAATATTTTATAGAGAGAAATATTCTGAAACGTAACGATGTGGCGAAATGTAACGATTTAACTTTTTAATCTTTTTGAAATTAAATCCTTTTTAACGCCACCTAATTTTTTTTATTTAAAAAACCTTTTAACTTAAACTTATTATTTCTATTCAAATCCTAGTATAAGAATAACTGCCACTTTAACTGGAAGAAGTCCGGATTCAACCGGCTGTAGCGTTCGGGACTTTTCCCGTTTTCTCAGCAGTGTGAAAAGGCTTGACTGCCACCATCTTTCTCTTTTCTAACTATATAAGTCGCTTAGACGCGCCGTATTTGCGACTATGCGTTCTAAATTATTTATAATAACCTGCATTGTCATCTTTAAAATGAATAAATTGAAGTTAGATCAATTACTGCCTTTTAATTTAAGATGTCTGTTTACACCTCACCTAAAGAATGATGTTACATACATATAAGTATGAGTTTTTTCTAAATTGAAGTTCAATTTTTTCTCTCATTTTGTGATATCAAAATTTAAATACAATTCATCATAAAATAAAACTGTCAGAGGGCGCTTAAACAGAGTTATCTTTTATTCGTCTAAAGCTGTACAATCACGAACGCTCCGCTCCACGCAAATGGCGTAGTGGTCCTCCACATCATTCCATTTTTTCAGCCCATCCATTTAGGTAAGCCATTCTTAGGAAGCTTCGCGCAAATCCATCAGCTTTACTGGCACTCCGATCCCCTACTGCACCTACTCCCCTCCCCGTCTGCTTCGATTTCCTTTACTGCGAGAAAACCTCATCCCCTCTCCTCCACGTATCTACACCGGTCGTATTTCAGCATCTATGGCCGTTAGTCCAAATGGATTTCAAGCGAAGTAGGATTTCCAAACTTTCGACGACACCACGCCAATTCTCATTCGATATTCGCATGAATGACAGGTTTTAGCGTGCAGCGACCGAATTTGCGTGAAGAAGAGCACTCGTGAATGTCCATCTTTACTGAAAGTGGATTTTTCCTATTCTTTTATTAGTGAGGTAATTCTTTTTTATTACATGGCAAACAAATCGACGTAATGAAGCCATAATTGCTACTGTACTTTTGAAAACAGTCCTGTTAATAGATTTTCGTTACTGAAATAGAACTATTCAAAATGTATTTTTTATTGTGAAAAGGCGCTTGACTTTCAAGAAGATATTACGAGTGTGCTATTTTTTGTGTGTGTGTCCACTCGGGAATCCACACTTTTCCATAACTGATGAAAGAATTTCGCTTCTGGTCACCAGTATTTCTTCCAGCATTCTTAACAATTATTTCTACTCATTTAAGAGTACAGATAGCTCAGATAAATATAAAAATAACAGATGCATTGTTTTCGTGATACGATTACTTCGCTCATCTTTCCCCTTTTGAAAATTATGAAAAATTTATAACATTTTGACATAGATATTAGAAGCAACTGCTAAAAAAATGAAATTTACAAAGAGAAGTATGAGAAGAGTCATGACGTCAAACATTTTATTAGAATGGAAGCAGTTTATGTGACGTTACAGTTACATGACAAATGTAATTGCATATGTCATCTAGTAGATTACTGCAGAACCGTCTTGGGCATTGTCTTCTGCTGTGCTGTGACGTCACATCCGTCGCCACCCTGCGCGGCACATTTGCCGTGCCTCCCACGTGCTCGTCAACTGATTCCCTTCGTTAACCCTTTAACGTTCATTGGTTTCGCAGTGAAACCACACATTGAGCATTCTTTTACTCCACATGGGCGAAACGTAGCGTAATTTTTCTTTCAAAAGTTAAAGATCCAGATATATAGGCCAACTTATATAAAAATTCCAGTTCAATAACGTTAGTATTCTCAAAGATATCGGCATTGCAAGAGCTAAATTGCTTTCGATCTCTAAGAGAAACAAAATGATGAGGGTTCTTGCACAAACTGATATTTTTTAAAATTGAATCTTAGAAAGTAATATTGAGTTTAGTTATATTTACGTCACGTTTTGCAGCAACACTATGGCTATTTTGGGACGGACCTTCCGCGGTCAGATGACGAGGACGACACCTGAGCTGGCACCAACCCTTCTCCATACTTCAGCACCACACCAACGAGAGGCCGTTTGACCCCCTACGTATGATTTAACGTACAACAGGTCTAATACTCGACAGATTTTAGGTGGAATCGGGTTTCCAACCTGGAAACCTCCTGCCCCGATGGGGCCGTCCACAAATGATGTCACGCTTGGAAGGGGGGAGGGGGTTCGTGAAATTGTGACAGTTTGTGACAAGTGGGGGGAAGGGGGTAACAATAAGTGTGACATCACACATTTGGTTAAAATAAAAATATTTAAAATCAGCAGATTAAATTTTGAAGTTATTTTGAAATTACCAGAATTTGAGGGTATTTTTTTAATCAGGGCTAAAACAACTTTCATGCGATTTTTTTTCACTTATATTCCTTTCTTTTCGAAAAAGGCATTCAGGGTATGTTCTGAGAATATGGTAGCAGCAAATATTCTTCACCATTAGAAGAAAACCTCCCCCCTGCTCACAAATGTCGTTAAAAAACACAGTTAAAGTTTAAAAATAAAATTTGAAATGTGATCTATAAGGTAGTACTTTGTTTCTGAACTGCAAGTATATGTTTATGTAATATAGCGTGACATGTGGCAAGGGGGGGGGGGTATGGTGAAGTGTGACACTTTGTGACAAAGGGGCGGAAGGGAGTCAAAAATATTGAAAAAAAGTGTGACATCATTTATGGACAGCCCCGAAGCCTTACCACTAGGCCACCGCAGCCTCATTCGCGTGTAGAAAAAATGATATGAAGCCGTATTCTAACATTAGCGATAGACCAGATGAAGACCGCCGCGGATTTTAAAATAATAGCATAGTAATCCAAAATAATAGTACAATCAGTACATCCTGGTTAGAACCAGATTATGAAAAACTTTTAGAAATACAGTCAGAGTTCCATTCATCGCATTAGTAGTAAAGAATTTTTTAAATAACCAGTCCTTATCGAGTTTTATAATAAATTATATTGGCAACACACAGCCCGGGGGGG